>OU830613.1:6022500-6622500 GCA_917563865.1 Phyllotreta cruciferae
ATTCAGTAGACAAGTGCTACAAAATCAAACTGTATTTAGAACAATTCGCAATCAGGACTTGCGTGCTTAATTCAGAATTACCTGCCACGATTAGATGTCATGCAGTTAACCAGTTTAACCAAGGTAACACAAATCTCATTAAGGTCCGGTTGTAGATGTCACAGGTGAACGTTAGTTCAACTGAACTGCAAGTCAACTTTGAACCGAGTTCATTTTGGTTTCTGTTGTAGAGCGCAAGATCAACATTAGTTTGGTCGAACGCCGTTCAGGTCACATTGGTTGTATTGAACTCTCTTTTTTTTATCTGAAATATAATGTCCCATGCCAATTTATATTTGAACTTTGACAGTAGTGATTCAATTTTGATATTTCGTTTATTTTGAATTATTTGGACTGGAACTATCTACATTTGAGAAGTTCTTGATTATTAATATCTGATCGCAACCTACATTTAAATTCAATATCGGATCATATTTCAAAATGGCTGGGTCTATTTCTGAAGGTTTGTGGATGTAAAAACCATTCAATACTTGTAAAATCTTAATCTTCGGTTAATTCTTCTAATATGTGCATTTTGAATAATGAATCGTTTATTAGATATTCAACTTCAATTTTTTGGGTTAACAACAAACATCAAATGTTAAAACTTTCTTGAACCGCCTTTGAACGCCAGTTCACGTAAACTTCTCTCTAAACCACAGATCAATAGTGACTGACGTACTTACAACACAAATTTGTAATTAAGCTGGTTCAATGCAGAACCACAGTTGAACTATCAATCTACAACCGGGCCTGATCAATTCCAAAATAACACCTATTACTTTACAGGTATCTACGATATAATAGTAGCTTCAGATGAAAAATCACTAGAAGAACCATCGGCAGGGGGCAATCGAGAAAATCCAAAAAAAAGCAAGAGAAGAAAAGATAAAGAAAGCGGAGTATCCAGAGGAATCGACTTTCAATTCGTCGCTAATATAATTAACTTCGACTTCCCACTGGACGTCCAATCTTATATTCACCGAGCTGGTCGAACAGCCAGAGGCAACAACCAAGGCAGCGTTCTGTCTTTCGTGAGCATGAAGGAGTCCCCCTTGAAAGAAAAAGTAGAAGAAGAACTGCGGCAAGGCGAACACGATCTGGCGATTTTCAAGAACTACCAGTTCAAATTAGAAGAGGTCGAGTCATTCCGTTACAGGGCCAAAGATGCCTGGCGAGCTGTGACGAAAATAGCCGTGCGAGAAGCCAGATTGAAGGAGATCAAGCAGGAAATCATGAATTGCCAGAAACTGAAAAGCTACTTCGAGGACAATCCCAGGGACCTGGAGGTTTTGAGGCACGATAAAGCGCTGCACACCGTGAGGATCCAACAGCATTTAGCTGACGTGCCCGAGTACATTGTTCCTCCTACTTTGAAGAGCTTGGCGAACATTGGCAAGAGCAAAAAACGTAAAAGAGAGTACCAGAATAACGACAGCTCAAATTCGAAATATCAGATGAAAAAGAGCAATCCTTTGTTGAGCATGCAATTTGAAGGATTCAGTAAGAAGAAAAAAAAGTAATGTAAATTGTTTTATTCAAATAAAATCATTTAATTGTTATTCTGGTGTTTATTCATTTAATTCCTACCTTCAGCAGTCTTAACATGTCAGAATGCAATATGATCTTTCCTACAGAATCCTATGAATGCCTAGATATGTGGTGATGTAGATTAATGGAATTCCTCGTGGCCACGGGACTTTGTAAAATAAACCTAGATTCAATCTAATTCTAGCAATTTGATACTGTAATCAATTCTCTTCAAATGTCCATGATTGATATAGTTTAGCTGGTGAAACTTTGGAGTCTTTTACATGCCTCACTTTCCTATACGCATCTTTTAAAATCTCTAGAAATGTCTATAAATTTCGCCAATACTTCTCCAGGAAGCATCTAATGCCCGATTTCACCAACCTGCCTGTAGGTATTTCTTACCTAAGTAATTCCTAAGGTAGGAAGTACTTAAATCGAATACTTGCATAATCGAATTTCGCCAACATTAGAACTCCCGTACTAAAAAATAAAAGCCACAGCTCAATGAAATAAAATACAAAAGGTGATCAACTTGAAGTAGTTACGGCCATTTTAAGTTGCCCGAGTTAGTAAGACAATTTTAAACCCTCTGTAAATGGATCATGAAAACACAGTTTATAACCATTTAGTACTATGTCTGGATATTATCGTTACCAAATTTCAAACTTCCATAGGTGAATTATTAATAGAGATATTATAGAGAATATACTCGAAGTTTTTCCAAAATATTTCGAAAATAATGGTGCATTTTTGGCATATATGTGTTGTCATCAAAACTTAGTTAAAAAGGGCTACGGAATCCAAAAATGAAGTATATTTAATAAATAGTTTATAACTTGAACTTGTTTGCCATTTTTTTAACTTATTTTCTCTGGCAAATGTAACAAAAGTTACCTCTCATAACAGAACACCCAATATTTAACCTACATAGAATAAAATGATTTTTTATTAATTTCCACACAATTTAAAAAAAATTACAATTAATTCTTGAGCAGAAAAATGTCTGTCATTATTTTAATATGAATAGGTAATATCAGTCCTCAGTTAAATTATCTAAATTTTCAACTTCATCTGGTACAGCTCGCATATTTTTTAATTAACAAGAACAAAAATTCTTTAAACTATCAATAAATAAGACTATAAAATCTACTAATCTCAAGTGAAATTTTCATCTAAAGCCTGCTAAAAATGAAAAGTATGGATAAGTATTTCCAAAAAGCTTTAGGCAAGCCTGTTCTGACTTTAGGCATTTCCCACCACCTTTAAAGTATTACTTAGAGCATGGTGAAAAGCAAATTGTAGTTAGGACTTCGGTTATCCGAGGGAATCCGGGAATCCGGTTATATAGGATTACCTGTTTACTTTAAGAATTGGCTGGTGAAATCGGGCATGGATATCCCAGTTTACTAAATTCTGTGCCGATATAATAATATATGCATACTTACTGTTAATAACACGGCATTATTTTTGTTCCGATTGAATTCGTCCTGCCGCCTTCTGATGTTGGGCACGAATTGAGTGAGCAAAGCTCCAATTAGCAGAAGCGCGGCCAGCAAAGAAAGACTCCACAGCGCTCCGAATCGCAGGTTAAAAGGCCCCAAGCCCCAGCACACGAAGCACCCGATTCCCTGGGACATGGCGGTGAGAATGCCGGTGGTCATGCTTTCGTCCGCCGGGTAGGACAATTCCACTCCCAGTTCGATGCCCGTCGCCCAATAGGCGTTCAGAAAGAACCTAAATGAAATTGATTTTAAAGGGTGGGTCATTCAAGATTTGAATTTTAATCGGCTATAAAATAAAAACTAATGAGTATTTTTTCAAAGTTTTGAATTTATTAGAACGATTGAACCTATAGTACAATTAACTTAGTCAAAAAGAGGGGTCAACCTCGGAATCTAAAGGAATAAGCTGAATTTTTGTAAGGACTTTTATTTTAACATTACAAATGTTGTCTCAAAAAAGTCGACCCCGCTCACGTGTGAGCGTCCTTAGATATTCATGGTCAAAGAAGGCAAAAATCAGTTTTTTGAGAATGCCTCATTTTATCTGCTTCCTTTCGCATTTGCAGTTATTATAAAAGTTGTAGAGAATGAAATTCTCTACAAACTTCATCTGAAACCTTTTTTCATACGTCGAGCTGTTCTTGAGATGGAGGGCGCAGAATGTGGAGTCTCAGCCAGACATAAACCTGACCTGTACCGTAACTCTGTATCAACTTACATATGATTTGTTCGTAGATACATAGGAAAACATGACCGACAGCTTAGGGATTATTGCAATTGACTTATTTTTTACCACCTTTCAATATAAGGCACTTTCAAGTACGTATCTTTGGTCAGGTGGTGAACAGTATTTACATTACCCAGCAAGGTCTTACAAAATTTTAGGAAACCTCAATAATTGAAGATCATAATGCATAATTTAAAATACCAAATATTTGTACAGAGTATCTCATGACGAGTTAAAAGTGCCAAAACTATCTGTATCTATGTACAGTTAAGTTGGAACCATATGGAAAACTTTTTTATTAGTGGTTTTATGAAAAAAAGGTATTCTTGATAAAAAGTTCTGCTTGGTCCAAAACCTAAAATGCAATCATCAGATATCAAAATTTTTCAGTCGTATACGAGGTGTGTCAAAAAATGTGATTTTGCTCTGTAAAGTACCTTTTTTTTGACAATATCGAAAATTATAATAAAGAAAAATTGTTAAGAATTAAAAATAACTTTCGAATATTCATTATTGTTTATTTATAAAAATTTTTTTCGACATTACCTCTGGGAAAATGTTGAAAATTTAAATTTGCACTTTATTGCATAATAAATTTAGGATGCACCGGCATTTTTAAAAGTGGTACCGGATTTCACATTTCACTTTTCAACGTATTCAAAGAGAAAATGACAAAAAAATATTTTATAAATAAACAATATTGAATATTTGAAAGTTATTTTTAATTCTAAACATTTTTTCTTTATAATAATTTTTGATATTTTCAAAAATAAAGGTACTTTACTCTTGTACAAAATTCAAATTTTTTGACAAACCTCGTATACTGCTTTAAAAAATTAATATCTGATGGTTGCATTTTAACTTTTGGACCATGCAGAACTTTTTTCATAAAACCATTAATAAAAAAGTTTTCCATATGGTTCCAACTTAAGTAGACACACTGTATATTGGAAACTAATTACTCGAATTTAATAAATTTTGGTATGCATACAGGGTGGCCCAGAACTCGCGCCCCACCGGGAAAGGCCTTATGGAACCGACAATGGAGATGCCAAAACTGCAGCCGAAGACATGAAAAAGTGATTTCTTTGGTAAATAAAGAGGTTTAAAATCGACCAATCCCAGTAGCAGTTCACATAATGCGAAAATGACATGAATTACCTATACACCAATTTGACAGTAATGAAAGATTGTATGTCCTTTTCAAATTCAAGGTTAACAAAAACTGCCAAAATCAGCTGCTACTTTTAATCAACGTTTTACTTTAAAATCGAACAAAAAACCGATCATTCGATTTGAACTACTTTTGAATCAATAGATAATTGAGCTGTAACAATTTGAAATTATTGTAAATCATTAAATCGTGATTAAATAGTAAATCCTTGATTAACGTAGCAGCTGATTTTGACAGCTTTTGTTAACCTTGAATGTGAAAAGGACATAGAATCTTTCAATAATGTCAAATTGGTGTATAGCTAATTCACGTCATTTTCGCATATGTGAAAAGCTACTGGAATTGGTCGATTTTAAACCTCTTTATTTACCAAAGAAATAACTTTTTCATGTCTTCGGCTGCAGTTTTGGCATCTCCATTGTCGTTTCCATAAGGCCTTTCCCGGTGGGGCGTGAGTTCTGGGCCACCCTGTATATTAGACAATAAGATGAGTCTTTCAAAAATAGCTTGTTAGTCATAGCTCTTCCGGTTATACCGGAAGTGGACAGCAACTTACTTATTTTATATGGAAAACCCCATATATTTTTGCAGTTTTAGATTCTACGTTGTCTTCAATTCCTAAATGGAAAGGTTCAATCTTTCTAATAAACTTAAGTGGCCTTAAGTACCCCAATATTCCTACATTAACATGCGAGTTGTGGGAAGAAAAGTAGAGGAGGTCTTACCCGATTAGCATGCAAGCTATATAGGTCCAAGTCATGTTACCTAACCAAAGAGATCCAACCATGGCCAGTACGCTCACTACGGACATATAACAAACAGTTAGATTGGTTTCCCTGCAAACGGTTAAAAACAAGTTAATGAACATTTTACCGGCTCAATACGTTTTACTTGTATGTGTGTGTTTTGTCCAGAATCACTCCCGATATTATAGTACCAACCATACCGACGCCCACTGAGAATAAACCCATTCGTCCAGCGTCCTCCTGGCCGTCCTGTAAATATGAAAAATTAAGCCTACCATCAATCACCAAATAAAAAGAAATTCTGAGTTTGAAACCGTAGATGTTAATGTACGTACTTTGAAGTGTTGCAGAACGAATTGACTCAAGAACGTTGTAAAGGCTGCGTAGGTTCCGATGTTCGTCCCGTAAGCTAGAGATTGCAAGGCGAACCCGGGTTCTTTCATTATTTCGACGAAACGTATACAAAATTCACGAAAGGTCGGCTGTTTTTGGTTCTTGTTTTCAGTTTGCACGACGCTCGGCGGCAACGGAGGCCGATTAGGAAAATCTATCGACAAACAAGTGCATGAGTTTATAATAACTAAGGAGCGGATTATATGCAAAAAGAATTGCTAATATATGCGCATATACAGTGTGTCTACTTAAGTTGGAACCATATGGAAAACTTTTTTATTAGTGGTTTTATGAAAAAAAGGTATTCTTGACAAAAAGTTCTCCATGGTCCAAAAGTTAAAATGTAACCATCAATTTTTTAAAGCAGTATACGAGGTTTCTTAAAAAAAATGAGTAAAGAGTAAAGTAAGTACCTTTATTTTTGAAAATATCAAAAATTATTATAAAGAAAAAATGTTTAGAATTAAAAATAATATTCAAATATTCAATATTGTTTATTTATAAAAATATTTTTTTTTGGCATTTTCTCTGTGAAAACGTTGAAAAGTGAAATGTGAAATCCGGTACTACTTTTAAAAAATGCCGGTGCATCCTAAATTTATTATGTAATAAAGTGCAAACTTAAATTTTCAACATTTTCACAGAGATAATGTCGAAAAAAATATTTTGATAAATAGACAATAATGAATATTCGAAAGTTATTTTTAATTCTTAACATTTATAATAATTTTCGATATTGTCACAAAAAGGTATATACTTTACTAGACTTTACCCTTGAGCAAAAATCACATTTTTTGAGAAACCTTGTATACGACTGAAAAATTTTGATATCTGATGATTGCATTTTAGGTTTTGGGCCATGCAGAACTTTTCATCAAGAATACCTTTTTTCATAAAACCACTAATAAAAAAGTTTTCCATATGGTTCCAACTTAAGTAGCGACACACTGCCCCGTATTCAGCGCTCCATTTTAAAGTTAAAGTCATGTTTACCGAGCGCCTTAAACATGACAGTTCTACATTGTTGTTATGGAGTAACTAAGGACATTGTTTACGTTAAAGTCGATCGCTTAAAATGGGTTTAACGTTAAAATGGGGCGCTGAATACCGACCATTGTATATAGGGTGTTTCATAATTATTGTATCAAACTGACCAATTATTATAAGCTGTTTCCATAAATTGGTAATAATTGCTATTTTTCTTCTTTTTATTCCTGTAGTCCAAACTTCTAATTTCCGGATAGTGGTTTATTAGGCAAACTTGCTTATTTTGATACCCTCTACAACTCCTATCAGTTTGATACAATAATTATGAGACACCTTGTATAAGCAACGATTTATTTAAAAATATGCAGTGATTTTCAAAAAAATATCAAAAATATGCAACATGACATGAACAGTGGAAAAAAGTTTTGCACCTAAGATATTGTAAATTCTTTTACAATAAATTTCTATTACAATAAATTTGATGTAAAGTTCATCTTTCAAATTGTAGGTAAAAGGATTAAAATTTATCGAATTGAATGTAAAAACAAAAAGTAGTAAGTACATAAAAATTATTTAATATGCATTTTTTTTCAAAATATGCAAAAACTTGACAAAATGTTAGATAATATGCAAATGTTGCATATATAGGTTGTTCGAAAAATAGTCGGAGATATTTTAGAATATTTTTTATTTTTCTTTTTTAGAAATCCTGTATCTTGAAAACTCTTCATTTCCGGAACCATTTTTAAGGAAACTTTTTTCCTATTTTTTTAACAAGGAACCACTCTCTAAAATATCTCCGTCTATTTTTTCGAACACCCTGTATCCCTGCATTCTATTGCATATTATAATCCTTCTTCAGAAAAGAAATCATTAAAAAAAGAGGAATAATACCATAATATTTACTTACAAAATACTATAGTTGTAGCTACGGGTATCATATAAATAGCTAACATCCAGCTCAATTTTCGAAAATCTGCCGCAATCGACTTCATATCGTCGATATCTCTAATCGTCATTGTCGGTACCAGAAATCCCAAACCGAAGCCTAATTGCGTACCGAAAACGCCTAAAGAATTCGCCAACGATGCCTAAAACAATAAGTTTTAGTTTAGGCTGAAATAGTTCAGGCAATATCTATGATACCTCACTAGGCTTGAACCATACAGCCGCTATTTTGGGCGGCAAGCACAGGATAAAAACCTGCGCAGTCGAGCCTAAAGCCTGTCCCAGTAATATTACGTAAAACAAATCTCTGTCGATGGAAAATACTTTTATAACAGCGGCCAAAGCCGTCATGATTCCACCTATCAGAGCGGTGACTCTTAGTCCCTGAAAATTGAAAATTTTAATAATTGATAACTAATTTCATGCAGCTACGAATTAATTAACATAGAACTCTCATCTATTTATCTCTTATCTTATCTCTTAATGATATGGCCCATTGTTCTCAAGTATAGTTGTAACAATTGCATGCGCATTGACCTTATTAAATTTCTTTTCCTTTCATTACTCTAAGATTTGTACCATCTGGTGTGGTTCTTGGATAAGCATAAGCATTTCTCTTGTGATATATATTTCCCAGAGAATTGTGCCTTAAAGTTCTGAAGAATATACTAGCGATCATGTCCTGGTTATACAATCACTCTAGACCAGTTTAGCTGATCATTTTATAATTATATTTAAACTTTGAGATAACCCTTGTGGCTATTTTCCTCTTCTGGTGCTTTCCTCAAAGTCGTTTGCAAAGTATGTGATACCAAGATAAATAGGTAGGTATATGAAGCTCCCTCTTCTATCTTGGAATTTTTTGAGCGTATCAATATTGGTCCATCTGGTTACTTTCTAAATATCAGTGAACAAATGTATTTACCTGAGTATCAATAATGTAAGAGACGGGTACTACAATAACTGGATAAATGCACAAATAAATAATAGCCGTCCAATCTACAGCTAAAGAACTGACGTTGTAATATTTCACCACCATGTTTGTGACTACGCTGTACTCCACCCATTGAAACGAATTGCCCAAAGCGTAGAGAATAAAAATGGACAGGATTATCCATCTTCTTTTGTAGACTTTGGTGTTGGTTTGGGTGAGTTGCTTCTCGAGCAGGTCCTCGCTTTCCGCTGGCGTCATCTTAACTGATAGCGGTTATAGTTACGTGTAAAATTAAATTTAAAGTGGTTAATAATATTAAATGAGACGTTTAATTTAATATAGACACGCTAATCACATTGGAGTAGGTATATATGGAGGACAGTGGATTGTAAAATGTTTAATGTCAATATTAGCTGTGCAATAATTGAAATGTATATAGAGCTTAGGCTTGTGGTCTTGAAGTGAGAAAAATAAGCAGAAATTTGTAAAAATAAATCCGAGACATTTCGTAAAATGTTCGAGAAACAATGTTAAAATGTGCTGAAAAATTGTTATTAAAACATTTTTTGCAGGAATAAATATACTTTAAAATATATACTTTAACTTGACAGTTGTACATTGTTGTTATGGAGTAACTAAGGACATTGTTTACGTTAAAGTCGCTCGCTTAAAATGGTTTTAACGTTAAAATGGGGCGCTGAATACGGGCCATTGTCTGTATGCAATTAAATAGCAAAAAATCTTCATAGTTGTCAAAATAGCCTGAATGAATTTTACTGCAGATATTTACGATACTTTGAAAAATTAATATCGTGCATTAATTACAATGTCCAACCATTGCGACATTCCTACAAAAAAAATTCAGCGCCTCTCTTGAGTTAGAGTTACGCTAACAATTTGACATTTTTACATTGTTGTTATGGAGTTACTATGGACTTTGTTAGGACTTAGAGTCACTCTAAAAGCGTCGTTAACCTTAAAGAAGTGCGTTGAATACAGGTCATTTTGTTTAAAACATTTACTCTACTTTAAGGAAATTTTTATGTAGGTAATCTTTTTTAAGAAATATGTATGTAGGTTTGTATAATCTAATTACAGTAATGGTATTAAAAAAGGCGTCGTTATATGCAAAGGTTAATATTTTGCTTATTGTGTTCTCCATGGAAGCACAAACATGGAGAAATCAAATTTTACGATAAATAACAGCAGTTTTTCAAGCAATTCTCTCGATTATCCCAATAATAACTATGACATTTTCAATTTTATAATATGGTGCTCGTATTGGACTATTTTATGGGTAAGAAAAAATCGCTCAATTAATATTCCCTAATAAACAACCAATATATTTTTCCAGAACACAAAATCCCAATATCTCAAATACACTGTAATTTTCATATTTGTACCAATTTTGATAATCTCCACAATTCTCTGCCACATTCTCAAAACATTAGTGAACTTTTACTTGAGACTGAAGTACAAATCGGATTTTAAAGGACTTTTACACAGCTCAGACGCCGTTTGGGCGACTGAAGGGGTACCAAGAAGCATCATCAATGTTATACTAACGGTACAAACTCGGGAAAATTCAAATTTACTAGAATTCGAAACTAAATTGAAACGTTTTCTACAAACGACGTTCTTCGACAACGCCGAATCGTATCCGAAATTAACTTGTGTTTTGCGTAGGTTTTTGGGGTATAATTTTCTGGTAAAGTCGAATTTTTCGGTTGAAGAATGCCTCACTTCTTGCAACGATTTTAAAGATGTTCATCACTTTTTAACTAACAACTCTTACAAAAACCTCCCGAGGGATAACCAAGTACTATGGGAAGTAATTTTATTCGAATTAAATCGAGGAGAAATCGCAATTTTATTCAGAGTAAGTCACATTATTGGAGACGGGGCTTCATTGATAAAACTATTCATTAACACTTTCACCGACCATACGATTGAATATCCGTTTGATAATCGCCCAATTAAAGGCGAGAGTTTCTTAAGCACAGTTAAAACTTTATATGATTTACCGACGAATGTTATCTATAAAAATCTCTTGAGAACCAGAGATATGAACGCCTTACATCCCTCGATTTTTGTCGGGGAAAAACTTGTTTGCGAGCGCCGTTGAAGAGGAAAATCGACGTTTAATCGACGCTGTTAAAGCAGTCAAGAGGAAAATTCGAGTGAGTTTTATGGATGTGCTTTTAACTGCGGTTTCAGCCAGTTTTTGTCAGCATTTTCGAAAGGTTAGTAGACATATTTTTCTATTATTATTATTATAGATTATTATGGATTGGAAGCTTTTCAAATTGACAAACGTGCAATACGTGCATGGACGCTTTACCATTACCATTCTAGTGGTATTTCCCCAAATTTATCTCATTGCTCTACCAGTTTTATACTTCATTATCACACTGTATTTATTCAAATCACGCTCATGCAATTACTTGAATTTGTAGAATAGTTCATCAATTAAGTTTTATGTTCTAGACATCTAGAGTGCTTCCTCGTTACGTCACGAGCGCAGTTCCTGCGTTTGGACTTGAAGTTGACCAATCTGGTGGTTTAAAAAATCGATTTTCCATAGCTCTTTTGAAAATTCCCATACTGATAGAATCGAATTCGCTACTGGAGCGATTGAGGAAGGTGAAAAAGGAATTCGATGCTTTGAAAATGTCGAACGATTATCAAGTTAGTTGGTTAACATTGTCATGGCAATTGAATTGTTTATATTTGTTGTTTTTGCCATATTTTCCAGGTAAATTCGCTGTTATTATCGAAAATTTCCGGATCGATTCCCTCGCCCGTGTTGAATCGATTATTGAACATGGATTCGTTTACGATGACGCTGAGTAACATGCCGGGAATTCCCCGAATGAGCATTTTGAATGGAAATCTAGTGAGCGACGTCGTGTTTTTCACGCCTCAACGCGGAACCGCAGGTCAAATTTTAACGTTAATTAAATTTGCTAAAAAAGTGTAGGTATTTATGATATTTGTGTAAAGTGTGCTTAATTTTCAGGCGTTGGCATCACTGCATTGACGTACGATAATAGATTTCAACTGGGTTTGAGCGTGGATGAAGCTATTGTATCATCAGTGGAAGAATGTAGAGGAATTTTGGATGATGTATTTTATTTCATAGAGTGTTTGAGAGAAGAAATTGTGAAATGATTAATTTTTCTTCTTCTTCGTCATGCTCTTTCATTATATAGGGTGTTCGAAAAATAGACGGAGAAATTTTAACATCGCATCGGTCCGGAAATGCAGGGTTTTTTAAGATACAGGATATTACATTAAAAAATATTCATATATCAAAAAATATTTACTTGTTTCTGTTGAAGTTTGGTATTGGAAAAGTTGCAAAAACATTCTTTCCAGAATTTTTTTTCATTATTTGTTTTCCAAGGCATTTGTGATTTTTTTAGCTAATAAAACGAAGTTAGATACGAAAAAAATACAAGAGGTAAAGAAGTTGTATTTTAGATGCTTAATAAAACAAAAAGTATCAAAGTTACAGAAAAGACAGTAGCGTACATTTTTTCCCCAATAATATTCGCTTACGTGCCACCCGGGACGCCACTGGACTTAATAATCTTCATCTACTTAGTGCTAAATTAGCCTCTTAGTACAAAAACTAAGATTGACAAATTTCAACAGAATCAAGTAAATATTTTTTAATATCTTACCAATATTATTCTTTTTTAATTGAACATCCTGCATTTTGAAAATTCTGCATTTCCGGATTCAGGTTTATAGAAACTTTTTTCATATTTTTTAACAAGGAATCACCCTCTAAAATATTTCCGTCTATTTTTCGAATACCCTGTATATAACTCATTAAAATAAAACAAAATTGTTCTTTTGAAAATGAAAATGAAAAAAATACTGTTGTTAAAAAATAATAATTTTTCCCATATGAAAACTAGCAAAATCTATGAGCTTTTCCCCTTCAATGCGTAGGCATATATACTCGTACATGCATATACAATAATAACATTGGCCTACTTCGCGTTTTCCCTACTGTACTCGACCTACTTTTCCGCCTACTTCGAATTTCCATTTTCCGGAAAGGGAGCGTAGAGATGGGAGAAAACTGCATGACCAGTTACCAACAACATATTCGCAACCAAACGTTGGTAACGCTGAATACACCAGATTTACTGGGATTTGATTGGCATCACTTCCTTACGCGCTTGCGCATTGCAAACTGCGGCTCTACACCGCAATAACAGTTATATAAAGCGCATTGTCCCATCTCTATTTCTACTCTAATCATCGGCGCGGGCGCACTTTCCGTGTTTATATCGACTGGTGGCTTTTCCACGCTTTTCCCGTACTGTGGAAAGCGGCAGGCATACCTGTATACGCGACGTGCGTGCACTCGAGATGATCGCGTGACGGAAAACCTTTTGCGAGGATTTCCCGGCGCGAACTTTCCGACGGAAACCCGATTAGCCATACGCTTATTTATCGTTTTAGTTTAGTTTTCCGCTCGATATGCGAGAGATGGCAGGGCCGATTGCCAGGGAAAATGCGCAAAAATGAAGGCGGATATCCCGACGAACGTCAACGAGAGAACACATTGGGTAAGACACTTAATAGATAATTAATAATAGCTGGAAACTACAAGTTTTGTATTCTATCCAGTTAATTTTTAAATGTGCTGAATGCATTATTTATGTTACACTTTATATGTGTACACTTTGTATAGGTATTTGTTATTATTACTAGATCTAGATAGTGTTTTTGAAGGATTTTTTGTCATTATTTGTCTTAAATTGATTGATTTGTGAATGATTTTAAGAATGGTTATGACAATTTTGAGAGCTCCTCTATGTAGGTAAAATTCTTCAATAAAATAATCAAAATTCGTCCAAAATCTTTGAATAAATCATTGAAATTAGCTAAGTGTTAGCAAAACTTATCTACAAATTATAAATAACTCTGTAAAATCACCAAAAAACCAATGTAAAATCAATCATTTATTCTATTAAGAATATTAAATGTATGAACATTAACCCATTTATTGAGTAACTGCAGGAAGAAATGTATGTTAGGTATACAGGAATTAATATTTTATTTAATGACTAATTAAATTGATTGCAGGTGTCAGTGTCATTCGTATTGATTGGTCTGGGAGTTTTAGCTCTCGCTGTATTTTGGATAAGAAAATGCAGGTAAGATTACAGTAATTTATAAGTATAGATACCTTTATTACACAGGCTAACAGAATAAAAAATAAAAATTGGTGCCTAAAATCCAGCAACTGATTCTAAAATGTTTTTAATGTGCTGATTCCAAAAATGCCATCAGATTTTTTCTATCAGCTCTAGTTTTTGAGATTGATGTTAGTTCTAATAAAAGGCAAAAATGAAGAAATAAATACAGGGTGTATTGTAAGTTGATACTTCTTTTTCAACTGTGTATGAATATCTTAATTCTAAGCAACTTTTTCAAATAAACTTTTTGAATATTATGAATAACAAAGAAGATAGAAAATTTTAAATTTTCGAATATTTTCCAATACGTACCTGCTTTATTAAATAATATATTTATTTATGACAGTCATCTATCAAATAAATGCCGAAAAATAATAGTCCAGTCATTATATACATTTGGAATAGAAAATGAACCGAGGAAGCTAAATTTTGGATATGTTGTGGGGAGTGCTTAGAAAAGCTTAACTTTAAGTTTTCGACCGAAAATTCCTTGTGCATTTTCCGCCATCTTGAAAAAAAGGGGTTTAATTCCATTTTTTGACGATAACTCGGCTGTGCGTCGTCATACGAGAATTATTGTAATATACTTTTTTGTTGTTTTTTTTTACGCTCTACAATTTAGGTCTTATACATTTTTAATCTATCGTTGATGGTTGTTAAGATATCGAGCGCGAAAGTTAAAAATAAATTCTTCGCAACCGATTGTTTGCTTTTTTCACCTTTTTCGTGATGTCGAAAAATTGTCTATCACAAAACTTGTAGAGCATGCTAATATCGACAAAATTGTTCTCAGGGGTTTTTTTGTTTGACAAAAATTACGACTGTTGGAGCGCCGTAAAGTTGGTAAGACGGTGGAAAGTTTTGATTTCATAGCCCGCGCAGTTGTATATATATGTTGGAATGGATTTGCGGTTGTAGAGGAAATGATTTAAGTACAATAGAAATAAATAAAACAGCAAAATTATGAATAATACGTTATAAATTTATTATGTAATTCCATTTCAATCGGTCCAAACAATCGGTTGCGAAGAATTTATTTTTAACTTTCGCGCTCGATATCTTAACAACCATCAACGATAGGTTAAAAATGTATAAGACCTAAATTGTAGAGCGTAAAAAAAACAACAAAAAAGTATATTACAATAATTCTCGTATGACGACGCACAGCCGAGTTATCGTCAAAAAATGGAATTAAACCCCTTTTTTTCAAGATGGCGGAAAATGCACAAGGAATTTTCGGTCGAAAACTTAAAGTTAAGCTTTTCTAAGCACTCCCCACAACATATCCAAAATTTAGCTTCCTCGGTTCATTTTCTTTTCTTCCCCGTTATTTCGTATATAATGACTGGAGTATAAATAAATTTCATATTTAATGAAGCAGGTACGTATTGGGAAATATTCGAAATTGGAAAAAAAAATTTAAAAAATTTTTATCTTTGTTTTTCAGAATATTCAAAAAGTTTATTTGAAAAAGTTGTTTGGAATTAAGAGATTCATACACAGTTAAAACAGAAGTATCAACTTACGATACACCCTGTATATATTTAAGGGTCAAAATAGAAATTTCCTACTTAAAATTAGAATCCAATTATCCAACTATGTACTCGTATACCTGGAATTATACCTCAACCAACATAATATAGATTAACCGGCCCTACTCAATCCCACATGCTCTAATTACTTATTTTGAACTTGAAATTGCCTATAAGAACCTCTCTTCCCATTCCTAGTTAATTCCCACTAATTTTAAAGTCAGAAACATGATACATTGGTCGTACTCGATTTAATATACAGGGTCTTTTAACAAAAACTGGACCCGCCCTGTAACTAGAGAACAGAACGTTTTTTCTGAGACCCATCAATTTTTGTTCTTTGGGGAGCATTTTGGCAGTCAAGCCAACTTGATATGTTCCTGTCCCTAACCCCTAGCAACTCTAACTTTAGAATTTCAAATGAAACTACCATGATCATTTGAAAGGCCTTTTCGTTGCGAAATACTCTGGTGTATCGTTTTTGAAAATCGGTGAAGATTTGACATTTTTTTTAAATAAAATCAATAGTAAATGGTATCTAAATATAGCCTATCTCAAAAAATAGGTCTGATATCATCTGACAAAATCTGAGGGCTAATTTAGATTTCGCCCCAAAAATTAATCAGGAACTGTTGAAAAATAGCTGCAAGCACCAAAATGTCTGTTGGCCTGTGTTATCTATTAATCTTAAGTAAAATAACAATTTATTTTGATTAATCTATTGCTTATTTATTAATCAAAATTAAGCCTATTTTGAGATCAAAACATACGAGTGGATATGTTTCCATCTCTGTATTTTCGACTTTGAGCCTAATTTAGGACCACAATAAGCGCGAGACACTTAACATTAATCTTAAAAATTGATCAAACTCAACAAACCATTACCAATCTTCCAATAACCTCTTCAAATCCTTACAATATAGTATAATCCTTATCCTTAAAATCCTTGCACTACTTCACCAATTACCACCCTTCCTAAGTAGGCTAAAGAAACCTCGAGTCAGAAATTACAAGCAAGAAATCATACAACAAACCCATCGCCAGTCTATTTAACGAGATTAAACGAACCCGTACAAGCGCCGCGACGCGTCGCATTTCAGTGCAATCAGTACAATTACGCCCGCCGCGACATGTTCAACCTCTACCAGACCATTAACAAGAAGGACGAGCCGGAGAAGGAGCCCGACGTGATCGGGCACGAGCGGTACTACCAGGCGCGATCGCGCAGCGTCCGCAAGAAGAAGAAAGTGACAAGGAGGACGCGGAGCGCCGCCGAATTCAGCCCGGCCGCGCTGACGGCGGCCAACAGACGCGCCGCCTTCGGCTCCATCCGCAGCCTCAGCTCGGAGAACCGCGGTGGCGAGAGCGACGCCGCTGGCGGCGGTGGCAAGGCGACTCCTCCTCAAAGGGTCGAGTCTCTTACTAAACTGTTCTTCGGAAAACGGTATCATTTTTTGCTTTAGTATACGGTTAATTTATAAAAATCTAGCGTTTATGCTGATTATAGGGTGTGCCATTTAAGATTTGGAATTTTAATCAGCTTAAGGCTGTTCTATCAACCTATATTCGTTACATATAAAAACGGTTTCCCAAATATCTCCGTTATTTATCGTCAAATTTAGTAGAAATTTTTGTGAGAAGTCAATTGCGAACTTGCGAAGAAATTGTTGGAATTATATTTTCACTTTACCTCATATTTTTGGAAATGTAAATAAAAATCCACCTGAAATATAAAATATTAAAAATGTAATTCCAACAGATTGTAGACCATAGTTTTTGTAAACTTTTTTCCATATAAAGTTTTCTGTCAAAGTAAAAAATAAGCATAAGAAATGGGAAACCGATTTAAAATTTTACGACTTTTTATCTTCTTTTTTTCTTACTAACTCTACTAGATTGTAATTAAATTAAAAATTGTAATAACAGACAGTATATTGCATAATAAGTTAGGAAAATAATAAAATAAAATTGTTAGGTATATTTCTACGAAGAAAAAATCTGAGTGCGTGTCTGTATTGAATAGCATTAAATCGGTGAAATGTGAGAGTGAAATAGGCGACCCATCTTTTTGAAGGATAGAGTGAAATAATGTCAGTGCTGACATGAAGCGAAAAAAATTTGGTAAACAGTGCCGACGCGTAACACAAATCATAACAATCTGATGTGTCGTCATAACCGATAAAAGTCGCAGCTGATTTTGACAGCTTTTGTTAACCTTGAATGTGAAAAGGACATAGAATTTTTCAATAATGTCAAATTGGTGTATAGCTAATTCACGTCATTTTCGCATATGTGAAAAGCTACTGGGATTGGTCGATTTTAAACCTCTTTATTTACCAAAGAAATAACTTTTTCTTATCCATTTTTGGCATATCCATTGTCGGTTCCATAAGGCATTTCCCGGTGGGGCGCGAGTTCTGGGCCACCCTGTATAATAATTTTTTTTGACATTTTCTCTGTGAAAGCGTTGAAAAGTAAAATGTGAAATCCGGTACTACTTTTAAAAAATGCTGGCGAATCCTAAATTAATTATGCAATAAAGTTTTCAACTTTTAAAACTATTTATAAACATTTATATTAAAAATCCCCAAACTAATTAATATTCATTCATTCGATAATATTATTGAATCTTCACTTCCGTGCATTGAAACTTCACATCTATCAATTCACTTTCCATCAAAATATTTTCCAACATTTTCTCTTGGCCAATTAAGTTATACATTTTTTTTATCGCAAGTCATTACGACTATAGTTTGCCTAGATAGTATAGTTTAATTGTTCGTTAAAATTAACTTTCTTAAAATTTTTGCTAGAGCTAAACTAAAGATGTGAAACCCCTTTGCCTACCCCTACCCCTTTGCGTGAGACCATTTCTGGCATAACTCTTATCAAAACCAATGAGACACCATAAAGTTCACATCCTAGCAAGTTTTCTTGTGAATAAAATCAAGTTTTGAAGAAAAAGCAAGAAACTAATTTTGACGAACAATGTATTAAGTAGCTAAATATATCCCTCTTATAAATATATTAGTTTATCAGGTAATATATGTGTATTTTAGGTAAAGGTTTTCCGTGCGTAGGAGGTGTAATCGTAGAAACGTCGATTTTTCTTTTTATAGAGCGGAAATCCTTCTAAAAAATTCATGAATTTCGTACGTTTAAATTCGGAGCGATCAATCATTGTCGGAAAATATTACTCGCAAGTGAATGTACTCCAGTCAAGTTCTATAATATGTATAAGCATTTGTATATTTACTGCATTTGTTCTTAAATTTACATATACACATAGGGTGTTCGAAAAATAGAGACGGAGATATTTTAGAGGATGATTCCTTGTTAAAAAATATGAAAAAAAGTTTCTACAAAGATGGGTCCGGAAATGCTGTTACAATAAAAAAGAAAAATATTAAAAGTATTAAAAAATATTTACTTGATTCTGTTGAAATTTGGCAATGTTATTTGTTTTATTAAGAGGCTAATTTAGGCCTAGATAGATTAAGTCCAGTGGGGTCCCGGGGGCCCCTAAGCCAATATTATTGGGGAAAAATGTACGCCACTGTCTTTTTTGTAACTTTAATATTTTCTCTTTTACTATGTATCTAAAAATACTAAGTAAAGGATGCTAATTTGGATTACTGCAGGTAATTTGGAATACTGCATTATAAAAATATAGAAAAGCGCCAACTATTAACAAATACCAGTATAACGTAGTCTATGTATTAGGAAACAAATTAGGGATGGTTTAGAAACAGCCATATTAACAGATCCGTGACAAACTGCATCGTCGTGAAAGTACTATCGAGAAACATAATTGAGAAACTTAATAAATCGGCTTGTATTTTGTCTGAGACATATATTTTTATGTTTAAATTTGCACAAACTTCAGTTTAGGGTATCAGTTGTAAAAATCAGTTCTTAAATTAGAAATGATTCTAAACACCAATTCATAAAAGTATTTTGAGATAAAAATGGTTATGTTGCTAATTTGGAATACGATAGGTGAAGTTAATTT
Organism: Phyllotreta cruciferae; assembly: GCA_917563865.1. Classification (NCBI taxonomy): domain Eukaryota; kingdom Metazoa; phylum Arthropoda; class Insecta; order Coleoptera; family Chrysomelidae; genus Phyllotreta; species Phyllotreta cruciferae. The sequence goes on from OU830613.1 coordinate 6,042,247, forward strand.
GGAATATTCCAAAGATATGCCCTCTTGGGTTAATAGTACACAACCTACGGAATATGATTGTGTTTGTTTTTTCTGTAATAGAAAATTTACCAAAAATCAAGAGGGAGCAATGGGTGCAATATTTTGTGCAAAGTCTGGGTGCACAGCGAAATTGCTGGCTATGACTCGGATTGCTACATTTGTGATACTGCAAGGACTAGAAAACAATAAAAATGATTTATAGATATTTCAGTTTAAAGCCAAATAACTAGTTAATTAGAGTCAATTATCAATGTGATTATAATTTGGAATAGCCAAATTTATTCCAAATTATATTCACTTTGGGTAAACTACGTCAATCTGCAATATTATGATTAACCCAAAAATTATCCTACTTATAATAATCCAAGATGGTTAAATGTTTTTATGAATAAAAGATAAGTGTATCTGTCTTTTAATGCAGTTCAAACTCTGCTTTTATTTCTTAAACATTATTAATACGATTTTTTTTAAAGTGGTATTCTAAATTTGCGTCCTTTCCTCTACTGATTTACGTACCTCTTGTTTTTTTCGTATCTCACTTCGTTTTTGGAGAAAAAAATAAAACTGTTTTTGACATGTGACTGGACAACGTGTGAGTAAACAAAATTGGTTTATCAATTTTTTTTAAAAAAAATCATAAGTGCATTGGAAAACAAATAACCAAGAGAAATTTTAGAAAAGAATGTTTTTGCAATTTTTCCAATACTAAATTTCAACAGAATCGAGTAAATTTTTTTTAATGTAACATCCTGTATCTTGAAAACTCTGCATTTCCTGACCCATGTTTATAAAAACTTTGCTGCATATTTTTTAACAAGGAATCGCCCTTTAATATATCTCCGTCTATTTTTTGAACGCCCTGTATTTGTGGCATTTTAGTTGTACTCATTACGCTTTAGTTTATATTTTAATCACAAATACTACGCTGAGTTTAGCAAATTAATATGAAATGACCAATGTTTTATGAATCAAAGAGCCTTGAATTTCCATCAATTAAGCACGCTTTCCATTTCCAGAAGCCAAAGTCCCGTCCGCAAGCACGAATACAGCGCCCTGAAAACCGATGGCGGAAGCGAAAAATTCAAAATCGAAAGGCAGATCCGCAACGGGGCCTTCGTCGCGTGCAGAAATAATCTCGAAAACAACGAAAGATACGAACTGAAAACGCAACTCGACGATATCGGCTCCAGGGCCGACAAACACTGGTAGGTTTTCAGTTCACATCTTTCTATAACATATGTTATTTGTAGATACATAGTTCAACTGTGGTTCTGCGTTGAACCGAGTTTGCTGAACGGCGTTCAACCAAACTAATAAACTCAATAAATAACTATTATAACTATTATAACAATAAATAAACTAATAAATTCAACTAAACTAATGTTGATCTTGCACTCTACAACAAAAACCAAAATGAACTCGGTTCAAAGTTGACTCGTAGTTTAGATGAACTAACGTTCATCTGTAACATCTACAATCGGGCCTTATTCATCTTAGCGTTACACGATGACGCAAAGATGCAGATACATTGAACGAGCTATACCTAACAAAATTAAAGAGTTCATTCATTGTATTTGTAATTTTTTTGCAATATGGTCAAATCTATGAGTTGGGAACAATTGCAATCCCACAAAATCACTCTTTCTTTTTCCTTTATATGCGACTAATGGAAGTTGTCTTTGTTACACCCATATACCATATTACGTACAAATTTGCACTTTCCTTTATACAGGGTACCGGAAAAAGGTTGGGACATGGCGTAACTATAGACTTCTGTGATGAAAATAAGATTTAACCTAACTTACCTATATCCAAAAGTGTTTAGTAGGTAAAGAAGTTAGAGAATGTTAAAATTAAGTAAATTTGTATAAATATCCCTCTTTAGAAACATATTTTGTTGTGTAAAAAAAAGGATTTTACTTAAACTTGTAGAAAACAATGAGGCACTTAATATTTAATATTTATGTGCCAAAAATTAAAGATTTATCTTTTAAAAATTTGAATTAATTAATTTATAAAAACTGTTCAATATGGCCTCCATTAATGATTAATAAATAGATTTTATACCTATAATAATAATGATGAAAATGTACATTTCAAAAATATACACTGCTCCAATAAATTAACGCACCACTTAATATTTAGTGAAAAATTTGACCACTTTAAACAAACTGAACAATATTTTAATACTTTTGGGAATACCCTGTTTATATATTGTGTCTTTTAATTAAATAAAGTACTGGTCCTTGCAGATAATTTTTTTTTGTAGTACTAAAATCGTTGAAAGATAAATCGACTTTATAATCAGTTTGGTTTGATTTATTCCCGTTGGAAGTGACCTTTTTTGCATTTCGATATTTTTATGGTTAAATTGATAAGATGCAACGCGAATCCCGAAATTAGACGCCTGTACTTCTTATTTCTTTCAAAATTTCGTATTCATAATTTTGTACTTTTTCCCTTATTTTTTTCCTTACGGCCTATTCTTAGGAATACATAGGTTGAAAAATGCTTTGTTTGAGAGTAAATTAATTAAAATTATTGAAATATAATGTTTGATTACTTATTTTAATTTTACATATATAATATTTAGAAATTTATGTGTGTGGTGCGTTAATTTCTTGGAGCAGTATATACATGCTAAAAAAGGGATTTATCTCCAAAAATATGGATTTTATAGAAAATTACAAAAAGTAAAAAATCACAAATAAACCGAAAAATCTAGTTTCGATTCAAAAATTAAGTGAATAACAAGAGCGGAACAATTAGGGCTTTGAGAGTGTTGGACCTCCCGTTAAATCTGAGAGGGATCGGTAATACAATTTAAAAAATATGCCTCTAAACAGGGGTACACATTTTCACGAAAAACAGTTAAGCCACGTCGCTCCAATATCAAAATATCTCTTTTTTACTCTTAACTTTAACGCTCTGTAATTTCTTTATGACACACTTTTGGACATAGGTTAGTATAAATCATCTTATTTTCGCCTCAGAAGTCTATGTCCTAACCTTTTTGCAAAAACTTGTATATTTTCTGCTAACATTTTCGGACTAACAATCTATTAATCTACTAATTAACAAAAAGGTTCATCGTCCAAGACAACAATTTCGGTGCCGAAAGACTGCTAGCTTTGCTACCATTGCCGTCCGGCTGTCCCATCAGTCCGTCCCCATCGACGAAAGAAACCCTATTGGCGCTGTTCGGCAGCCTCCAGCATCCCTACATTCATCCGGTGTTCGACGTCGATTTCTGGGACGCCGGCGCCGCCGTCGTCAGCCCACTGAACCCCGCCGGTAGCCTCAAGGACCTCATCTACGGCACGGTTAGTTTAGTATCTATTACTACGTTCTATTTTTTCCCTCTGTTTCCGTGGTGTGACTGTATCTCATTAGGGTGGGTCCTTTGGGGGAAAATGTAGTAATTGTAATTCAACTGGATGATGGATGTTTTGATGTATATTCCAGGTGTGGCACGACCAATACGACAGAAAATATTCGTCCAAAGGGGAAGGCCTTCCATTGAGAACCGTAAAAGTTTTCTTCAGGGTGGTAATTGAACGTTTGTTAATCGTTTATTTTTGCAGATACAATGCTTAGGACGCCAGATATTAGAAGGGCTCCTATTTTTGAGAAACCGCTATTTCCCGCCCATCTATCACCTCCATGCAGGTAAATTAATCTCATTAATTAACGATTAATTAACTTAAATCCTTGAGCAATTATTTCTTTATCCAGGTAACGTAATCATTCAAAACGGAGTGGCCAGACTGGCGGGATTGGAGAACCACCTGCTGGGACTGGTGCCCAGGGCGCCATCCGCGCCCGAAACCCTCTCCTTCGGGTATCTGCTGTTCGAAATGACGGCCGGGTACGAACTGACCGCCCCGCCGACGCCCGCCCACCTGCAGCTCGAACTCGACAAGGCGCCCAAGGTGGCCGAAACCATTGAATTCGTGTTTCGGTCCAGCGGGACTCCCACGCTCGACGAACTCGTCAGGTAAAGTAACTTGGGATGTATTATAGGGCGTAGGTTATATATGACATAGGTTATATAGGGCATAGGTAATATAGGGCATAGGTTATACAGGGCATAGGTTATATAGAGGATAGGGTGTCGAAAAAGGTTGGGACATGGTTTAACTAATACAGTACCATACAGTAAAATAAAGTAGTATGTAATGAAGTGTGTAGTTAAGCCATTCCCAACTCCCAAACTTTTTGTGACAGCCTGTTGAAACTTGTTTATGCAGGTGCGACCTGTTCAGGGGAGTGGAATTGCGCGAGCTGAGAGGCGCCGGTGTGAGTCAGAGCGCCGCAACGCCCGACGTCCTGGATCTGTTGGAGGCGGTGAAAAATCCGGCGCCGCCGTCGCCGCTGAGGCGGTGAGTGCACTTTGATTTTTTTAGTTTTTGTTGTAAATCGTGGCTTTTTTTGATCGTGGCTATGATTTTTTGCATGCAGTCGACGTTTTCCGGACGATTTAGAACCGTGGTTTGCATGAGTATAATCCGGGTGAGGATTCATGGTTATAGTTTATGAAAAACAAAGTTAGATGCACGTCACCATAAAATTTTCGAGAAAGATTTCTAGAGATGACGTAGGTACATTTACAAATAATAATTTTCGTAAACTTTAATTTAAAACTGTTTATATAACAGTTTTGTTTAATAACTCCAAATTTTAACAAGAAAGAATAAATATAGCAACAACCAAAATGCAAGATGATAAAAACTAATCGAAAATAAAATGTACTGATCGGTTGACAAAGGCAACTATGCGACTTGACAGTCAGTGCTTACCAAAACCTACTATAAAAAAAATAATTAATTTATTTACAAAGATTGAATTTTTATAATATATATTTTTCTCGGATGATTTAATTCTGCTTTTTAACATTTTCTATCACCCCTTGTTAATATTAACTTAAATTCTGTAGGTATTAAACTTAATCTGTTTTATTTGTTTATTTCCAAAAATTGATCACAACCGCTTGGCAAATATGACGACATTAGTGACATGCATCTAACTTTGTTTTGCATAAACTATATATTGAAAATTAATTAAGTTGCGTTAGTGTAGATTTTAATAGAAATTTCGAGTTTTAAGTTGTTTCTAGTTTTCACTGTTTCGAAATGGCTGATAACAAGCTTATCACAGTTAAGTTGAATGCTTTTAGGGACTTCTGAATGTAATAATTCGATTGCTATTACTTGAGCAGCTAGATATATTTAGAATAGCTCTTTTTTTAGAAAAGATGTAGTAGTGGTGATAGAAGACCGGAGACTGGAGGACATAATAGAGGAAGACAACGAAGACAGCGATTGCAATAGCGTCATAGATAATAATATAAATCGGTAGTAGTTTGATTGGATTTATAAATGATGTAGTGATAGTAATAAATATGCTAAAGGTTTATTTATAGAGAGTGAATTTTTAGGATATTTTTTTTGTATATTTATCTTGCTAGATTTAGTACGGTAAATCGGATCTATAAATAATATACAGAGTGAGCTAAAATTTCGTATAAGAATGTAATAATAACTCTTTTTACTAATTTAAATCCTATTAAAGTTTCTTGAAAAATTACAAATTATTCACTAAAATTAACTCAATAAACATTCAGAATATGTTTGGATAAAATATTGAAAATCTAGAGATATTTTGTTTTATGATGGTTGAGATTTCCAAAAAATGATTTAAATAGGTAACTTCAGGATTGATATTTCCTCCATAATATTGCATTAAAACGTACTGCTTATGTAATAGACGTAAACGTATAAGAGATTACGTTATAAGACAAAATGTGAAACAATTTTTTAAACAAAAAATAAATCATAATATTATCTACAATTTGGCAACACTGGGTAAATTTGATTTTGCCTATATTTTATTCAAAAAATTCTGAATGGGCTGTACACATAAAATAATCAACTCAACTGTCGCTTGTTAATCATTTTTCAAAAATTTGCAACAACTTGTAGGTATATGTTTCTAAACGGCCTGTAACTGTACAAAGATCCGATTTCGCATATTTTTCATTAATTTTTGCATAGAATAACAACAAAGAGCGCTGTGCCCTCGCTTTAAAACCGTGGCCAAAAATGATTGGACCATTTTACCTAAATCATAATAAAAAATTATATATTTTGCAACGTTGCAGTATTGTGATTGTGAAATAATATTTTCGTACGTGCGCACTATGTATGTAGTTCTAATAAGTAATAAGAAAATTTTTGCATTAGTTTTGCAGTGAAAATTTACGAATTTTTACCGAAACGTTCAAAAATATAACGAATCTGTGTGAGCAATAATGGTTAGAGAAAATATGGCAGAAAACATATCCATAGCCGTCCCGAATGAAGTCAATTTGTTCTTTTCTTCGTTGTTGAATAGTCGAGAATGCCAGGTCTAGTAAAAAAGAAAATTCCCTAGATTTGCTCATTAAAAAAAACACTTTATCTGGAAAATTAATCTACATACAACCAAACTTTCTAAATACGGCAATTGCAGATAAAGTTTACTCTACAATATCACTTTAAAATAAAGTTAAATTAATTTATTATAAGTTTCTTATACTAAAGAAAATTGTACTCTAAATATTTTCGTACCATCTGAGCCTAAGTTTAAACCCTCATTAATTGAATTAGTTTATAGAAAATAAGTTGAAAAAGTCGAAGCGTACCGAATTTTCATTCGACCTGGCAACCTCGGTAGAATAAGTTTTTGTCTGTTATAGCGATGCCTCATCGTTACCAGCGCGGATAAAAGTGATCAAAATCAAGGGAAAAAAATCAAAGTACACTTACCTGCGAGTGTACGAGTCCGACAAACAGAGACAATCGCAATAAAACGAATACGATAGAACGCAATAAGTACCTCACTCACTTGTATAAAAAAAGGCGTACTGAAAGTACTCGACTTTCAGTGAATCCTGTAAACTTTCAGTAGGACCTTCTTCTTATTCTATGTAGGTAGGATGTAACGTTTACGCAATCATTTTATGTACTGTAAATCGATTGTTTAAACTGAAAAAATGTTAGTGTTTCAATTATATTTCAATAAACGAACGTATTTGATTTTTAATATATCCTTTTTGTTTAATGTTTATTTAATTGTATGCTTATTTACGGAAAAACCCCACTAAATTAATTAACATACAATTTAGGCCCGGTTGAAGATGTCACAGGTGAACGTTAGTTCAACTAAACTTCGAGACTACTTTGAACCGAGTTCATTTTGGTTTTTGTTGTAGAGTGCAAGATCAACGTTAATTTGGCTGAACGCCGTTCAGGTCACGTTGGTTACATTGAACTCACTTTTTTCATCTGAAATATAATCTCAAAATTTACAATTTATATTTGAACATTAGTGTTGATTCTATTTTGATGTCATTTTTGATATTTCGTTTATTTTGAATTATTTGGACTGGAAGGAACTATCTACATATGAGTAGTTCTTAGAGAGAGAGTTCTTCTATGAGAAGTATTCGAAATCTACATTTAAATTCAATATCGGACCACTATTTTTTTAAATGAGTAGGTCTATTTCTCAAGGTTTGTGGTCTTTTGGATGTAAAAAAGACATTCAAAATTTGCAAAAAATCTTCATCGTCTGTTAATTCTTCTAATAATACGTTCATTTTGAATAATGTATATCAGAAATTCAACCTCAGTTTTATGAGTTAACAACTCAACGTCAAATGTTAAAACCTTCTTGGACAGTCTTTGAACGCTCTTCAAGGACCGTTTACTTACTAAACTTCTCTATGACCACAGATCAATAGTTACTGGTGACTGACGAATTTGCAATTGAAATCGGTTCACCGCAGAACCACAGTTCAACTATGCATCTTCAATCGATCCTTAATGTTTTTTTTTTTATTTTGACTGCATTTATTTAGTACAATACCTACCCTTACATTAACCGGAAAGTGATGTTGCAAGACGATAAATAATAAAATTTAACCTACTATATTCTAGTTTTCCGATTTTTATTAATAGCTGTTTTCGCGGAGCAAATCCTGAACACAATCCCGAATACAATTTTTGCGCTCCGAAAACACTCGAATTTAAAGTATGCATGCGCATTCGAATTCGTTCAGGAAAAGAGCTAATTTTTGGATTGAGTGAAGTACCTAGGTGTTTTAGTGAACATAACAATGAAATATTTTTTTTACATAACGATGTCATTATTTTCGTTATAGTCTGTAATACTTTAATTGTGACGTCACAAAAATAAATGGGTTGTAAATTAACTACAGGTACATTAACTATTATTGTATTTTATTAACTAATACTACATTGAAGAATAATCCTATTCAAAATATATTTATTTTAAAACAGTTAATATTATGCAACATATTATTGCAAGTAAAATATATTTCCTTCGGCTAAATTCTTAAATTTCCTTTTCATAATTCGACTCCCCTCGTTTAATTTAAAATATAAATAATTTGAATATAGATTAAAAATATTGTTTTAAAAAAAGTTACATGAATAATAAATGGAGGCCGAATTCCCGGCACACCACAAAAAAATCAGTATCATAATGACTAAATTATCCCACATTATCCCTATTATAAAAGTAATGTAGCCGAAGACAATCACACCATTTGCTTATTTTGCATAGAAGAAACTTCAACATTTAATCTCCTATAAACTCCCTCAAATACCGCATTTAGGATCGGCCCTTTTGTACCCCCTCAATACCCTATTGACAGTTCTGAGCAGCGGGTACTCCTCACAACCGCACAAATTCCTGAAATCGTCCAAATCCAGCGCCCAAGCCATCCCGCCGCCCAGACCCATTCGCCTAACGTACTCCGACTTGCGCCTAATCATATCCACATCGTCAAATGAAGCCCATTGATCGCCCAAGTAGGCGTAAGGCCCTATCCTGCCCCGGCCGTCTCTGACCAAAGTCCAATTCTTGCGCTGTACATTCGCGCAGACCTCGTAGTAGGCCAGGAATCCGCGAGCACGCGTCGCGACGCCCGCTTCGCCACCGCCCGACGTCAGGGCGTTCAGGCCGTGGGCGGCCGGGTCGCTGAGGGTGAACGATTGGGCGTACAGCGGCATGCCCAGCACCAGTTTGTTTCGATCGGCGCCTTTTTGCAACCAGTAATGGATGGTGAAGTTCTGTAATAAATCAATCAGTCAGTAAGTGACGGTTGTAGATTTATACAGGGTGACCCACGGTGGATGGTAGGTTAGACGTTTTGAGAGAACGGAGCGTAGGATTTTGGTAATTCGTCCTGCTCTATCAATTTAAAATATTTTTAACGCTGCGGCGTTGCCACTTCTACCAAAAAGTAGCAACAACTTTGATATTTTAAATGGGACACACTGTATATTTTTTCATTTTTGATGCTACTCGATGAGCTGATTACAAAAAGGATCATACTGGGCATCTTAGTCTCATAATACACAGCTACTCAAAAATTACAAATTTTTTAATTTAGGTGCCTCTCAAAGCCAAGCAGTTGAAAATCGAGGAAAACGACTTCCATGTTCCTATCCTAACTTTTCAAGTACTATCTAATGGCATGATGTAAAATGTACACAGTACAAAGATACCAAGTATGACCCATTTTTGTAATCAGCGCAACGAGTAGCATCTAAACATGCAAAAATATACATGGAGTTCCATTTAAAATATAAAAGTTGTTGCTATTTTTCGGTAGAAGTGGCAACGTCGCAGCGCTGAAAATATTTTACATCGATAGAGCAGGACGAATTATCTAAATAACCAAATTTTCATTATGATCTCCATTCTCTCAAAACGTCTAACCTGCCTTCCTCCTTGGGTCACCCCGCATAACAGTGTTATTTTCAACCTCTTAAGAAGAAGAACAAGATTTGCAGTAAAAGTTTGTGTATAGGTTGTTTGGTAAGGAACTGTTAGCTTAAGTAATAAGTGAAATGTGAAATCCGGTAACACTTTTAAAAATTCCAGTGTATCCTAAATTAATTATGCAATAAAGTGCAAACTGAAATATTCAATATTTTCACAAAGATAATGTCGAAAAAAAAATTTCGGAACTAAACAATGTTGATTATTTGAAAGTTATGGATTCCTAAATTTTTTTCTTTATAATAATTTTTGATATTGTCAAAAAAAGGTACTTATTTTATTCTTGAGCCAAAATAACATTTTTTGACAAACCTCGTATACGACTGCTAAATTTTAATATCTGATGGCTGCATTTTAGGTTTTGGACCATGCAGAACTTATTTTCATAAAGGATAGCTTTTTTCGAAAACTTAATAAAAAAGTACCTATCCCATATGCCGCCAACTTACTTAAACACACTGTATGTAATAATCAAAAATATCAAACAACTATAAAAAATCAGCCACAAACTGATTGATTACAAACTCGACATACAAACTCTAATGAAACAATGAATTTTGAGTACTATTAAGAGCCTATTTGTACTTAATAAATAAAATCAGTAGGTACTATCCTAATATTACCATATTAAATTCATCATCTACGTCCTCCGGATGGCGGTACATCGGAGCCACGTGGCCGGTAATCCCGTCCCATTGGCCGTGGTAATCGTACGCCATCACCCCGATCCAGTCCAAATACTTGGACAACGTCGGCACGTCGTACCCGGCGTCCACCACCTTCCTGTTGGCGGACACGGCGGCTGACAGCAGCAGTCCTTTGGGCGCCAGCACCTCGGATAGTTCCTCCACTAACTTGGCGAAGCCGGCTTTGTCCGTCGACGGGCCCTTATTGCAATCCACCTGCCAGCACTTGGGGTACTCCCAATCCAGATCCAACCCGTCGAAGTTGTTCTGTTCGATGAAATCGGCCACGTGAGCCACGAACCGCCTACGCGCAGAAGGGTTGTTAACCAATCGGGAGTACTTGTCTCCGGCAGAGTCGTTCCATCCACCTAGGGCTATTAGTACTTTCACGCCTTTAGTTCTCAAAGCCGTTACTTTTTCGTAAAATTCTGAAAGGAAAGGAATATACGAAATTTTGGTAGTACTCGAATAGTACCAGGTTGTGGATGTGGATCTGGGTACTACTCGAGTACTGTTATCGATAGACAATATACATATCTAATTCGTAGAGAGGTACCTAACTATTTGCTATCATTTTAGCTTCTAAATGTAGTAATTAATTATTGTAAGTACTAAAAATAACAAGGTACTAACTGTTATCGAAGTCGGTAAAGCTGTCGTGCGGTTTTATGATCAATTCGTCGTCGTTGAGAACGGCGAAACCGTAGACTATGTGGGTGCACAAATCTGGATCTATATTTGCCGGTACGTATTTACCGACGCCCGGTCGGTACCAAGCCCAGTTGGTGAAGTAGCACACTACTTTGTATTGAGAGGTAGGATCAATCAGCGACTGGAGTACCGGATTGGGATTGTTGCGTTTTTCTTCCTGCAGCGCGAGGCTGTTTTCTGGTTCCTGGAAATCGGTGATTAGTAGTACTTGTTAAGGCTACCATTAAGAAATTATGAATGGTAGATACCAATTGAATCATACCTCTATCTTATCGGGCAGAAGATCATCGATGGGCCTTTGCTGCCCATCTCCCGCCTCCGCCAGGGTGTTCCTAATGATAGTGAGCAATGGGTGTCTGCCTCTACCGCACCTGTTCTTGAAATCGTCCAAATCCAATGCCCAAATCATACCGCCTCCAAGGTCCATTCGTCTTATGTATTCCGATTTCTTCGCGATCATGGCCTCATCGTCGAAAGATACCCATTGGTCGCCTTTGTAGGCGTACGGGCCCATCGTACCCAGAGGATCCTGGACCACGGTCCAGCCTTTCGTTTGTATGTTGTGGCATATTTCATAGAATGCCAGGAAACCTGCTGCTCGCGTGAATTCTCCAGCTTCTCCTGGCCCCGGAGCATTGGCGTACAGGCCATTTTCGGACGCTTTTTCCAGCCGGAACGATTGACCATAGAGCGGCATGCCCATGATTAGCTTCCTTCTAGGCAGGCCTTGTGATATCCAGTAATGGATCGAGAAGTTCTGTGAAACAATTGAGGTTACTTTCATTGACAATTAATAGAACAATTGCATACCGAATTGAAGAAGGCTACTTCATCTTTGGGATGGTAGAACAACGGGGCAACGTGACCTGTGGCCTTGTCCCACTGGCCGTGGAAATCGTAAGTCATTACAGCCACCCAATCGAGGTACTCAGCTATGACGGACACGTTGTAACCAGCGTCTATTACGGTTTTGCTGGGAGATACAGCAGATGAGAGCAAGTAACCCCTAGGTCTAAAGGCCTCTTTGAGCTCTTTGACGAATTGGGCGAAACCTTCCTTATCTGAATCCGGACCCTTCTTGCAATCCACCTGGAAATGAAGGTGTTCATCAAAGAGAATACACTGGTTTTGATTCTCAACCACTTACTTGCCAACATTTGGGGTACTCCCAATCCAAATCAAGCCCGTCGAATCCGTATTTATCCAGGAATTTGAGGACGTGCTCGATGAACCGCCTTCTAGCCTCCGGATTGTTAACCAGCTTGGAGTATTTATCACCCAAAGAATCGTTCCAACCACCAATAGCTATAGATACTTTCACCCCTTTCGATTTGTACTCGACCACGCGCTTGTAGAATTCTGGAAAACGCTAAACGTTGAGTACTTGGAGGTACTGCTGCGAGTTTACCTTACGGTTATCGAAGTCGGCCCAGGAATCGTGGGCTTTGATCACGTAGTTCGAGTAATCCAGAACGGCGAATCCGTATACAATGTGGGTGCACAGATTTTCATCGATATCTTCCGGAAGGTACTTACCCAGCCCTTGTCTATACCAGGCCCAATTAGTAAAGTAGCACACTATTTTGAAATAGCCTGATAAAGGTTTGAGGGGCGCTGGAAGAGGTGGTTTTTCTGATGTAGGAGGGATGGGTGGGTGCCATTCCCATTGATTTTCTTAAACATAATTTTTGTATTAGTGATCGGTGGTACTCAACAATTGTTTACTATTAAGTAAATGAAAATACCTCCTGATGATTCGGTTGTAGAAGGCGGCTTCCACTGGGTAGAACTCGTAGAAGGCGGTTTCCATTGCGTAGAACTCGTTGAAGGAGGCTTCCAATGAGTAGTGCTAGGCGGAGTGGTACTAGTCGGTACATCCCAAGGATCAGGCAGCGTTTCCGGACCTGTGTCCACATCTAATTCGTTGTTGTCCACGTCTTCTGTGCAGTGAGCATTCAGCGGCCAATCACACAAATTCTTCTCCTACGAACGAAACTGTTATCATCCAGTACTAGGTATCTGAAAATCTAGTACTCACGTTGTTCCAGTGCAATCCAGGAGCGCATTGCCTTATTTCAAACTTGCCCCATTGGCAATGCATGTACTGATTGCAATCGCCAGGAAGGGCGGCAAAGGTGTTGCCCTCGCATTTCGAGTAAGGTTGAGGATCTAACCATGGTTATTAAAATTAGAGCTGGTAAAATAAAAGCAATATAACTTACATTTTCCATGTTTCACCGTGTACCTTTCTCCCAATTTCTTCCTGTTGGTGCATTTTACCTTGAAGCTCCAATCGCACATGCCGCTCTGGGCATGGAAATTTAGACCGGGAGCGCAGACTTGCTCCACCAATTTATTGTTGAAGCACACGTAGAAATAGTTGCACAAGTTGTGAGGATAGTACGCTCCAGATTCACAAGTACCGCTTGAAATCTCTGGTTGGAGAGTCGTTGTTGGAGGTTTTGTGGTTGCTAGCGGTTTCCTTGTTGGTCTACTTGTTGGTCCACTTGTTGGTCTACTTGTTGGTTTACTTGTTGGCTTACTTGTTGGCGTAGGTTTCTGATGGTCTATAAAAAGTCAATTTGTAGAATTAACCGGAATATTTGTTTACAAACCTCCAGCACTTTCATTGAGGTCACTAGGTGGTCATCAAAAGACCAGTATCTTTTGATTTAGAAGCAAGATTAATGGTTCACAACAAAATTAATAACCACAGTTTTTTTTTTTGACTTACCATTCGATGTTTTACAATTGGCTTCTCTTGGCCAATCGCAAATACGTTTGTCCCTGTTCCAATGCAATCCGCCTGCACAGTACTGCTTCTTCAGCTCGCCAGCCACGCATCTGTAGAAAGCATTGCAGTTCATAGTGTCGGGCAGGTACTGGCCTGGCTCGCATCGTTTGAAAGGCGTTTCGATTTCTGGACTAATCACAGCCGGCGGTGGGATCACCACAGGATCTTCCGGTCTAGCTGGTCTGCAGTAAACGTTTGTTAGTTAATAGGAAAATTACATTAGTGCGCCTGTTTTGGTACTACCTTTTTGTAGTCGAGGTGGTAGTCCACCAAGCTGCTGTGGTGACTCGCTGCGTGGTGGAATGCTCCCACCAAGAAGTGGTGGACTTGCTGGTGCTCATAGAAGTCGTCCACCAGGGCGATGTGGAAGTTACTGTGCTGGTTTCTTCGTGATTATGGTGATCTGATTCAGCGCCCGAATCCACGCCGGTGGTGGTTTCCGGAGGAGACGGCGTAGCCGGCGGAGGCGGCTTGGTGCAATCGGACGCCGTGGGTTTTTCGGGCACAACGCCCAATTCATAGCTGAGAGTTTTCAATAAAGGAAATGAACCTTCGCAACAAAGGTTATTGAAATCGTCCAGATCTATTGTCCAAGCTACTGCTCCTCCGAATCTCTTGGACCTTATATAAGATGCCTGTTAGAAATACACACTTGAAATATACGTCTTTGCCTTAGTCAAGGTACTAGTACCTTCTCCTTAATGGAGGTAACATCTTCGAATCCAACCCATTGATCGGCATTGTAGGCGAAAGGTCTTCCCTCGTTTCGGCTGACGCTCCATCTTCGGTTCCTGATGCGATAGCATATCTCATAGTAGGCCAACATTCCCGGTTGCTTGGTATACTCTCCTGGTTCGCCGGGACCGTTTGCGGGGGCATTTTCACCGGAGCCGCCCTTAGATTTCAACTCGTACGATTGCCCGTAGAACGGTACTCCTACCAGCAGTTTCCCTCGAGGAGCTCCTTTGGACACGAGGTACTCCATGGTGAAGTTCTGGGGATTAGTGAAAGATGGTTAAAAATGGTGCTGGTACTATATTTTTTTGGTACTTACGACGTTGTATTGTGGGTACTTGTCACCTGGTTTGCCGTATAGAGGGCTGACATGGCCGGTTTGTCCTTCCCAAGCTCCATGGTAATCGTAGGTCATCACTGACAGGAAATCGACATTTTGGCCAAGAACTGGAAGATCATAAGCCAAATCTATGACCTCTTTATAGCCAGAAATGGCTGCGGCTAAAATCAAAGGAGGCGATTGTTTGTCGAACTCCTTCCGCAGTTCTTGAACGATTTTGGCGAAGTTGGCTTTGTCCGAGGACGGGCCCCGTTTGCAGTTGCTCTGCCAGCACGTTGGGTAGTTCCAATCGAAGTGCAGTCCGCTGAATTTGTGCCTGCGCAGGAATCCTACGGCGCCGATGACGAATCGTCTTCTAGCTGATCCGTCGCTTACTAACCTGGAGTACTTGTCTCCCGTGGAATCCGTCCAACCGCCCAATGACAGAAGTACTTTGGTGTCCTTCAAGGAAGTCATCCTTTCGTATAGATCTAAAAACAAGTATCGTTAAGTTATAGCATTCTAATAATGAGTTTTCGTAGGCTCAGAGCCTATGTAGGTTTGTATTTAACTTACTATTGTCCAAATCAGCCCAAGGGTCGAATTCCTTGATGAGTAACTTCTCTGCGTCCAAACTGGCGAAGGCGTACACCACGTGGGTGCAAAGCCTTTGATCTATATGCTCAGGTACGAATTTCCCGTCGCCTTTTCTATAAAACGCCCAATTCGTAAAGTAGCAAACCACCTACAAAAATTTAACAAATCAACTTATTAGTGACAAGAATTTAGTACTATCTCACTTTCGGCTTGGAATCTTCTTCCACCACGTTTTCCTTCTTGGTAGGTATTTGGAGTTCCTTCAAAGCGTTGGGGATGTAGACTGTTTCTCCTGGTCTGCAGTATTCTGGACGAACCGGCTCGCATTTAGCGTTAGTAGGATTGAACATCAGGTCGTACCCGCACGATAAGTGGTACAACAAGCCGTTCTTGCAGATGTAATACGAGGCGCAGTTGGTCGAATCGCTGAAGTAGCCGAAGGAGTCGCATCTGCCTATAGGTTTGGTGGGCGGCATATAGGCTTCCGTTAAAAACGTCGCGGTAGTACCTAGAAAACAAGAAAATTTGCGTCTATGATTCGCTGTTGAGTCTCAATGAAGATCCAGATTATTTATTAATCCCGATGATTTTTTGATGAAAACCTTGAATTCCTAACGGTACTACTAATCTAGTAGTATCTTACCCTTTAATTCGTTGTTTACCACCGTAAGTAAAGGCCATTTTACACCACACAAGCCTTTGAAGTCATCGAAATCTGCAGCTTTTATTGTTACACCGCCAAGCCGATGCTCCTTGACGTACTCGATCTAAAAGTACGACCAAAAATAATTAGTGAACAAGTACTAATAGTACCAACAGTCCCAGTAATTACTATAGTAATATCAACACTGCAATTTGTATCAATATTACTAGTAGTACCACAGGCGGTACTTCGATGACCGGACGAGTACCTTTCGTTTCAAGCTCTGCTCATCGTCGTACCCGACCCACTGGTCGCCGTTGACGATAAAAGGTGAGCCGGAGGCGTCTTCGCTTCGGAACCAACCCTCGTTCAAAATCATATCGCATATTTCGAAGTAAGCAAGAGTACCGGGCGTTCTGGTGTAGTAACCCTCCCGGCCGCTGCCTCTGATCGGCGCTCCGATTTCCGTCTCGTTGGAGTACTGCAACGTGAACGACACGCCGAAGAAAGGTATACCTAAGATGAGTTTCGAGCTGGGGAAGCCTTTTCTCAGCCAGAATTGGACTGAATAATCCTGGAAAATGTTAGACATATTACAAAGTTATAAGATGAATGGCAGTTGATAGTGGTACTAAATGGTGCCAGCAGGTGGTAAAGGAAGGAAACATACCACGCTTAAGAAGATATCTATACCCGAATCGTCTGGTCTGCTGAACAAATTAGAGTGATGGTCTGCCACTGGTTGTTTATCTAAATGGAAGTCGTACGCTTGAATTGTAACGAAATCGACGATGGTACCGAGCTTCGATGGTTCGAATCCATTCTCGACTTTGAATCGAGATGCAGGAGCCGAAAGGGCCAGTACCCACCCGTAGCTTTTAAAGATCTCCGATATTTCCTCGAGGAAAACTTGGTAGAATTCCTTATCGGTGACTTGTCCACCTAGTTCTTCCGCACCAGGATTAGGCCAATCGACCTCCACACCATCGAAGCTGTACTTGGCGAGGAACGCTATCGCAGACCGAATGAATTCTGCGCGTTTCTTGGCATTGGACACCATGGTACTGAAACGACGAGAACCATCCGTCATGCTGCCGCCCACTGCTACCAGTACCTTCAATTGCGGGTTCTGGTCGCGCAGTGTTGTCGCTGCTTTGTAACCACCTGAAACCGAAGAAAAACTGGTGCTGATTAAAGTTACCTCGAGAAGCAAGTTTACGTTGATGTGAAGCTGTTGTTACATCTTCTGTTACTCCAATCTTCTGCTTCTGAAGCTGTTACCGGTACTTCATTAATGCTTTCATCAAACATTTGTTTAGTTGCATATTTTATCTCGTGAAGTTATTATAGAATTAACTTTGTAAATGTGAAAAAATAACAAGCTTCAAACCTTGAATGATATCGTAACCTTCGTCGTTGGAAGTGATGGTGTAAGCGATTGGATCAATTGTAGCATATCTGTAGACTACGTGGGTACATAGGTAAGGGTCCAAATCCTCTGGGTTGAATGTCAAGGGTTCCTTTCTGTACGAAGCTACACCGTTCACATAGCAAACTATCTTCTTATCGTCGTCTTCGTTTTTCTCTGAAACAGTCCAATGAATGATGGTCATGGTTGGTGATTTTTTGGTACTCACTCAATTCCGGTTTTGCTAAAAAAATCTGCCCATGGTTCGGACTTCTTCCGGCTGGTGCGCTATGAGGACTGGCCAAAAGACTTTGGTAACTGTTGCTGATTCTGTACGGCTTGTAATCGCTCAAGATGTTCCGGAAATACTGGAAAGGTGTGTAGTAGGTGTCCTGGAACGGGTAGTACTGCGGGTAATACTGCGGGTAGTATTGCGGCTGTTCCGGCAGAATTTCGACGGTGTCATCCGAGTATTGGCCACCACCGGACGAAGGCGAGTACCATTTGCGTTGGTGGTACCAACCATCATCGGTATTCTGATATCTGGATACGTCGGGAGCGGGGCGTTTTTCCACCGCATCTCTGAGTGGTAGTCTTACGGAATCGCTGGTACTACAAAAATAAAGTCTATTCATCTATTCATCAGTTACTAAAATTAGTACTTACACATCAGGCAAACTTTCCACAGCTTTCCTCAAAGGCAGATTAGTTTCCCCGAACTCGGCTCGTTTAAAAAACGGAAGTTTTCGGTACTGCTCCGGTACTGCTTTTCCAGGTAAATCGGAATCTCCTTCATTTTTCGTCGATTTGGCTTCAACCAACCACCAAATCAAGCACACCTTTACGCATACCGATATCACCGTATTCATATTCGAGCCGGTACTTTGTCTATTCACTCACTGTCTATTCACTCAGCGTCTGTTCATCCAGATTTCATGATATCTTCGCGAATCGTTTCACCTGCAAAATATAGCATCAACTGCAAATGTGGTGCTTGTGGTATCTCGAACTTGAACAAGTACGTGAGTACCACTGACCAATATATACCGATGATCCAATGGCGAGACAATGGGTCGAAAATTTGTATTCGACACGAGTAGGTACCGAATTCGGTACTTGTGCATTTGACTTTCAGACGAGCAATGTCGTGCAATTGAAATAAATGTTGTAATTTATTGATTGTATATTTATCTAAATTGCCAGTCAATTTTGTCTATCTTTTCCAGGTACTTTCATTCTTATGTATCATTAATAAGTTTCAGTTAGGAAAATTTATAATTGAATAATACAGGGATTAGAAATTAGAATATTAATCGATTTGAATGTGTTGTGTGAACGCGATAAACAAACGTTTACACGATAAGTCCTGATTAAATTTGCCGAAGGAATTAAATTATAAATTCATGGGTTTTTTTGTTCGATTGTTAACATATCGGTTATTATTATTGTTGTTAAATTAACGGATCCGAATTCTACATAACATGTCGGGCGTGTTTAGACTTTAAAATTAGATTGACTTATAATGGAGAATAAACAGCGAAAAAAAAAGTGGCAATGGCCTGAAGAATTGGATTTATTTAAATTTGTCATTTATATTCAATAGCTCAAATAATATTTAAATTGGTTCTTGTTCAAATTACATTGAACTTGTAACTACCTACCTACGACAGGGTTATTTTGACGGGGTTATTGTTTAAACCATCATCAGGGTTACTGGTAAGAAATGTTAGAATTTTGATAAGTTCAAATTGTGCAGTAATATTTAAATCTTAGATGTTCTTTTTTTTTGAAGACCATGTTAATATTTAAATATTTAAAACTCCCGTTGAGTTCCCGAGTATCTGTCATTAAACCATTAAACTAATATATTCTATATCTACGATATAGCTTGTCTAACTGGTCGTTTAATTGCGATACATTGTTAATAAAAAAAATCTAAACCAGTGTCTGCAGGTTCGTAAATTACAGATAATAGGTAGAACTTGCTTTATACGCAAGACTTAAATTAACCGGCGATATCAGTCCCTTCGTCATACATCTATCGAGATCTTTAAGTAGATAATTATTACAACTGCATATTTGTACGATTTGTAAGTTTAATCAGTTACTCAGTGAGTCTGATGGTTATATTTGTTCGAAATTTACAATGAGTGTATTTTAAAATTCGATTTAAAAATCTCGGGCGACCTAAATAATAAAGTTATTAAAAACATATTATGCTTTTTAGACTAATTACTTCTTCTAATTAGATAATAAAAAAATCTCGGTCGTTGCGTATTTTAACTCGATTTTTCCATGCTCTCAATTCATTAATCAATTTGTCTCAATTATCTATTGATCCCTTTTTGAAATATTGAGTTATTAATTTTGCAAACAATCCTGAGTAATCATATGTTTACGAATTGATCCTTCAATTAATGCGTATTAATTCATTTTTACTTGTTAATTCATTTATTCTTAATTCAAATTAAATTAACCCCTTACTGAATTAAACTAATTAAACCGCCCTGAATTTACAATAATTCAAAATCCTGAGTATTCATTCAAAAGAGTAAAAATTCATCCCTTATTTTAACCATATATCTATACCTATATCTTAATGTAGATATAATAAATTCACAATTACTAAATTCATTAATTCATGTTCCTTAAACAGGGTGTTCGAAAAATAGACAGAGATATTTTAGAGGGCTATTCCTTGTTGAAATATATGAAAAAAGTTTCTATAAACATGGGTCCGGAAATTCGTATATTATAAAATACATTAAAATAAATTTGCTTGATTCTGCTGAAATTTGGTATTGCAAAAGTTGCAATAGCACTCTTTTCTAGAATTTTTTTTGAATAATTATTTTCCAATGCACTTGTAATTTTGTTTTAAATTTGATAATCCATTTTCATGAAAAGAAAGAGAAAGTGAAATAAAGAAAAAAATACAGGAGGGAAAGAAGTTGTATTTTTAGATGCTTAATAAAACAAAAAATATTAAAGTTACACAAAAGGCAGAGGCGTTCATTTTTTTGTCCATAATAATCGCTAAGGTGCCCCCGGGACGCAACAGGACTTAATAATTTTAATCTATTTAGGGCTAAATTAGCCTATTAATACAACAAGTAACATTGAAAAATTTCAACAGAATCAAGTAAATATTTTTTAATATATTTACCTATTATTAATTTTTTTTTAATTGAATATCCTGTATTTCGAAAGTTCTGCATTTCTGGACCCATGTTTATAGAAACTTTATATTTTTCAACAAGGAATCGCCCTCTAAAAGTCTCTGTCTATCTCCCTCTAACACCCTGTATTACACCAAAATCCTCATCAAATTTACCCCTGTTAAATTTACCCCTTATTTCATCAATTCTTGTCCAATTTCCACAATAATTTTACCGAGTATCCTACAATACTTTTTCCACTACTATCTAAATCATTTATTTACCTTCGATCTGAAAAAACCACCACAAAAATTCACCACCGACAATCACAACAAATAATCGAGAGCGCTTTGATTGACACCTTTGCAATTAGACAAATGAGCGCGGACCTCCAGAGCCACCTTCTTATAAACGCGATGGAACCCGTCCGAAATTCTCCGGGCGCGAGATTTTCCGCTCCTTCTCGCCTCAAATGGCTCAATTATTACCGATATTTTTAAATTTCACGGTTTGTCAACCGGTCGAGCGGACGCGTTTGTGCGTGCACAATCGGATGCAGCAGAATTCCAAAATGGCAACGAATCGCCTTGAACTTGACTTTGAGCTCGATATGCCAGCGGGAATCGAAGACGGTTCGACATCGTTCGATCATCGATGAATCGAAGAACAAAACTTTATTGTGTATGCTCATGAATTTTTTTAACGCCCAGTGTGCTGTGCATACCAATTGGAACATGTACAGACTAATGGGTTTTTGTAATCGTATGGCCTTTAAAGTGCTATAAAGGCGTTCGCTAATCGAGTTCCTTACAATATTTAGTCTACTGAGTTATTTAATGTCCTTTTATCTTGTAATCCTATAATAGATAGGACAAGTTCGTGTTGTAGAAAAAACATGTTTCTTTCTAGTTTGTTGAACTTTAACGTTCTTAGTTGTTGATAATTTCATTAAACTTGCCTAAAATCTTCTGTATACAAAGCCTACAGGCATTTGATATAGTTTACGAAATAAACATATTGGCCCGTATTCAGCGCCCCATTTTAACGTTAAAACCATTTTAGCGAGCGACTTTAACTTGATAGTTGTTATGGAGTAACTAAGGACATTGTTATAAACAAGATGTCGCCTTACAACTCTAATTTTTTTCATGAAACAGTGACAAAATAACCGGTTATAAAGTAACGTTTTACAATAAACAAGTATCTACTGTATTCATTATAGGCTCAACATTTTCTAGAGAAAATATTCAGCGTCATGTTGGTGGATGAAAAATTTTAAAAAGTTGCAATTTTTCTAGCGCTTTATCCATATTAATATCCATATAATTAAGTTGTTACATGGGTATATTTTTTCGAATATTAATTAATTGTTTTTCTATACGCCACTGGATATTTTTCCGTAAGAAAACAAGTAATTTCGGGGGTCAATGAATCAACGACTCGCCGAGATGAATCCGAATTTATAATCCTTCTCTTATCGTTCTAGGAAATCGAAAATCTCTCACATTTCATTCGATTTGATTTTATGAAACTGAAGCATCTTGTTCACATCAGGCACAAAAAACATTTAACAACTTCGCATAAATTTACAAACAATAATGACAGGTAACACTTTTAATCCGTTTTTTAAACCATTTAAGCAGTGTTCGTTTGAACTTTCGGTGCATCCCTGCAAATTAACAACGGTGGTACTTTGTACTCACACTTTCTTGCAGACATTTAATTAAATTGCAACACTTCATTACAGCACGCATTAATAAAGTTCTATTTGAGATTTTTACCATCAAGTTCCTATAGAAGATCATACTTTTATTGATTATGAATGGTGGTACATACTTTAATAGATAGATAATATTACCACAAAAGAACAACCTGAATTTGCGTCAACATTCGGATTACGAGGTACTACCTTATCATCTTTCGAATCTACAACAAACCTCTCAAATTTTATACCAGTCAACCAACAGTACTCACAGA
Source organism: Phyllotreta cruciferae (assembly GCA_917563865.1). Lineage (NCBI taxonomy): Eukaryota > Metazoa > Arthropoda > Insecta > Coleoptera > Chrysomelidae > Phyllotreta > Phyllotreta cruciferae. The sequence continues at coordinate 6,065,148 of OU830613.1, forward strand.
ACTTCTAATAAGATGCATGTTGTATACTTTTTAATGAAAAGTAATACGAGGTATTGATAACTATATTTAAACTTGTAACAAAAAGAACAAACGGAAAATGTAATAAATAATAATCATGGCATGTTCGTATTAATTCTAATTATTCAGGTACCTGTCAATTCTCAATCCCAATGTCAAAGTCGATCCTTCTTCTTTCTTTTTGATATGACAGTCTCCCACGCTTAATAAGATAATACCAATCGCAGATGTAATCGTCGAATCTCCTAGGTCTCATCATCTGCCTTCTAGGTCGTTCTTGAACACATGGAACCGCTGGAGATGTTGACGTTGTCACAGTTTCAGAAACTTCATCAGGCACTCGATCCCTTCTTTGATTCAAAAGTATAAAAGAATCTGGTATCTGCAACTGCTGATGTCCGTGTCTCGACTGCTCTTCTGGTTCGGTATCTAAATGTTCTTCAAACGTGACTTGTTTCTTTTTAGGAACCAAAGTTGACCTCAATTGATTTATGTATCTCTTCAAGACGTAGCCATCATCCAATTCAATTTGATAATGTAGGTGTCCAAACTTCTTAATAACTTTCCCAAATCTCCATGTCATCTTATTAGCCTGGAACATTCTCACTTGTACTCGTTCTCCCACGGCTAACTTTCTTGTTCCCAAAGTCGAGTTGATAGGATTGTTGTTTTCGTGTTTATAAGGACGAATAGCATCAAGCTTAATTCTAATGGGCCTATTTAAGTATAACTCTGCTGGCGTTTTTCCACAAGCAAGTGGTGTGGCTCGATATCTAAATAATATTGTCTGTACCTTCTTTGATATGGGCATCCTTTCGTTTGTCATAGTATTTTTGTCATAGCTTTTAGACGATTCTTAAGGGTTTGCACATTCCGTTCCGCCAATCCGTTCGTAGCTGGATGTCCCGGTGCTATATGTTTTTGTACTATACCATGATTGTAGCAGAAAGATCTAAATTTCTCGCTATCAAACAAAAATCAAAAATCAAAAATCAAAAATCCTTGCGTTATTGGATACCATACTTATGGATACCCATGCGAAGAAAATGTTTCTTGTAAAAGTTCGATGGTCTTTTCTGATGTAGGTGCGTCACACACAATTTTTACCTCTGCTCAACGCGATCTAGCATCAATAATGATCAAAAAGTAATAACCTTGGAATGGGCCGGCATAATCTATGTTAATTCGATCCAAATTTTCCTGTGGTAACTCCCATTGGTGTAATGGAGCCTTAGCAGGAGACCGTTGATTCAGTGCACAATATTCACATGACTTAACCATCCTTTCTATGTCTCTGTCGATATTCTTCCAATAACAATATCTTTTTGCTAATTGCTTCATTTTGGTGATACCATGTGTACTATGCAATTCAGAAAGAACCAAAGATTGCAATTTCTCTGGAATAACAACTCTTTGGTCCCTGAAGAGAATGCCGTCTTCTAAAAAATAGTCGTAATTAATGTTGCTGTTTGAATCTAACTCAGATTTAATATTCAATAATATCGGATCAGTTGCTGTAGCAGCTCGAACAGCACTAGCCGTTAATTCAAATGTCGAAATTTCTAATATTGATTCAAAGCATAGCTGGTTTATTTCATCATTCAGTATGCATCAACAATCAACGTTGACATGTTCCAAGGAATTCCTGTACTTCACTTCGTAGTCGAATCCTGATAAAAATGTAGCATAACGTAGAAGTCTTGCTGGTAATTTCGAATTCTGATGAAAAATCCTTGTTAGTGGCTTACTGTCTGTTATCAGTTTGAATTTTCGTCCAAACAGGTACATGAAAATGTGATTTACCGCAAAAATAATTGCAAGTGCTTCTCTATCTAATTGACTGTAATTACGTTCACTAATGCTTAGTGATCTTGATGCGAAAGCAATTGGCCTTTCGACGCCATCGATTATGTGTGATAACACACCTGCAACTCCAGTAGGACTGGCATCGCAAGCCAGAACCAAGGGTAGATTTTCGTCGAACGGGGTTAAAACTCGATCACTAGCAATTTCTCGTTTTAGCTTAATGAATGCTGCTTCACATGAAGAATTCCAAATAAATTTTTCTCCTTTTTTTAAAAGATTCCTGAGCGGAAACGTTTTTGTTGATGCATCTGGTATGAAACGGGTGTAATAAGTAACCATACCTAAAAATCTTCGAACTCCCTCAATGTCTTTTGGACGGGGCATTTCTACTATGGCCTTTATCTTCCCTGGTGATTTCGATATTTCATTGAATCTAATTACATGTCCAAGGTAATCGATGCTAGTTTCAAAGAATGCGCACTTTTTTCGATTCAGGTGCAAGTCGAATTTTTGAAGTCTTTCCAAGCAGGCGTATAGATTTTTCCGACATTCTTCCTTCGATGACCCGTGAATGATGATGTCATCAAAATATGAATGAGTCTTCGATAATCCAGATAAAATTTGATCGATGATGCGGTTAAATTCTGACGGAGCCGTTTTGATTCCGAACGATAATCTATGCATTCGATAAGTTCCTCTGTGAGTCGAAATTGTTTGAATGTGTCTCCCTTGTTCATCAACTTCCACATGTAAATATGCTTTATATAGGTCCAACCCCGGCAAAAATACTTTGACCCTCGAAGGCAATTTATTATGTCTTCAACCTTTTTAATCGGATAGTTCGCTGACACGAGCCTTTCGTTGACCCCCACCTTATAATCCACGCAAAGGCGGACTCCACCATCTGCTTTGGGTATAACCACCAATGGAGATCCCCAATCGCTGTGATCAATTTTCGATATAATTCCGGAGGCTTCGAGTCCTCATCGACCTTCTTTCGTAGTGCATAAGGAACATCTCTTTGCTTATGAAATACTGGTTTTGCATTTGCTCGCAAATTTAAATTTACTACATTATTAGGAACATGATCGACTGTTTTTTCAAATATTTTTGGAAATCGTTGAATAATTTCGTCGCAATTTGATGGTATTTGATTAATCTGGTTGGTAGATAAAGAATTATCGATGTGTTGAAGATTGATGTTCAGATGTCGAACCCATACTCGTCCCAAAAGCGGTTCAAAATCATCCGATACAATATAAATTTCCTCTTGCGAAGTGTTATTCAGGTATCGCACGGAGACATTTGCCTTCCCGATAGGATAAAATATATTTCTGGTATATGATCGAAAAGCGACATCTGATTTTTCTAAATTCAGTTCCAAATTCAATGCTTTAAAAGTATAACCTGCTCCAGAATCCACTTCAAATGTTTGTTTCTTGTTTTCGATATAAACTGTCGTACAGAACTTTTTTGCGTCATGATGAACCACATTTTCGAAAATGTCGACAATCTGATTTATTCCAAAGGTTTCATCAACATCGTGATCTAAAACATTTTGTTCCACATAGTGGGTATCTTGATTTATAGATTTATTATTAAGCAAAGTAATACAGACCTTCGCTATGTGTCCTGTCTTACCACAATTACCACATTTTAGCTTGTTTGGATCAATTCTACACTCTCTAGCAAGATGATTGTTTTTTCCACAACGTGAGCAACAGTTATCGATTCCCAGTTCTCTGTAATTTAATCTCGACCTTGATTTTGAGCGACTTCTAGCTTGAGTAAATGGTTGTCTATGATTCCCACGTTGAAATTTTTGTTTCGATGAATGAGCTACTTTGTTAACTGTATCAGTTAGTTTCGATAATTGATCGGTAGAATATTCCTTCGAATCTGTTTTAGATGCTTCTATTGCTAATGCTTTTGATAATAAATCATAAAAATTCATTTTTGTTGATTGAAGTAATTGTTCTCGTATTGAATTGTCACTTAATCCTCTAATAAATTGAGCCCGGAGAAAGATGTCCGAAATGTTCATTTCCCACTGGCACACAATTGCAATTAATGGTGTTGAAATCAGTTGATTACCTTGATGAGTTTGAACTGATGTTTGATGCGATTGTCTAAGTTCTTCGATTAATGTTTTTTGATTTAGCATCAGGGCTGCTAAAAATTGTTGAAATTGTTCGCTATCCATGTTATTTTAACTTATTTTCACTCGTCGCCAATTTCTGTTGTATACTTTTTAATGAAAAGTAATACGAGGTATTGATAACTATATTTAAACTTGTAACAAAAAGAACAAACGGAAAATGTAATAAATAATAATCATGGCGTGTTCGTATTAATTCTAATTATTCGTCGTTTTTAATGTCGATCCTTCTTCTTTCTTTTGGATATGACAATGCAGTTGTTCGAAGAACTTGAGCTAGTTGAAGGGGTTAAAGCTGGAGGATAGAAATGGGTATGAGAAAATCCTGAAGTAAATTCTGGAGGGTCCAAATGAGGATAGAAGTGAGTAGGTGAGATTGTAATAAATAAGTTTTAAGGGCATATAAACAAAAACGTTACTTCCAAATACATCCAAATACTTCCAAATACTCGAGAGTTCCAAATAATCTGCAACTCTAGACAGAAAAAGCAATAGAGTATATACAATCCTGCTTTAGTCGTTTAAATGCACAGTTTCGAAAATAAATGAGTTTGAAATTTGCGTTGCATGTTTAGGTAATGCATTAGGGGTTATTGGTTATGGCATATTTCGTAGCCAGAGTTGATTTTTACATATGAAGGTAATTGATATTTTTAAAATCGGTTTTTTTCTTGGCTTCAGTTAATCCAAGAACTAGAGAGGAAAGTTATTCAGCTCAATGAAAAAAAGGCCTAAATTGCGAGTTTTTAGAATAAAAATATGCCGTCAAATTTACGATTTTCAGTCGCTTCCCAAATTTACTGGGAATAGGTACCAGGGTGTTTCATAAGTTGATACTTTTTTTCAACAGTGTATGAATCTCTTAATTCTAAGCAACTTTTTCAAATGAACTTTTTGAATATTGTGAAAGACGATAGACATTTTTCGAAAGTTATTTGAGAGATGACTGCTATAAATAAATTTATTAATTAATAAGACAGATACGTATTGGAAAATATTCTAAATTTTAAAATTTTCTATCTTTGTTTTTCAGAATATTTAGTAAGTTTACTTGAAAAAGTGTCTTAGAATTAAGAGATTCATTCACTGTTGAAAAAGAAGTATCAACTTATGAAAAACCCTATATTTATTTTTTGAATGAAACTTTCCTGCTTAGATTTAAACCTATTATTTAAGAATGTTTCTGAATTTTTGAAAAATATTCAGTAATTTTCTCAGGATTTGGGAAATGCTTTTACATTAAAACTCCTATGTACCTAAAAAAAAATGTAGATACGATCTTAAGTTGATGAAATTGAGGATAAAAGAAATATATGAAGATAAATTAGTTAACTTACCGTAAATTTGTTCAAAACTACATTTTCTCAAATTGTAGTATTTCCAATAACAACTCCAGTAGAAAAAGCAGAAGACTTGCGAATCCGGATAATTGTTGGGGATAAATTAATAAGAAACCATACTGGTGTTTATGAAAGAGTTCGGCAGTTAAAAAGGAGAATATTGGATGTTGGCATACTAGCTGATGGAGGTATTCATTTTCAACCATACTTGTCAAAAAATTCAAAAACTTTGCCAAATCCTAACCGATGTTCAAATGTGATGTACAAGAGTATTCGCAACGGAAAGGTCTTTCAAATTATACATTGGAAATAGGGTAGTTCCATTTGAAATTCTAAAGTTAGGATGCCGGGAGGTAGGGGGATGAACATATCAAGTTGGCTTGACTGACAATAATGCTCCCCCCAAGAACAAAAATTGACGGGTCACAGCGAATTTTGAAAAAAATTTGATTCTCTAGTTACGGAGGGGTCAAATTTTCGTTGTAATTCCCTGTATATTTATTACTAATTATTAATTAAACTCCTAGCTATTACACTACTATTAATTCGATAAATAAATTGTTGTCCAAGCAATGGCTTTTTCTTTTTTAAATACGTTTGTGTATTGGAATTATTATAATTCTTCATTAATATTAAATGTTTTAGAAGAGAATTAGAAGTGGCGATTAGATTATTTTAGCGATTAGATATTTTCAGCAAGACAACTAGTAGGTAATTTCGGTGGTCAATTACTCGCCGAGGAGAATCTAAATAATCCTTCTCTTATTGTTCTAGGAAATCGAAAAATCCCTCACATTTCATTCAAATTGATTTTATAAAACTGATGCAATCTTATTGATACATCCTTACAAAAAAATTAAAAACAACATAAATTTACAAAAAACAATGACACGTCGTTAAAACATTTTTCAATCGGATAGTAAAGCCATTTAAGCAGCGGTCGTATTCTCTTGAACTTTCGGTACATCCCTGCAGGTTAACAACGGTGGTACTTTGCACTCACACTGTGCATGCTGTATATTTTCGTCATAATATTTCTTGAAAGTAGTTTCAATTCGTTCTCCCAACTTTAAGGATTTCGTTCCAAAAGTGCAAGTCAAATCTACAAAATAAACGAAATTATCATACATTTTCAATATCTCTACATTTCATATCTCTACATTTTCAATTAAATGGAAACACTGCATTAGAGCTTGCATTTTTCTAGATCTAGAACTATTTGAGAGTGTTATACAGGGTATTGCAGTCTATTCGCGTCGGTCTCTATAGGAAAAACGGTTTGACTTTTAAAAGTTTCTCATTTTATAATATATACAGAACCTTTGAGGCTACATTATAAAAATATTTTGAATTATACAGGGTTTTTTGAATATAAGAATAAATATCAAAGGTATGTTTTTTTTTAAATAGAAAACCCTATATATTATTATGTTTTTGAAATCTACGTAAAGGTTTATGAAATTTGAATTTTTTGAATATTTCCAAAAAGAAACTATAAGGTTTAGGTATAGGGAAGTAAACATGAACTTCCCTCATTCTTTAAACCAGATTTCAATGAAATTGAAAAAAAATGGGTGGATCCATTTAAAAAGAATAAAAAAGTTGAGCTTTTTGTTCAACTTCTCACATTTTTTATACACTTCCTGTATATAATAGAGCTTCTCACCACACGAAAAATTTGGCCTTCCTTATAGCCACCCTACAAAAACTTTTTCCAAATCTTTAAGCGGATAGTCGTAAAAAATGAATGAATACCCTGGGTAATTCAAAATATTTTTATATTGTAGCCTCAAATGTTCTGAATATTATAAAATCAAAAAAACTTTTAAAAGTTAAGCCGTTTTTCCTATAGAGACCGACGCTAACAGGCTGCACCACCCTGTATTGATTGTGAAGGTTGTTAGGTGTTACTTTAATAATTACTACATAGGTATTACTCTAGTATTACACTACTATAATGTATATCAAAAAACAAACCTGAATTCGCGTCAACATCTGGATTACGAGGTACTACCTTATCGTCTTTCGAAGCTGCAACAAACGAATCCAAGTTTACACAACCAAACCAAGGATACTCACAGGTACTTACAACAAATCCAATCATCAGGACAACACAAGGCGCTCTTTGTCGCCGTAGTACCGCCGTAGTACGGAGCGCAATGGTTTAGTACGTCCTGCGTGTGCCTAATTTGTACTGCGCACACTTTCTTCTGGCAAAACGGAGCCACGTGCTTGCCCTCGTATCCTTTTTGGCATACGCACTCCAAGCACGTGTCCTTCGGGTGGTACCGTTCCCCTTCCACTTGAATGCCTCCGTCTACCAAGCATTCGAATGGAGGGGTTGATTCGGTAGCTGAGAAAACGATGAAATTGGATTATTTCTATTATCAGAAGACGTTAAAATGTGGAAGATGTTGAAGGAAATAAAACTGGAATGGTGGATGAGGATGGAGGTCATGGGTAGATGAGAGTGCAGCAAATAAGATTTAAATTGATCAGGCTGAGGTAAGAAGGAGAATTCGACAAGGAAAATCTTTGATTTGAATGAACAATTTAATCTTACTGAGTATTATCATGATGAGTTGAAGATAAATTAGATAACTTACGGCAAATTTGACCAGCAGAACAACATTTTCCTACTTCGTATTTCCGATAACAACCAAATTTTACAGGTACTCCCAGCCATTCCGGACAATCCAATATAGCGCATGTGAATTGGTTACTGCAAACGTAGTTAAATTACCTCTACAATATCAGAAAATTTGGATATTTCGAAGGAAAACTCACGATCTCAAACATCTGCAGCCTACTGTGCATGCGGCGTATGTCTCGTCGCTGCTGAGCTCTTCCCCGAGAGGCACGTGTCGCCCCCTGAAGGTGCACGTGTCGTTTTTAACATCTAAATTGCACTTGTATTGCACGGGGCAGGCGCTCCCGGCGGTGCGTACAGCTTCGCAGCCCAAGTCCTCGTATACCAAGTGAGCGTGGAAATCGCAGTTTACTGTGGATGAAGAAATAAAATGTGCTATGGCCGTTTATTTGAGTTTATGTAAATTTTTGGAAGTTTCAGGTGACAGTTTAGGTCGAATTTATGGTGCTTTATTATTAGTTTTTCTGAATTGAAAGGAGGTCAAAATAATTAAATAAATCTTGGAAGGCTTAAATAGCAATGTAAAAGTTTATCGAACACAAAGATATATGACAAACAAAATTTGATAAACCTTGACTTTTAATTGACTTTTAAATGATATTCAAAAAACTTTGGCCTGTATTCAGCGCCTCACGTCAACTAATCAATCGTTTAGAGTTACTCTAAGTCGCATAGTTACTCAATCACATGATGTTATCATGTACACTGTGTCCCATTTTGGTCGCGACTGGGGGGTATATCGGTTATTAGATAGGACATTGCGGTTTTCGCGAACCTGTACTATTTTTTTGTCAAACTTACAATGGCACAAACAGATTTTTTAAATCTCTTTTCATTTTTGAGTTACAGGGCGATAATGAAAATTCTGACTTATCCAGCCACCCCCGTATATCCTTTGCTATTGAAGATATTTTAAATGAGTAAACTGATTATTATAGATAATTTTACGTAAAATTCAGTGACGTCCTTAGTTTCCTTATGGGGTTTACGATTTCTGAAATATGACACCAACTTGTATTTTTTTTAATGAAACACCCTGTATTTTTAATAGCCATTAAATTTGTAATTTTTTTCTCTTTTTAATGATATGGCGCATTTTATATTTTGAATTTCATTAGAATGCTCAAAAAAAGAGAATAACTATTTTATTCGAAAAATGGTTAGGGGGCCATGCAGAAAAACCAAAATAAAATACTTTTAGAACAAAAATAGTTGAGGAGAATATTAAATAAAACATTTGTACGATTTTTTTGTTTTTCCGCATAGCCCCCTAACCATTTTTATAACAAAATAGATTTTCTCTTTTTTGATCGTTTTAAGAAAATTCAAAATATAGAATGTTCCATATCATTAAAAAGAGAAAAAAATTACAAATTTAATGGCCAATAAAAAAATACAAGATGGTGTCATATTTTCCAAATAGTAACCCCCATAAGAAAACTAAGAACGTCACTGAATTCTACGTAAAATTGATAATCAGTTTACTCATTTAAAATATCTTCAATAGCAAAGGATATACGGGGGTGGCTGAATAAGTCAGAATTTTCATTATCGCCCTGTAACTCAAAAATGAAAAGAGATTTAAAAAATCTGTTTGTCTATTGTAAGTTTGACAAAAAAGTAGTACAGGTTCGCGAAAACCGCAATGTCCTATCAAGTCTAATAACCGAGATACCCCCCGTCGCGTCCAAAATGGGACACAGTGTATAGTATCAATGTGTATCAATTTCAAGTTGTTAGTGTAACTTTAACTTTTTAAAGAGAGGAGCTAAACACGGACGACTTCCAGGGTGCGTATTCTCGAATCGGCGGGTAAGCACTCCTATGCGAAAATGTGACTTTCTGCTGCTCGAGACCAGCGGAAATCTTGAAATCGGGGAGTAGAGTTGGTAGACTACCAAGTGACTTCCGGCAATGTCAAGAAATCGACATGTCGGATATAAACTACTTAAAATTAATGAGGAGACACTTCTTAATATTCAATTTTAATTTAATTTTTAGACAGAATCAATTCAAATATCTACTGTTTATAGCACCAAGTTGGGCCTATAAAGACATGTTAGATTTTTGATAATTGGAACACTTATGTGTAAACTCTTAGAAATATACATTACATAGAACTAAAAAACAATTATTGCAACTGAAAAAAATTCACAAGTTTAGAAACTTCTTTAGGTTCACCATCCTCTTGTTTGAACCACCTCAGCACATCGTCGACAGAAGGTCTATTAATTCTGCGATGGTATGTTGAGGCAATTCTTCAATCAAAACATTTTCCAAAGCAGCAAGGTTATCAATGGGTTGACGCTGCTCTAAGCTTCGCACAAGTGTCCCAAAGGAGTTCTACGGGATTCAAATCGGGACTATAGGCTGGCCATCCCATTACCTCAATATGGTGCTGATTGATGTACTCCGTAACTATAACCTATCGGCATGGGACATCGCATTGTCATGTTGAAAAATGAAATCGTGACCCATGTTATTGGCAAATGGTACTACAATAGGTTCTAGGATCTCGTCCATGTACCTCGCCACTGTTAGTGGTCCACTTCTAATTATTATAAGTTCCGTGTGCCCAGTCAAAGTTATGCCTGCTCATACCATAATAGATCTTCCTCCAAAAGGAATAACTTCTTGTACAGTTGACTCCAAATAACGTTCTCCTGGCCGTCCCCATACTCGTAAACGTCCATTATTATGGAAAAAACTAAACTCATCGGAAAACATAACGTTACTCCACTGCTCTCTGGACGCAGACCAAATATACTAGAGTTATCTGATCTATGTCTCTGGTCCAATTTTGATGACGCTGTCCGAAATAAACGCCGAGTTCTTCGATGTGCATCAGGAGTTAATCTGGGGCATCTAGCAGGTCTTCTTGAATGCAAACCAGCTTCGAGGAGTCTATTTCGTACGGAATGCTCCAAAATTCGTGTTCCAATCGTTAGAACTAGACGATTTTGGAGCGCAGTCGATGTAAGAGTGCGATCTCGCACGTACCGCCCAAGACCTCAAACTTCGGTATTCACGGGCATTCGTCCTTCTCCGTCGAACTGGATACGGAGCCCTTCGAACAATATCTACCATGGAGTAGGAACCACGCAGTGGAAATAGTGGAATGGCTCACAATCATTCTTCGAGCAACTTTTCGCCTCGAATGCCCTTCCTCAATCAAAGTTACAGCCCTTGTGATTTAAAAGGTACTTAAGTACACTCTATGGACCCTTCTTCTACCCACAATGTCGGGATCCATAATGGTGTCATTAATCAACTACTATCGCCACAATAAATTTTATGAATGGTAGGCATTGAATGAAAGCTGGTTTAGTCAAAATACCCTTATTTTAAATTTACATTGATATAATAAAACATCATTTATACATATAATAATTTCAATCAAATTATCACAGCAAATAAAAGTAATGAAGAAATAAGTAAGTGTCTCCTTATTCATTTTGTGTAGTTTATTTTCAGAAAATGAATCATTGGATACCTTTGGCATCCGTTACATGTTAATTATTTTATTTAAAGATAAAAACTGCCGTAAGATTATTATGAATGTTGTAGAGAATATTATTCAAAATAAGTGTTTATAAGACTAACTCGCAGAATGGTTGGAAAGGGCGCTAACGCGCCCTTTCTTGGGACACTGACCGGTTGCCAGGTCGTCAATTGTTGCAATTAAATGTTTTGGTGGTCTTGCTTGTCACTTAGTCAGGCAATCACTACCACCATATACACTCTACTATACAACCATACACTACTGCTTCACTATCACAAATCACTAATTGTAAGCTCAAAAGTTTATTAGCTGTATTTGTTAATAAAACTTTGATAATAGCGTCCAAATCCAAAAATTTGTTCGCTTCAAATCAAATAAGGTTTATAAACGCACCCCGAAAAATAAATAATTGTAAGTCTTTCTTTATTAACACCCAAGAACAAAATAACAAAGTAAAGTAATACATCATCCGATTCCACCTTATCAACCTAAAAACTAGTCCCTCCGTGAATCATACATTTTCGATACAATTCTTTCGTTTTAAATAAATATCCATCGCAGTGGCGTCCCCATTTCTAACATATTAGCTAATGCTAATAATCGCTCGGCCAAAATCCATAATGCCGAAATCATGGGCGCCGGGAACCGGGTGTAATACATATAAAAAATTAATTAAAAATAAAAATAATAATAAAAAAATATTAGTTAATAGTATCTATGTATGTGTAGAAGCAGATGCATCTCCCTGAAAAAAATTCTAGCGGCGCCCATGTCCAAAATACTAATGCACACCCCTCTCTTGCCCGCTTCGACACCGGTCGCGTTACATTATCAGATTAATTTATACGCGACTTACAATTAGAATTATCCTCATAACTTTTGAACGGTTCAAGTTAAAAATATGCGGTTTATTTTGTTAGTTATAAAAAAGTAGCTTAACAAATTTGTATTCTTATAAAATGTTCATGAACCCAATAATTTTCGAGATTTGAGCGTGATAATTATAATGAAATTAATTAAGATTAAACTTTTTGTAATAACTCAAAAACTAATTACCGGAAAAAAATCTCTGGAAAAAATCCCCCTTTCGAACCCCCGTTTTCGATCCACAGTGACATTGACGTTTATTTTAAATAAATTATTTTAAATAAATATCCATCCCAGTGCCGTCCCCATTTATCCCCATAACTTTTGAACGGTTCAAGTTAAACATATGCGGTTTGTTTTGTTAGTTGGAAAAAACTACGCTTAACAAATTTGTAAAATTTTCGTAAACCTTAGTTTTTGAGATTTGAGCATGTAAATAATGAATTTAATTATAATTAAGCTATTTTTCGATGTAACTCCGCGAAGGAAATTTTGATTTTCCCGCGGTTTGCGTGAGGTAACCGATATTAGTTTGAAGAATATTTTAGGAGAGATTGAGAAAAATCGATCTCTTCGTTTCCGATAAAATCACGAAAAACCCTAAAAATACCCTAAAAATCCGGAATTTTTCACCCGGAAGGAAACTTTTCCGTGTTTCGAAATGTCGATTTTCCGATAGATCTCGTCGAAATTCGTAAATATGGCGTTTTTCCCGCGACGATTTTCCTTCGCGTACGGCCGTAAGAAAAAAACACGCCAATCAGCTCGGTTTTACCCAGCAATATCGCAGTTTTTTCCTCGTAACTCAACAACCGTTAAAATTGGAACCACCCCGTAAACTTTTTATTATGTAAAAAAGCATCCTCTACAATTTTCAAAGAATACTTTTTTTTTCGAAATCGCATCTTTTTTCGAGATATTTCGACTTTTTGTCAATTACGTTTACTAAAAAAATCGATATCGCGCTATAAATCGGAAACCGCTCAAAATCGAATCACCCCATCTCTATATATTATACAAAATACTATTCTTGATAAATTTCGATTCTTGAGAAATTTTCAAAAAACGGCTAGTTTTGGAGTAATTGTAAAATATAAATTTTTCGTTCGCGAAGGAAAGTTTGTTTTTTATCGTTATAACTCAAAAACGGTTCAAAATAGAATAACCCCTTATATGTCCTATTCTAGAGAAAAACGTTCTCTACAACTTTCGAAGAATAAATTTTTTTTCGAAATCGCGAAAATGACAATTTCTTTTTCCTATAACTCCGGTAAATGGATTTTCCCGGATATGCGGTTTGCGTGAGGTGATTGGTAATATATTAAAGAATATTTTGGGAAATACTAAAGAAAATCGTTTGAAGATTTTCGGAGAAAATCTCGAAAAACCTCAAAAATACCCCAAAAATCCGGTTTTTTCACCCGGAAGGAAACTTTTCCGGGTTTCGAAATGTCGATTTTCCGATAGATCTCGTCGAGTTACGTCGGATAGCGTTTTTTCCGCGACAATTTTCCTTCGCGTTTGGCCGTAAAAAAAACACGCCAATGAGTCAGTGAATGAATGAATGAATGAATGAATGAATGAATGAATGAATGAATGAATGAATGAATGAATGAATGAATGAATGAATGAATGAATGAATGAATGAATGAATGAATGAATGAATGAATGAATGAATGAATGAATGAATGAATGAATGAATGAATGAATGAATGAATGAATGAATGAATGAATGAATGAATGAATGAATGAATGAATGAATGAATGAATGAATGAATGAATGAATGAATGAATGAATGAATGAATGAATGAATGAATGAATGAATGAATGAATGAATGAATGAATGAATGAATGAATGAATGAATGAATGAATGAATGAATGAATGGATTCTTTCGGTTTCAGCTGTATAGTTAGTAGAACTCGCGGAAAGGGTTCGAAAGGGCGCTAACGCGCCCTTTCTTGTGATTTAAATTAATTAAATTTCCCTGTAAATCAATTTTTTAATTGTCCCGCCGATCTTTTCTCGATCCGTCCCTGTTCCCTACGTAGATAAAGTAATTTAAATAAAATTTTTCGTAATAACTCAAAACCTAATTACCGGAGGAAATTCGGAAAGTGACTATTCCATGGAGAAAAATATTCCCTACAAATTGCCTAGAATGAAAATTTTTCGTAAATCTAACGGTTTAGGAGATATTTGATTTTGAATTTTCCGGAAAAATCGATTGTCCTTATGAATTTTCCGAGAGGTTCGAAAATTGTACCTTTCAATAGAAAATAGGATTTGAAACAAATTTGTATTATGGTAAAATTTTCCATTGCCTTTTTCAGAATTTTATGTGTTTTTTTCGTGAAAACTACCCTTAGGATGCTTTTCCGGAAGTCGAGATGTCGATTTTCGAATTCGTGGGCCGCTTTTCCATCGGAATAGGTCTTTTTCCCCGTCAAAAATAATCAACTGTGGCCGTAAAAACTAAAAATCGCCAGTATATAATCCCCTCATTTATGAAGCGACTATAGCAGGCCGACGATAACATCCGCCTCATTTATGATTAGACTAAAGCCGGCCGACGGAACATTTGAGAGCAAAATTCATATTCCCGGATCGGGTAAAACGTGCTCGCTGTCGTGCCTCGACAAGACGAAACAGTTAATTATATTGCCTTGCATCGAACAAAGAGAGAGCATATACGATACCCGCTCGGTCGCTCGGTTTCACCCAGCAATATCGCAGATTTTTCCTCGTAACTCAATAACCGTTAAAGTTGGAACCACCCCGTAAACTTTTTTTTATGTAAAAAAGCATCCTCTACAATTTTCAAAAAATGATTTTTTTTTCGAAATCGCATCTTTTTTCGAGATATTTCAATTTTTTTGGAAATTACGAAAATGAAAATTTGTTTTTCCTATAACTCCGCTAAATGGATTTTCCTGGATATGCAGTTTGCGTGAGGTGATTGGTATTATATTAAAGAATATTTTCTCAAAGTTTGAAAAAAATCTGTAATTTTAATTCCGAGATAATCCGGAAAAACCTTAAAAATACCCTAAAAATCCGGTTTTTTACCCGAAAGGAAACTTTGCCGGGTTTCGAAATGTCGATTTTCCGATAGATCTCGTCGAATTACGTAGGATAGCGTTTTTTCCGCGACGATTTTCCTTCGCGTACGGCCGTAAAAAATAAAACACGCCAATCAGTCAGTGAATGAATGTCTCCTACAGCTGTATGGTTATTTAGATAGATATTGCCAAGAGCAAGATAAAATAAATATTAAAAATTTGCCGGCGGATGTACTCGAATGCAAGTCTTTAAATTAAAAAATAAAAAGAAAATAAGGGGAGACTTACTTTTATTATTATGTTTATTACATAATTTATTTATAGTATTATTATTTAGATATATCTTAAGGTATACTGTTTATTTTTTGAAAATCAATTGTGGTTTAAAGAAAACATCATTTTCCTACCTTCATCTTCATCAGCCCAAGAAACTGCCGCGAAAATGGCCAAAAACGCCGCAATTACAAACCCAATCTGGTTCATGTTCTTTTTTATATCTAGTATTTATCACTAATTAAAGTATTTATTTGTTATTACAACACGATTAACTCGGCAACTAAACTCTTGTAATGTCTTTTTCCTTTTTAAATACGCTTGTGTATTGGAATCGCTAGAATTGTTATTTGTTTTAAACTTGACTATCTATTGATTTCATGTTTTTTGATATTTACAGGATTTTTAAAATAAGCTGCTCGAATTAATTAAGAACATTTACTAATTATTTATTCTATTGTATTCAATTAATATTTCAAAATAATTTTCGAAAATACTTACCCATAAGTGTATATTATACTTCTTTACCTCAAGACCAGAACTTAATTTTTTTTAATAACAATTTATTTTTTTTAATTGAGGATTTTTAAAATAAGATGCTCGAATTAATTAAGAACATTTCACAAGGTGATTTAAATCAGGACACTTAGCTTGTTGATCTTCCGTGTATAATCAAATATACAGGGTGTTTCTGAAATAAGTGGTCAAACTTTGGGAGCATGTAGAGAAACTCAAAATATGACAAAAACTTAAATGACATTTTTTCGAAATGTCCTTGGTTGTCAGTATACAGGGTGTTAAATATGCATTCTAAAGAGTTAATTTTATTAATAATTTCATTAATATTGGAGGTATAATGATGAGATATGGTACACATACTAAGTAAATGAAATGTCTTATGGCAACATATAATTGGGTCAAAAAAGTTGTCCAGGGGTGGGTCAAAATGGAGGGGTCGTTGGGTAATTCTAACCTAACTTTTTTATATTAACCTTTTTAATTGATTTGTTTAAAGAATATGAAAAAATGAAGATTTCTACATAAAAAAGGTATACTTGTTGAATTTCTGTAAAGTGAACCGTTTACACGAAAAATGACTTTATAAAATTCTTGTACTCGCCGAGGAGAATCTAAATAATCCTTCTCTTATCGTTCTAGGAAATCGGGAACTTCACATAAATTTACAAAAAACAATGACACGTCGTTAAAACATTTGTCAATCGGATAGTAAAACCATTTAAGCAGCGGTCGTATTCTCTTGAACTTTCGGTACATCCCTGCAGGTTAACAACGGTGGTACTTTGCACTCACACTGTGCATGCTGTATATTTTCGTCATAATATCTTTTGAAAGTAGTTTCAATTCGTTCTCCCAACTTTAAGGATTTCCTTCCAAAAGTGCAAGTCAAATCTACAAAATAAACGAAATTATCACACAAATCTCTACATTTTTAATTAAATGGTAACAATGCATATTAGCTCGCATTATTAAAGAACTATTTTAGAGAGTGTTACCAAGTTTCTAGAAGATCATACTTATATTGATTGTGAAGGTTGTTAGGTGTTACTTTAATAGTTACTACATAGGTATTACTCTAGTATTACACTACTATAATGTATATCAAAAAACAAACCTGAATTCGCGTCAACATCTGGATTACGAGGTACTACCTTATCGTCTTTCGAAGCTGCAACAAACGAATCCAAGTTTACACAACCAAACCAAGGATACTCACAACAAATCTACAATAAGGTACTTACAACAAATCCAATCATCAGGACAACACAAGGCGCTCTTTGTGGCCGTAGTACCGCCGTAGTACGGAGCGCAATGGTTTAGTACGTCCTGCGTGTGCCTAATTTGAACTGCGCACACTTTCTTCTGGCAAAACGGTGCCACATGCTTGCCCTCGTATCCTTTTTGGCATACGCACTCCAAGCACGTGTCCTTCGGGTGGTACCGTTCCCCTTCCACTTGAATGCATCCGTCTACCAAGCATTCGAATGGAGGGGTTGATTCGGTAGCTGAGAAAACGAGGAAATTGGATTATTTCTATTATCAGAAGAGGTTAAAATGTGGAAGATGTTGAAGGAAATAAAACTGGAATGGTGGATGAGGATAGAGGTCATGGGTAGATGAGAGTGCAGCAAATAAGATTTAAATTGATCAGGCTGAGGTAAGAAGGAGAATGCGACAAGGAAAATCTTTGATTTGACCAACAGAACAACATTTTCCTACTTCGTATTTCCGATAACAACCAATTTTTTTTTCGTGATCCCCGACAATCCATTATTGCGCATGTGAATTGGTTGCTGCCAACGTAATCAAATTACTTCTAGAAGATCGGAATATTTGAATATTTAGAAGGAAAACTCACGTGCTCGTACATGTGCAACCTAATTTGCATGCGGCGTATGTCTCATTGTTGCTGAGCCCTTTCCCGAGAGGCACGTGACGCCCCCTAAAGGTACACGTGTCGTATCTAACATCGAAATTGCACTTGTATTGCACGGGGCAGGCGTTCCCGGTGGTGCGTACAGCTTCGCATCCCAAGTCCTCGTATACCAGATGAGCGTGTAAATCGCAGTTTACTGTGGATGAAGAAATCAAGTGTGCTATGGCCGTTTATTTGACGGTTTATGTCAATTTTTGTAAGTACCAGGTGACAGTTTAGGACGAATTTAGGATGTGTCATTATTAGTTTTCTTTAATTGAATGGCGGTTAAAGTCATGAAATAAATGTTGGAAGACGTTAAATAGCAACGTGAAAGTTTATCAAATTCGAAGATACTTATTTGATAAACAAAATTTGATGAACCTTCACTTTTTAATTGACTTTTAAATGACATTCAAAAAACTTTGGCCCATATTCAGCGTCTCTCGTTAACTAGTCAATTGTTTAGAGTTACTCTAAGTCGTATAGTTACTCAATCACAATAATTTACAAATTTCAAGTTGTTAGCGTGACTCTAACTTTATAAAGAGAGGTGCTAAATGCTGGAAAAAGGGAAGGGAAGAGGGAAAAGTGCTGAGAAGAATGGAAAAACGGAAAGAAGTCCTAAACACTATCAAAATTAGAAAACTTCAATACTTGGGTCACTTCGTGAGGGGTGAGCGCTCCTGCTACAAGTTATCATGCAGGGAAAGATTCAGGGGCGGAGAAGCATAGGAAGAAGACGCATTTCCTGGTTGAACAACCTAAGAATGTGGTTCAACTACAGTTCTGTGGATCTGTTCAGAGCAGCGGCATCGAAGGCTCGAATTGCTTCAATGTATTTAATGGTTGTATTGGATGTGACTCGCAGAATGGTTGGAAAGGGCGCTAACACGCCCTTTCTTGGGACACTGACCCGTTGCCAGGTCGTCAATTGTTGCAATTAAATCTTTTGGTGGTCTTGCTTGTCACTTAGTCAGGCAATCACTACCACCATATACACTCTACTATACAACCATACACTATTTTTTACTGCTTCACTATCACAAATCACTAATTGTAAGCTCAAAAGTTTATTAGCTGTGTTTGTTAATAAACCTTTGATAATAGCGTCCAAATCCAAAAATTTGTTCGCTTCAAATCAAATAAGGTTTATAAACGCACCCCGAAAAATAAATAATTGTAAGTCTTTCCTTATTAACACCCAAGAACAAAATAACAAAGTAAAGTAATACATCATCCGATTCCACATTATCAACCTAAAAACTAGTCCCTCCGTGAATCATACATTTTCGATACAATTCTTTCGTTTTAAATAAATATCCATCCCAGTGGCGTCCTCATTTCTAACATATTAGCTAATGCTAATAATCGCTCGGCCAAAATCCAAAATGCCAAAATCATGGGCGCCGGGAACCGGGTGTAATACATATAAAAAATTAATTAAAAATAAAAATAATAATAAAAAAATATTAGTTAATAGTATCTATGTATGTGTAGAAGCAGATGCACCTCCCTGAAAAAAATTCTAGCGGCGCCCATGTCCAAAATACTAATGCACACCCCTCTCTTGCCCGCTTCGACACCGGTCGCGTTACATTATCAGATTAATTTATACGCGAGAAATGATTTTGGTCCACGAAAAATAGTTTTTTAAAAAAATTTTATTTTACACAAAAAGTTCTAGTGAAATACGAAAGATGTTATTAACTTGAAAATTACTAACTGACTAACTGAAAAATTATAAAAATGCAAGAAAAGTAAAATAGATAAAAAAATGAAAGATTAGCAGAGTTCCCACGAAGCTTCTGGAACTTGGAATAGGATCCGCTGAATCTGCATGGGAGCCGACTGATAGTATATGATACTTCTGGTATAACACGCGACTTACAATTAGAATTATCCCCATAACTTTTGAACGGTTCAAGTTAAAAATATGCGGTTTATTTTGTTAGTTATAAAAAAGTAGCTTAACAAATTTGTATTCTTATAAAATGTTCATGAACCCAATAATTTTCGAGATTTGAGCGTGATAATTATAATGAAATTAATTAAGATTAAACTTTTTGTAATAACTCAAAAACTAATAACCGG
This sequence comes from Phyllotreta cruciferae, assembly GCA_917563865.1. Taxonomy (NCBI): domain Eukaryota; kingdom Metazoa; phylum Arthropoda; class Insecta; order Coleoptera; family Chrysomelidae; genus Phyllotreta; species Phyllotreta cruciferae. The sequence goes on from OU830613.1 coordinate 6,085,352, forward strand.
AAAAAAATCTCTGGAAAAAATCCCCCTTTCGAACCCCCGTTTTCGATCCACAGTGACATTGACGTTTATTTTAAATAAATTATTTTAAATAAATATCCATCCCAGTGCCGTCCCCATTTATCCCCATAACTTTTGAACGGTTCAAGTAAAACATATGCAGTTTGTTTTTTTAGTTGGAAAAAAACTACGCTTAACAAATTTGTAAAATTTTCGTAAACCTTAGTTTTTGAGATTTGAGCTTGTAAATAATGAAGTTAATTATAATTAAGCTATTTTTCGCTATAACCACGCGAAGGAAATTTTGATTTTCCCGCGGTTTGCGTGAGGTAACAGATATTAGTTTGAAGAATATTTTAGGAGAGATTGAGAAAAATCGATCTCTTCGTTTCCGATAAAATCGCGAAAAACCCTAAAAATACCCTAAAAATCCGGAATTTTTCACCCGGAAGGAAACTTTTCCGGGTTTCGAAATGTCGATTTTCCGATAGATCTCGTCGAAATTCGTAAATATGGCGTTTTTCCCGCGACGATTTTCCTTCGCGTACGGCCGTAAGAAAAAAACACGCCAATCAGCTCGGTTTTACCCAGCAATATCGCAGTTTTTTCCTCGTAACTCAACAACCGTTAAAATTGGAACCACCCCGTAAACTTTTTATTATGAAAAAAAAGCATCCTCTACAATTTTCAAAGAATAATTTTTTTTCAAAATCGCATCTTTTTTCGAGATATTTCGACTTTTTGTCAATTACGTTTACTATAAAAAATCGATATTCGAAAAACGGCTAGTTTTGGAGTAATTGTAATATATAAATTTTTCGTTCGCGAAGGAAAGTTTGTTTTTTGTCGTTATAACTCAAAAACGGTACAAAAGAGAATAACCCCTTATATGTCCTATTACAGAGAAAAACGTTCTCTACAATTTTCGAAAAATAATTTTTTTTTCGAAATCGCATCTTTTTTCGAAATATTTCAATTTTTTTGACGAAAATGCGAAAATGAATATTTATTTTTCCTATAACTCCGGTAAATGGATTTTCCTGGATAAGCGGTTTGCGTGAGGTGATTAAATAAGGGGGGATATTTAAAGAATATTCTACGAAATTGTTAAGAAAATCGTCGGAAGATTTTCCGAGAAAATCTCGAAAAACCCCAAAAAAAAACGAAAAATACCCTAAAAATCCGCGCTTTTTCCGCGACGATTTTCCTTCGCGTTTGGCCGTAAAAAATAAAACACGCCAATGAGTCAGTGAATGAATGAATGAATGAATGGATTCTTTCGGTTTCAGCTGTATAGTTAGTAGGATGCTGTATTTAAAAACATCATTTTCCTACCTTCATCTTCATCAGCCCAACAAACTGCCACGAAAATGGCCAAAAACGCCGCAATTATAAGCCCAATCTAGTTCATGTTCACTTATATTATTTATTACTAATTAAAGTATTAGTTATTACACCACTATTAATTCGATAACTAAATTCTTGTAATGGCTTTATCCTTTTTAAATACGCTTGTGTGTTGGAATCGCTATAATTGTTTATTAATAATGAACATTTTAATGGGTATGTTATTTGTTTTATACTTAAATATTAATTTGATTTAATGTTTTTTGATATTTACAGGATTTTCAAAATAAGCTGCTCGAATTAATTGAAAATATTTGCTAATTTTGCAAATGATGAAATAAATTTATTTCTATAGTTCTGACATATTGTAAAAGTAATAATAATTTTGAGAAGTGTATGTAACCTCTTAAAAATCGAATAAATCATCTTGAATTGAATATTAAATAGGCATTAAACTACAAACATGCTTTTGAAGGTGATTTAAATTAGGATAGCTTGTTGATCTTCCGTGTTCCTATGCACGGAATAAATTCATTACTATGGATACAGAGAGGCAAATTTTTGTCGGTACACTATATAGAAAGAAACTCTCAATTAAAATGTAAAATAGTGAGAATAAAAAATACTTTCATTACTAAAGAGCGGCAAACCAGAGCAGGCGTGGCTTCAGCGCGTCATAGTATCATATGCGCTCTCTGTTCGATACATTGCAAAATAGTCAAATGTACCGCTCACTACATTGCAGCGGTCCGACTTTGCCCCTTCGTATAGTATTAGTATTAATTAGAGTTAATTAGTAGAATTAAGTTGTTTTGAATTGAGCATAAATGGCGAATATCGGGGATAGCGACTATAAGGAAAAACCTTGGTAATTTTGGAATGTTTGATTTTGTATAGAAAGATAGTTGTATTTTGAATCACTTTTTGCTGGAACGTCGTGAATAAACTACCTTTTCACGACTCCGTGTTATATTTTTTTCGAGTTCACCAACACAAGATCCTACATGAATATTTCCAAAATTATACCTACTACTAAAATAAAGTGAAAGCGACGTTTGAAACTCCTCAATCTCAATCGCTCTAATTCATTATCATAATGAATTTACATATAGAGTTTACGTAAGCATTGCCTAGAAACGGCTCGAACCAGCTCAGCGACCCTCTCGGTAGATTTTCTGCGACTCTTCGGAGCCCACGATGGCGTTCGACACTTTCGAGTTCCTCTTACCCTGCATGTGCAACTGATACGGAATCACCGGCACCTCCACCAGGATTATAAAGAGATGAGGTTACTTTATATGAGGATGAGTTTGTTGATACCGATTTTGATAAGGTTGGATTTGACGACAAAGTTAGAAGGTTGGATTGGAACGGAGGATTAGAATTTTCCGATAGCAGTGTTTAGTTTGGCTACTGTAATTCATTATGCTAATTTTAAGAGACATGTTAATTAATGAATTTAGGCCGAAGTTCAGGCCCGTATTCAGCGGGCCAATAATAATCAATAATAACAATAATGTATAATGTTAAATTGTTAGCGTGACACTAAGAGAGGCGCTGAATTCGGGCCCATGACTATACAACAGAGCAGTAGAGTTGTCAATATGAATATTTTCTTTTTCGTTCTCTCGTTTCTCGTACATTAAAATATTTCAAAAAAATGCTTACTATATAGGGTTTATAAAATCTGATGGTACGTCAGAATTGAATCTAACCAGTAACTGATTGGAAAAGGGCAACCGGAGTGCTCCTTAAATACTAAAATTTCCTCGAATAATTTTCAAAAAGGTAAAATCATTATTGCAATATATTCTTTTTCAAGAATATTGTCCATTTAAAGAGGTTGTTATATTTCGGTGGTCAATGACTCGCCGAGATGAAGAAAAATCTCTCACATTTCATTCAATTTTATTTTATAAAACTAAAGCAATCTTGTTCATACATTCTTACAAAAAAATTAACAACTTCAATTTACAATTTTTTCAATCGCTTTTGAAATCATTTAAGCAGCGGTGGTATTAGCTTGAATTTTCGGTACATTCCTGCAGGTTAACAACGGCGGTACTTTGCACTCACACTGTGCATGCAGCAGTTCTTTGTCATAATTTGCCTTGAAAGTAGTTTCAATTCGTTCTCCCAACTTTAAGGATTTCGTTCCAAAAGTGCAAGTCAAATCTACGAAATAAACGAAATTATCAAACAAATCTCTATTTTTAATTAAATGGCAACACTACATTGGAGCTTGCATTATTTAAGAACTATTTGAGAAGTTTTATTATAAGTGTTACTACAATAGTTACTAGTTATTATATCATAATAAAGCCAACCTGAATTCGCATCAACATCTGGATTACGAGGTACTACCTTATCGTCTTTCGAAGCTGCAACAAACAACTCCAAGTTTACACAACCAAACCAAGGATGCTCACAGGTACTTACGACATATCCAATCATCAGGACAACACAAGGCACTCTTTGTCGCCGTAGTACCGCTATAGTAATACGGTGCGCAATGGTTGACTACATCCTCTGCGTGCCAAACTTGAACTGCGCAATTTAGCTTCTTGCAAAATGGGGCCACGTGCTTGCCTTCGTATCCTTTTTGGCACACGCACTCCAAGCACGTGTCTTTCGGATAGAACCGTTTTCCTTCCAAATGAATGCCTCCTTCTTCCATGCATTTGAATGGGGGGTTTGATTCGGTAGCTGAGGAAACGAAGAAAGTGGATTATTGCTATGATCAGAAGATGTTAAAATGTGACGGTTTTGAAGGAAATCTGGAAAGCTGGAATTGACGATGAGAGCAGAAGTCGTGGGTAAGATGTGGGGAGATTGCAGCTGATTAGGTTGAGGTAAGAAGTAGAAGGCGAGATCTATGACGGAGAAATCTATGATTTAAATGAACAATTGAAGCTTACTGAGTATTATTATGATGAGTTGAAGATAAATTAGATAACTTACGGCAAATTTCACCAACAGAACAACAGTCTCCTACTTGGTATTTCCGATAACAACCAAATTTTAAAGGTGATCCCAACCATTCCGGGCAATCCAATTCAGGGCATATGAATTTGTTGCTGTAAACGTAATCAAATTACCTCCAAAAGTCCAGAAATCTTCGAAGCAAAACTCACATCGGAAAACTATAACATCTGCAGTTCACTGTGCAAGCGGAGAAGGTATCTTCGTCGGTGAGCTTTTCCCCCAGAGGCACGTGTCGCCCCCTGAAGGTGCAAGTGTCGTTTTTAACGTCTAAATTGCAATTGTATTGCACGGGGCAGGCGCTCCCAGCGGTGCGTACAGCTTCGCAGCCCAAGTCCTCGTATACCAAGTTAGCTTGGAAATCGCAGTTTGCTGTGGAGGAAAAAATCAAATGGGCTTTGGCCGCTTTTATATAAAGAGAGAGGTCACAGTTTAGGACTGACTTATAGGGTGTTTCATGATTAGTTTTTTTTATTGAGGTTTAAGAAGGTCAAACGGGGTCATGTAATGTAGTCAAAATAACTCGAAAAGTTTGATTAACCTTGACTTTTTAATTGATTTTAATTAATATTCAAAAGACTTTGTCCCATTTTGACATAAATAAGATATAGGGGACTTCCGGCCTTGTCGAGATATGTAACATGGCGGATATAAGTATCTTGAGAAAATTATTAATCATTGAATAACTTTAGCATCCGATACATATTAATTGTATTTAAGGATAAAAAGTGGTGTAAGAATATTGTGAATGTTATAGAGAATATTATTCAAATTAAGTGTTTATAAGACTAATAATATTGCCTGATTTCCAAGAGCAAGACAAAAGGCAACATTAAAAAAATGTGCCGGCAAATGCACTGCAATGTAAGCGATTTAAATATGAAACTATTATTATTATGTCTATTATATTAGTTATTAAATATATATTTAGTTATTTCCAATGTCACTTTTTCGAATTAATAAATAAATTATGGAATTAAAACATCATTTTCCTACCTTCATCTTCATCAGCCCAAGAAACTGCCACGAAAACGGCCAAAAACGCCGCAATTAAAAACCGAATCTGCTTCATGTTCACTTATACCTAGTATTTATCAATAATTTATGTATTAGTTATCACTATTAATTCGATAACTAAATTCTTGTAATGGCTTTTTCCTTTTTGAATACGCTTGCGTATTGGAATGGCCTAGAATTGTTTATTAATAATGAATATTTTAATATGTTATTTGTTTTAAATTTAAATATCAATATGATTTAATGTTTTTCGATATTTACAGGATTTTCAAAATAAGCTGCTCGAATTAATGTTTGCTATTTTTTATTCTATTGTATTCGACCAATATTGCAAAATAAATCACCTACATTACATATACAAATTATTTAGTTTTTCTCAAAATTTAATCGTCTAATTGTAGGTATGAAATAAATCTATTATATCATATAATTTTGACATATCTATTATAAAAGTGGAGGAAAGTACCTAAATTAGAACCCCCATTTTGTTTTTGATAAAAATGAGATTGAAATATTACTAAAAAAAGCTTGTGCAAACTTGTAACATATATACCTACTTTATTCTTTTATGCACCATTTCCTGGTAAAAATATCCAAATAACGAACACAACATTAAAATAAGGTATTAAAACTGAGAAACAAGGCAAGATTAAGTAATAGCTTCAAGTTTAATAACACAATTATAAGTTTTGTTTTTAAAAAATAGTCAGAATTGGTAAAAAAGAAAACCTTGTGACAAAAGTCGCAAATGTAATTCTGTTCAGGACCAGCACAATCCCTATGGACTCGAATAGTGAACAGATGACGCACATCACCCAAAGTTCCCCTTTGTTGTCTTCAGAAAATTTTCTGGGGATTGATTTTATAAAACTGAAGCAATCTTAATGATACATCCTTGCAAAAAAAATTAAAAACAACTTCACATAAATTTACAAACAACAATTTTGGTTAGTTGAAACCATTTAGTCAGCAGACGTATTCTCTGAAACTTTCGGTAGTACATCCCTGCAAATTAACAACGGTGGTACTTTGCATTCACACTGTGCATGCATTATTTTTTCGTCATAAAATCGTTTGAATGTAGTTTCAATTCGTTCTCCCAACTTTAAGGATTTCGTTCCAAAAGTGCAAGTCAAATCTACAAAATAAACGAAATTATCATAGAAATCTCTACCTACATTTTTAATTAAATGGCAACCCTGCATTAGAGCTCGCATTATTTAAAAACTATTTGAGAGAGATTAATTGTAAATGTTTTTAGGCGTTAGGCACTATAATAGTTACTAGGTGCAAGTATTATATCATAAAAAACCAACCTGAATTCGCCTCAACATCTGGATTAGGAGGTACTACCTTATCTTCTTTCGAAGCTGCAACAAACAAATCCAAGTTTACACAATCAAACCAAGGATAGTCACAGGTACTTACGACATATCCAATCATCAGGACAACATAAGGCGCTCTTTGTCGCCGTAGTACCGCCATAGAAAGGTGCGCAATGGTTGACTACATCCTGTGCGTGCCTAACTTGAACTGCGCAAACTTGCTTCTTGCAAAACGGGGCCACGTGCTTGCCTTCGTATCCTTTTTGGCACACGCACTCCATGCACGTGTCTTTCGGATAGAACCGTGTTCCTTCCAAATGAGTGTTTCCGTCTTCCGTGCATTTGAATGGAGGGGTTGATTCAGTAGCTGTGGAAACAAGGAAATTGGATTATTGCTATCATCAGAAGACGTTAAAATGTGACGGGTTTGAAGGAAATAAAGTTGGAATAGATGATGAGGACAGACGTTCGTGGATAGATGAGATTGAACAAAATGAGATTTAAGTTTATCGGGTTCAGGTAAGAAAGAGAAAGAGACATAGGAATCTTTGATTTGAATGAAGAGTTGAAGCTTACTGAGTATTATTATGATGAGATGAAGATAAATTAGATAACTTACGGCAAATTTGACCAGTAGAACAACATCCTCCTATTTCGTATTTCCGATAACAACCAAATTTTTGAGGTGATCCCAACCATTCCGGACAATCCAATACAGCGCATATGAATTTGTTGCTGTAAATGTAATCAAATTACATCCAAAAGTTCAAAAATCTTCTAAGGAAAACTCACGTGCTCAAACATCTGCAACCTACTGTGCAAGCGGCGTAGGTGTCTTCGTCGGTGAGCCCATCCCCGAGAGGCACGTGTCTTCCCCTGAAGGTGCACGTGTCGTTTTTAACGTTGAAATTGCACTTGTATTGAACAGGGCAGGCGCCCCCGGCGGTGCGTACAGCTTCGCATCCCAAGTCCTCGTATACCAAGTGAGCTTGGAAATCGCAGTTTACTGTGGAGGAAGAAATCAAATGAGCTTTGGCCGTTATTTGACCGTTTATCTAAATTTTTGGAAGAGACGGGTAACAGATTAGGACGAACTTACGGTGTTTTATGATTAGTTTTTTTGAATTGAAAGGTGGCCAAAGTAATGCAATCAATGTAACTCGAAGAGTTTGATAAACCTTCACTTTTTAATTGACCTTTCAATAATATTCAAAGCGTTGACTTTAAAAAAAATTAAAGAATAGGGGATTTGAGAAAAATATTAATAATTGAATAACTTTGGCAACCGATACATATTAATTATATTATTTAAAGATAAAAAGTGCTGTAAGATTATTGTGAATGTTATAGAGAATATTATTCAAAATAAGGGTTTATAAGACTAATATTTCCAGATTGCCAACAAAAAGACAAAAGAGAAATTTAAAAAAATATTGACGGCTGATGCACTCCAATGCATTGATGCAATGATTAAATTAATGAAAATAAGGATCAGTTACTTTTATTATTATGTTTAAATTATTATATACTTTATTTATATTTCTACTGTCATTTTCGAATTAATAAATTCTAGTATTTAAATCGTTTAGATCTAGTATTAAAATAGTATTTAAATAATTAAATTTAACATCATTTTCCTACCTTCATCTTCATCAGCCCAAGAAACTGCCGCGAAAATGGCCAAAAACGCCGCAATTAAAAACCCTATCTGGTTCATGTTGACTTATATTATTTATCACTAATTAAAGTATTAGTTATTACACCACTATTAATTCGATAACTAAATTCTTGTAATGGCTTTATCCTTTTTAAATACGCTTGTTTATTGGAATCGCTAGAATTGTTTATTAATAATGAACGTTTTAATGAGTATGTTATTGGTTTTATACTTAAATATCAATTTGATTTAATGTTTTTTGATATTTACAGGATTTTCAAAATAAGCTGCTCGAATTAATTGAAAATATTTGCTAATTTCGACAAATATTGCTAAATAATTCTACTGTTATTAAAAAGATTTTCTCAAAACTTAATCGTCTAGTTGTAGGCATGAAATAAATCCATTATCATATAGTTTTTACATATCTATTATAAATGTATCTAGTAATAATATTGAGCAGTGTATTGCTCTTGAAATACAAATCGAATAAATCGAAATAAATCTTCTTGAATTGAATATTAAATAGGCATTAACCTACAAACTTGTTTTTGAAGGTGATGATTTAAATCAGGACAGCTTGTTGATCTACCGTGTTTCCAATACAATAAGTTCTTATTTACTATGTATGTAGTTATATTCAATTTAAAACTCACGAGAAACTTTTCGAAAATACCCACGTGTACCCCATACTTACTCCTTTATTTCAAGGCCTGTTAAGAGATTACACTTCTTTGTTAGACGAAATTAGCCAAAAGTAAATGCATAATTTATGCAACTGTATTCAAGTGCTATTACGTTACACTTATATAGCAACTTTTATTCCATTATAATGTATTTATTTATTCAGATAGGGTAAAGTACGGATAGATGCATTGGTGCCCCGATCTCCAAAACCAACATTTCCAAAATCGCAACAAAAATTTTATAAACTCGATAAGAAGTGTCTGTCCACATGCCTTAATGGTCCGTAGGCTGTTTTGGAAAAAAGTCGCATCTTGCTTGTGTGTGTTTGATTATCTCCGCAACAAACGCAAAAAATGCTTCAAACTTTCAAAACCAAGTATATATTGCAGCATAACTTTTGAAGTAGTAAAAAATTACCCTCTAATTTTTTTATATACATACATTGGTTTATTAAGTACACCCCTATGTATTAATAGTTGCACTTTTTTATTTAGTTTATTTAAATAATAAACGGGCATCTATCCGTATCAAAAAGGATAGTTGCCCCGATTTTTGGACGGATAGATGCCCCTAAGAAAATACATATACTACGATGCATTATCACGTCTTAAACGAAATTTATTGGTTTTTATTTGATATTTGTTGATTTTTTGGATATTTTTTAGTAATTACTACTTTAATGTTTTGCTATATATGATTTTACTAGTTAAAAATTAAAAATTAAATTTTGATATTTTTTTAACAAATACTTTAGTTTAATTATGGTTATTCACGGATTCTTAGGATTATCAAATGGAAAAGATTACAAATGAAATATATTAAAACTATGTATTTTACATATTTTAGTCCATAGGGCATAAATCTTACACTAAGGGCATCTATCCCCCTTAGCATTTTCATGGTGGAGCATCTATCCGTACCGATAGGCATCTATCCTCCAAAAAATTGTTTTTCAAAAACTTTACAAAATCAGTGATTGTTAGTCAGGCCAATGAAAACAAATCATAATGTTGCACAAAGGATTAAACTAGATATATAAAGAGGAATAATTATTGATAAATTAATAGTTTAAAAATTATGAGGCTCTTTTAAAAAGTGGGACATGGATTTTTATTATGTGTGAATTCGAATTTTGGACAAGAGATGGAAACTTTAATTGATTCATTCAGTCTCAGAATACTTACATCCCTGTCTATGTAGCGAAAATCTTCTCTTGGATATCTATGAGCAGTCCATGATCGCGTACAACAGAGTAGGAGAAGTACCTTCCAATATGAATTTTCTGTTTTTCCTTCTGTCATCCATTAAAATAATATAATGGATAATAAGAAATAATGTTTACTAGGTTTCATAATATCTGATGGTAGGTCAGGATTGAATCTAACCAGTAACTGATTGGAAAATGGCAACCAGGATGCTCCTTAAATACTAAATTTTCGGTTTGAAAAATTTTCAAAATATTGTAATTATTCAAATATTGCCATATTTCTAGAGTATTGTCCATAAAGAGGTTGTTATTTTGCTATATTTTCGACAAGGAAACGAACTGTTAATTTCGTTGGTCAATGACTCGCGCCGAGATGAATCTGAATTTATAATAAATTCTTCTCTCATATCGTTCTAGCTAGGAAATCGAAAAATCTCTCACAATATCATTCAAATTGATGTTATAAAACTGGTAAATGACCCAAATTCAGCCACCTTAAGCATGCTGTGTACTGTTTTTAAGCAGAATCATACACAAATCAATTTTTGGGGTCACTTTGGTATATTTCCGAAAAAGTTTGAACCTTTTAAAATTCATTTTCATAAAAATTTTTATACAAACATAATAAATGAAACACAAATGATATTTTTTCTTTTTTGTGCATTTGAACACATAAATCCGACATTGCAAAAAAGAAATTGTCCATAAATCTGACATTGTCAAGACAATTATTCAGACAGTGGCCTTAAATCCGTTATTTTAAGAACTTTAATCAGACAGAATATTTTTTAATAGTAAACATGCTAAAAAGACAGAAACCCATCGGAAGCGTTAAATGTTGATCATAAATAATTAAACTAAATATAAATTATATTTTTTCTTATGATTAAATTAGATAACAATTTTGAGCTCAGCTAAACCTAATTTCGACACATCGTGTATGACAGGGGTGTCGGATTTATGGCAAGTGACTAAAAACGCATTTTTAAATGCAATACGGGTAGAATATACATTATTATTAAAAATGGAAGAGAAAAAAATATTCTGCCTATTGAAATTTGTACATAATTTCGACACCTATGTCTGAATTAAGACACTGCTGTTTTTGAGTATACCTAAATCCGACACCCTAAAAATATTTAGATAAGTTTATAATTTTAACTAATTTTCATCTAAAATCATTTATTTAAAGTCTTTTAAACCCATAACTCAAATATTTCACCAATTCTCTTTGAACTAAATAATATACAGTAGATTTAAATCATAGCAAATTTGGCTTACCTTATAAGAAAACCAACCCGTTGTTGCATCAACTAAGAGTCTACTGACAATTGCCTGTTTAGATTACTTTTCACTAATACTATTTTCGGAAAAAGAAGAAAAGTTTTTACACAACCACAGGCAACACTGTTCTTTTTGGGATAAACTATTAGTTAGTTTTTTTTTTCGACAGATTTCTTATTTTGAGTAGTTTTCTAAATATATGTTGGAATTACGGACGCTGTCTGAATTTGGGTCGTTTACCTTACATCATTACAAAAAAAAATTAAAAACAACTTCACATAAATTTACAAACAACAATAACAGGTAGTTAAAACATTTTTCAATCGATAGTAAAATCATTTAAGCAGCAGTCGTATTCACTTGAACTTCCCTGCAAATTAACAACGGCGGTACTCTGCACTCACACTGTGCATGCAGTTTTTCTTGGTTAGAATATCGCTCAAAAGTAGTTTCAATTCGTTCTCCCAACTTTAAGGATTTCGTTCCAAAAGTGCAAGTCAAATCTACAAAATAAACCATATTATCACACAAATCTCTACATTTTTAATTAAATGGTAAAACTGCATTATAGCTCGCATTATTAAAGAACTATTTTATAGAGTATTACCAAGTTTCTAGAAGATCAAACTTATATTGATTGTGAATGTTATTAGGTGTTACTATAATAGTTACTAGGTATTATATCATAAAAAATCTAACCTGAATTCGCGTCAATATCTGGATTACGAGGTACTACCTTATCGTCTTTCGAAGCTGCAACAAACAACTCCAAGTTTACACAACCAAACCAACTATACTCTCAGGTACTTACGACATATCCAATCATCAGGACAACACAAGGCGCTCTTTGCCGCCGTAGTACCGCCATAGAAAGGTGCGCAATGGTTGACTACATCCTGTGTGTTCCAAACTTGAACTGCGCACACTTGGTTCTTGCAAAACGGAGTCACGTGCTTACCCTCGTATCCTTTTTGGCACACGCACTCCATGCACGTGTCTTTCGGATAGAACCGTGTTCCTTCCAAATGAGTGTTTCCGTCTTCCGTGCATTTGAATGGAGGGGTTGATTCAGTAGCTGTGGAAACAAGGAAATTGAATTATTGCTAGCATCAGAAGACGTTAAAATATGAAGGAATTTGAAGGAAACAAAGCTGGAATAAATGAGGACAGACGTCGTGGGTGGATGAGATTGCAGCAAATGAGATTTAAGTTGATCGTGTTGAGGTAAGAAGGAGAAAGCCACATAGAAATCTTTGAATTCAATGAAGAGTTGAAGCATACTGAGTATTATCATGAGTTAATAAATTAGATAACTTACGGCAAATTTGACCAGTAGAACAACATTCTCCTACTTCGTATTTCCGATAACAACCAAATTTTATAGGTACTCCCAGCCATTCCGGACAATCCAATATGGCGCATGTGAAATGGTTACTGCAACCGTAGTTAAATTACCTCCACAAGATCAGAAAATTTGGATATTTCGAAGGAAAACTCACGTGCTCAAACATCTGCAGCCTACTGTGCAAGCGGCGTAGGTGTCTTCGTCGGTGAGCCTATCCCCTAGAGGCACGTGTCTTCCCCTGAAGGTGCAAGTGTCGTTTTTAACGTTGAAATTGCACTTGTATTGAACAGGGCAGGCGCTCCCGGCGGTGTGTACAGCTTCGCAGCCCAAGTCCTCGTATACCAAGTGAGCTTGGAAATTGCAGTTTACTGTGGAGGAAAAAATCAAATGAGCTTTGGCCGTTATATGACCGTTTATCTAAATTTTTCGAAGAGACAGGTAACAGATTAGGACGAACTTACAGTGTTTTATGATTAGTTTTTTTGAATTGAAAGGAGGTCCAAGTAATGTAATCAAAGTAACTCGAAGAGTTTGATAAACCTTGACTTTTTATTTGACCTTTAAGTAATATTCAAAAGACTTTGGCCCGTATTCAGCGCCCCATTTTAATGTTATGTTTAAAGTGTCTCCTTAACGTAAACAATATCCTTAGTTACTCCACGACAACAATGTATAAATGTCAAATTAAAGACGCGTGTTTAACTTTTAAAAAAGAGCACCAATTACAGACGAATGACATTAATAAAAATTAAATAAGGTATAGGCGACTTTCGGCCATGTCGAGAAATTGAGAAATAGACATTGCGGATATATTTTGAGAAAATTATTAATCATTGAATAACTTTAGCTTTTGATACATATGTATTAATTAGGTATTATTTAAAGATAAAAAGTGCTGTAAGATTATTGTGAATGTTATAGAGAATATTATTGAAAATAAGTGTTTATAAGTCTGATATTGCCAGATTGCCAAGAGAAAGACAAAAGGAAACAATAAAAATATCGGCCGGCAGAATGGCAACCCCAATGCAAGCAATTAAATTAATGGAGAAAAAGAAAATAAGGATCAGTTACTTTTATTATTACCTAAGTTTATTATAGTATTTATTTGTACCTATCTATGTATTTATTAAATTAATAAATATATCTATAGTTATTTATAATGTCACTTTTTCGAATAAATTAATTCTAAATAAATTATGGTATTAAAACATCAATTTCCTATACCTTCATCTTCATCAGCCCAAGAAACTGTCACGAAAATGGCTAAAAGCGCCCCAATTACAAACCCAATCTTGTTCATGTTCACTTATAGATATTATTTATCACTAATTAAAGTATTATTTATTACACCGCTATTAATAGGTACGATATCTAAATTCTTGTAATGGTTTTTTCTTTTTATATACGCTTGGGTATTGGAATTGCTAGAATTGTTTATTAATATTGAATATAATAATGAGTAGATGTTATTTGCGTTAAACTTAAATAGGATTTTTAAAATAAGCTCCTCGAATTAATTGAAAACATTTGCTATTGTAATTTTTTATCCTATTGCAGTCGACTATAATTGTAGTATAATAATTCACTTACTATTTCTGGAAACTTTTCTCAAATCGTCTAATTGTAGAGGTATGAAATAAATCTATTATATCATATGTTTTATCAATATATGTTATCAATTTTGAGCAGTGCATACTTATTGAAAATAGAATAAATCTTCTTGAATTGAATATTAAATACGCATTAACCTATAAACATGTTATTGAAGGTGATTTAAATCAGGATAGCCTATTGATCTTCTGTGTTTCCAAAACAATTCATTAACTATGTAGGCATATATTTAATTTAAAACTCACGAGAAACTTTTCGAAAAAACCAATAAGTGTATTGATATGGACAATCTTTTGCGGGTAATAGGACGAATTTTCCCATAAGAGGAACAAGGTTAGCTTCCAATTGATTCATAAATATGGAAAAGATAAAACAACCGATCGCCTTTCTTCCACAGAAAACATCGCTCGCTTTGCTCGCTAGTTCTATATGTAATATTATCGTCCTATTACCGGCAAACAACTGTTCAATACTGTATTATACTCCTTTACTTCAATGCCCGTTAAGAGATTACACTTAATTTTTTTTATAATATCGCTGTTCCAATACAACAATATCGACGTGATTGCCAAAAAAAATTTACACGATTTTTTTACCAAATGAAATAGAGTTTTCTTTATTTCTTGCTGTAGTTAACTCGTTTTTGGAAAATATTGCAGTTACGTAGATATCGTCTTGGAACGGCGATATTATGTATTCTTTTTAATTTGTCAGTGGATATTATAGTCCAGTCATTATATACATTTGGAAAAGAAAATGAACCGAGGAAGCTAAATTTTGGATATGTTGTGGGGAGTGCTTAGAAAAGCTTAACTTTAAGTTTTCGACCGGAAATTCCTTGTGCATTTTCCGCCATCTTGAAAAAAATGGGTTTAATTCCATTTTTTGACGATAACTCGGCTGTGCGTCGTCATACGAGAATTATTGTAATATACTTTTTTGTTGTTTTTTTTTACGCTCTACAATTAAGGTCTTATGCATTTTTAATCTATCGTTGATGGTTGTTAAGATATCGAGCGCGAAAGTTAAAAATAAATTCTTCGCAACCGATTGTTTGCTTTTTTCTCCTTTTTCGTGATATATATCGAAAAATTGTCTATCACAAAACTTGTAGAGCATGCTAATATCTACAAAATGGTTCTCAGGGGTTTTTTTGTTTGACAAAAATTACGACTGTTGGAGCGCCGTAAAGTTGGTAAGACGGTGGAAAGTTTTGATTTCATAGCCCACGCAGTTGTATATATATGTTGGAAGGGATTTGCGGTTGTAGAGGAAATGATTTAAGTACAATAGAAATAAATAAAACAGCAAAATTATGAATAATACGTTATAAATTTATTATGTAATTCCATTTCAATCGGTCCAAACAATCGGTTGCGAAGAATTTATTTTTAACTTTCGCGCTCGATATCTTAACAACCATCAACGATAGATTAAAAATGCATAAGACCTTAATTGTAGAGCGTAAAAAAAACAACAAAAAAGTATATTACAATAATTCTCGTATGACGACGCACAGCCGAGTTATCGTCAAAAAATGGAATTAAACCCCTTTTTTTCAAGATGGCGGAAAATGCACAAGGAATTTCCGGTCGAAAACTTAAAGTTAAGCTTTTCTAAGCACTCCCCACAACATATCCAAAATTTAGCTTCCTCGGTTCATTTTCTTTTCTTCCCCGTTATTTCGTATATAATGACTGGAGTATTAGCCAATAATAAATGGTCCACTAGATTATAGACCGTCAGATCATAGATCAGATAAGATAGTATATTTGTTCTGCGCGTCAGATGCGCATAGAGAGATAGAATGAGAGGTAGATGAAGAGAGATAGATGAACGATATGCCGATTAAGTATATTTACCATTGCTTACACTATCATCTCTCTCAAATTTACTACTGCGCATCCACCTAATAAAATATCTCAACTGTCAATTTGGAATAGGCAAGATATACACTTAAGGTGCAGGTACACGTATCAGGTAGCTAAAGCAAGATACTAAATAAAGTAGCTAAATTTAGTTACTTGTATGGTGTGAACCACTTCGCAAGTACTAAATCAAGTGGATCACATCTTTAGGTATATCGCAAAAAAGCAAAACTTTTATTCCATTATAATACATATATTTATTTATTCAGATATACAATTTTCAACAATAACGACGTTTGAAACTCTTCAATCTCAATCGCGCTGATTCGTTATCATAATGAAATAGGCATATAGAGTTTAAGTAAGCGTAGCCTAGGACCGGTTCGAACCAGCTCAGCGACCCTCCCGGTACATTTTCTGCGACTCCTCGGAGCCCATGATGGCGTTCGATACCTCCGAGTTCCTCTTGCCCTGGATGGGCAGACGATACGGAATCACCGGCACCTCCACCGGGATTATCTCCCTAGGGCGCAGCTGCGACGCCAGCCAGCTGGCCAGCTGGTGAGCCCCCGGGCTAGCCAACTGAAACAAATCGTCACCAAAATCACCACAGTGAATATGTTGAAGCTGAGAAGTGGATGGTGGTAAGGGTGAAATATATTAGGTTATTGTAAATGAGGGTGAAGTTGATGAAGTCGATTTTGATGAGATTGGATTTGATGACAATGATAGTAAGGTTGAATTGGAAAGGAGGATTAGGAGGGAGCATTAGAATTTTGCGCTAGCAGAGTTTAGTTTGGCTACTGTAATTAATTTTCCTAATGTTAAGAGATATGATAATTAATGAGTTTAGAATAGATGGATTTTTAATATGTTTGAATTGGATTTTTGGGCAAAAGATAGAAGCTTTAATGTGATTCACTCAGTCTCATAATACTTACATCCCTGTCTATATAGCGAAAATCGTCTCCTGGATATCCATGAGCGAAGCCCATGACTGTACAACAGAGTAGTAAAGGTACCAATATGAATTTCCTGCTTTTCCTTCCCTCAGATATGTATCTGCGAAAATTAGCCACAGAATATTCCTATTTTTGATATATACATGTCGTATATGTAAAATATAGTGTACGAGTTTATTTCAGTTACATACAGGGTGCCTCACGACGAGTTAAAACTATCTGTATAATGGAAACTAATTATCCGATTTCAATAACGTTTGGTATGCATATAATAGTCAATAAGGTGAGTCTTTCAAAAACATTTTAACAGTTATAGCACTTCTGGTTGTAACGAAAGTGGACAATAACTTTCTTATTTTAAATGGAACACCCTGTATATTTTTGCATTAGATTCTACGATTCTACTCGATGAGCCGATTACAAAAAGGGTTCATACTTAACACGGTATATGCATACCAAATTTTATTAAAATCGAGTAATTAGTTTCCAATATACAGAGGTAGTGTAGTATTCAGCGCTCTAGTTTAACATTAAAACCATGTTTAGCTAGCGATTTTAACGTAAACAATGTCCTTAGTTACTCCATAACAACAATGTACAACTGTCAAGTTAAAAATGCGTGTTTAACTTTTAAAAAAGAGTGCTGAATGCGGGGCAGAAAGCAGAAAGTGTAAACTCGTCGTGAGACACCCTGTATAGTCTACTATTATAGACAACGTTTTATTAAATAAATATTTACAACAAAATAATGTTAAAGAATACTTACTTCATGTTGTAAAATCTGGTGGTAGCTCAGGATGGAATCTAAGCTGTAACTGATTGGAACGAGCATCGGGGTGCTCCTTAAATATTAAAATATCCGCGGAAATGAATCAGTTAGTTTTTGTTCCTGACGTCTCAGTGACATCCACCTTCGCTAGATATTTTGTACATATTTTATGTTTTTCCTGCAATAAGAAAATTCGCCTTTTCTTGTCAGGTTGATGTGCGTCATTTACCGTCGAGTCTAATCGGATAATATAATTTTCTTTTTATATAGATTTACATAATATATTTGCGATAAATTATAAGTATATTTTCTGTTACGTTCAAGTTTAACTGGGCACGAAAATAATACATTCACTAATAACCACCGCGGGAAATAACTCGAATTCTAATAAAAAATTAACTTTTATTAATACTAAAAAATATCACAACAAATCGAAATGCGCCAGTCGATAACTCGCCGTTCTATTGCGATTAAAATGCCGGTATTTTCTTTTGCTCCTTGTCTATTATATCATCGTCGAGAACCATCAGATACATGAAGGTGAAGTAGAGGGCGGGGGCGCTGAGTAGGTGCCAAACGTCATGTTTGTCGAAGAATTTGAACAGAACGCATTCCTGATTCCACTGTCTAGATTCCGCCGGTGTCACCTGAAAAATCGAAATTTAAATTAAATGGTTGATGGTTGATGGTTGGAAGGTTTGATGATTTCATGTAGCTGAAGGTGTGAAGATGCGATGACTTAAAGATTTCAATGTTTGAAGGTATTCTGTAGAGCTTTTCTATTGTAAAATTTGAAAATTTAACCTACTATGTACTTTATTAACTAAGTAATGTTGACTTGTTCAGCACAATTCTTACCGTCCATAAAGTGGCTGCATCGAAAAAATAAATGCTAGACCATGCCCAAATTCCTATGCTTATCAAACCGTAGCAAATAGCTTCGAAGCAAATTTTTTCCTGGTGCACCAACTGAAACCAACATAAGAAATAAACATCTGTTTGCGACATCGCGGAAAACTTCCATCCTACCTTCATGGAAGTGTAAAATATGGTATGGATTATCCCGTTTCCCATAAGCAAGCCCAACAGGAAAGTCCCGAAATCGGTGAAGTTGTCGTTGTACAACAACAAACCTACCACCAGCATGGAGTAATTCGCCACATTCGTCAATACTAATAGTAAAAATCGAGCTGAAAAAATAAATAATGAAATTACAGGATATTTCAGAAAAAAAAGCAAGCGTCGCGTACTGACTGAGTGAGTGACTGCTATACATTCTTACTTTTTCTTATAGGTGTAATTGCATTTACGAAGGTTTCTCCTTGCTTTAACTTCTTTTGGAACAGCTTCAAACCGTTGATAACGTAATTCAAAAAGTAAATTTTAAACGACAATATTACCACCAATATCGAGTAACAAACGACGAATGTTATCCATATAACCAAATCACCGTTCAATATGCCTATCATTGCTGAAATATAATAATTTGATAATTCAACTTTACATTAATGAATTTCTTGTGACTTACCCATAAATATGGCCAAACCTAGTACTGTAAACGTAGTGTAAGCGGTCGCATTTATTTCTGGATGACGATTTTGATACAACTTCACCATACTCAAAACAGCCATAACGTACATAAAGCTGGTATCTGCAAAGATTAATTGATCAGCTATCGATGAACTGCAAGCCAAGGATAGCTCACAAAAGTATTGTTTAATTTTTAAAATGAGCTATCCTCTACGTTTTATCAGCCTTGATTAACAATATTACCAAATTGATAGTTCGTTTGACTCGGACAAATGTGATAACAAGCCGACAGCAATCCTTCGATGATCAAAGCGACGCCCATGGCGTGGAAGAGACCGTAATGGACTGGAATTCCTCTATTCTAAAACAACGTACATTTTATTGGGATTACTCAATTTCACTTAATCCAATTTCTAATTTACACTGTGGTCAGACCAACAGTTATAATGGAAGTGAGGTAGGGGTGCTAGGGAAAGCAGAAGAAAATATGCTAGCTGTATGGGAAATAAATTTTTTGAGAAAGATATACGGGGAGAAGAAGATTTGGGAGAAGGCATTTGTACAAGGAGGACAGACCAAGAAATCAGGGAATTACATAAAGAGCCAACTATTGTAGGTATGATCATAGAAATCGATATAATATAATAAATGGGTATGATAAAGGAATAAAGAATAGGATGGATAGAGCATATAGTAAGAATGCAGGATGGGCGAATACCAAATCTAAGTACAGAAAGAGGAATAGGAGGAAGAAAAAGAAGGGAAAGACCAAAGAAGAGATGGAAGAGTGAAGCGGAAAAAGATCTAAGGGTAATGGAAATCCAGGAGAAAAATGAGAAAGCAAAAAACAGGAAGATCAGGAAAATAATCAGAACTCAAACCATGGGCCTACTAGGTCCGCAGTACTAACATATAGCATAATTTTTACTATGGTTGTGTTTGGAGCAACCCTCTAGTAGGAAATGTCCAAGGCCATCAATTATTTGGTTGTGTTATCAGAACTGGATAAAGGATAATAAATACTCACTGTACGCATGTTTATGATCCTATGTCGGTCGACAACAGCGCAGATGAAGAGAACGCCGAAGGTAACGTAACCGATGTTGGAGTAAATATGATTGAAATCGCTGAAGCCGAATAGAGGGTTGGCACAAAGGAAGTTATAATAACACATATCTTCGTCGCCGGTTTTATTCACGATCTGGAAAAGATACATTTACCGTGGAAGATTGGGCGGATAAAGCCTTACCCTTTGGTAGGTGAATACTAACTGCACCACGGGTATGCTGTAGAATATAGCGATGCTCAAAGTGTGCCACAGGTAATTGTACGATCTCCGTTTGATCCTCGGCGGACATCTGGCGAAATCGGACACCATTAGACCGTTATTTTCCAGAATTTCAAGTACCCTATTCTCGGAAATGCGCTCATAATTCTCATCGACGGTGGGCTCTGCAAAAGCTTGATCAATTCGCGGAATCACCTTTAAGTCAGTCGCTTACCTTCGTACTTGTACCTGGATATGGTGCCGAATCGATGGAAAATCAAGGCGGTGGACAAGATCAAAATAGCCACCACCATCAGTACGGCGAAGGTGGCGGTGATAGCCATCGCGTAATTTTTAGCGGATATTCCGTTTCGAACCACGAATGTGATATTGGAGGCGTCGATAGCACGATAGGTGGTGTAGAAGACCGGCCTGGTCAGTCTGGGTATGTAGGAATTGGATTGGCTGCATTCGTAATTGTCCGGCTTGGCCACGAACACCAGGAAAAATCCTCCGATGTATTTTCTCTTCTACATAAAAATGTTGTGTACTTAGTTGAGTGAGTTATCAACATGCAAAAGAGACGAGAGGGTCTTGATTAATAAGACCACCCTGTCTTTTGTTGTTTTATCGTTGGTAGTATAGGGTGGGCCATTTAAGATTTGGTATTTTAATCGGCTATTAAATAAAAATTATTGAATATTTTTTCAATGTTTTGGTTTATTAGAAAGATTGAACCTTTCCATTTAGGGATTAAAATGACTGCCACGGCTAGCCTTACAATACCACATTCGATCAGTCCAATTTTTTAGCACATTTTCGATTGCTTGGGCTTCTATTTCGTCAATGGCAAATTCGATTTCATGTTTCAAGTCGTCAACCAGTGTCTGGATGGTTAGCGTAACACTTGTCCTTAACGGCACCCCATAGAAAAGTCCAGCGGAGTCAAATCGGAGCTTCGAGGTGGCCAACTGACATCAGCATTTCGGCAGATTATGCGATTTTCGAAAATTGTGCGCAAAAAATCGATTCTTACGTTGGGTATGTGGCACGTTGCGCCGTTCTGTTGAAACCAAATGTCGCCTATGTCATCCTTTTCAATTTTAGGAAACAAAAAATCGCTTAGCATGGCTCATCAAATGGGGACAAAAATCGAATGGGGTATTGTAAAGCTAGCCGTGGCTGTCATTTTAATGATGTTGTTTTCAATTCCTAAATGGAAAGGTTCAATCTTTCTAAGGCGAGGCGCTCACTGAAGTAGTGTGGTAATGGTGTGGTAGTGGTGTAGTATTGGAATGGTGTGTGGCATACGGATGGTAGAATAGCGGCGAAGTACTGTGAAAGTACTTATATGCGCATTGCAGTGGTAAACAATGATATATAGTGCCACCACTGAACTATAATATAACTGGAACGCTAATACCTATAATCAGTTTCGTGCCTAATTGAATTCGCGCATCACGTCATCGCAGTGATGGTGCGTTTGCGCAGTTGTAATATCAACAGCTGATTGAGGTACATTCCTTAAATTGCACAGGACCGGTTTAAAAATTAAAACCATTTAAAATTTAAAACCATATGGAAAACTTTTTAATTTTAGGAAAGTTATTCTTCATGGTCCAAAATCTAAAATGCAACAATTACATATCAATTGACTTTTGTAGTATACAGAGAGCAGTAAAGGGTTTCCTTAAATAAAATTGAAGATTGTTATTAAAAAGAATTAGCAAATTCAAGGGAGTGAATTTTAAATTACAGGTAACTACAGGTTCTAAGACCGTTTCAGGTTTTCATGAAGAGTAACTTTTATTCCAAATAATAAAAAAATTTATATTGTAATAGATTAATTTATAGGTTAATCTAGTACAGTTCAGTGGGCTAACTGTGTAAGCTCTATTATACCAATGCGCTTGCGCATCATCATTGAGGTACAGCACTTCCATAAAATAATTTCCTGATTTTCGAGAGCATGTTGGTCACAATTTTACCACGCGCATATTCAGGTATTAGCGTTCCAGTTATAGTATAGTTCAGTGGGTGCCACTGACATGCCAAAATGTCGTCTTCAGAGGATGAAG
The DNA here is from genome assembly GCA_917563865.1 of Phyllotreta cruciferae. NCBI lineage: Eukaryota > Metazoa > Arthropoda > Insecta > Coleoptera > Chrysomelidae > Phyllotreta > Phyllotreta cruciferae. The sequence continues at coordinate 6,108,288 of OU830613.1, forward strand.
ATGCTCTTTTATTGATTTATATCTCTTATATTATCTAAAAATTAAAGTTGTTGGAGATTAGTGGCACCAGACTGACATCACGTCACTTCTATGCTATTTTGATGCGCGCATCTTCATTTATTTACATAGGCTTTAGTGATTCCACCTGCCAGATGGCCACCACACCACTATCATACTACTACCACACTACTTCAGTGAGCGCCTCGCCTAATGAACTCAAAACTTCGAAAAAATATTCATTAAATTCTATTTTATAGCCGATTAAACTTCCAAATCTTAAATGGCCCACCCTTTAGATTTCAACTTACAGCTACTGTAATGGCTCCATTGGTGTTCATGGTTTCATGGATTCCCCCATACTTTATATCTTTGTTCAAATCGAATACGGGACACTGAAAAGTAAATTTTGAAAAAAAAATCAACAATCTGGAAAAAATTGTCCAAAGTCCAACCTCAATATTGGCCAAATTTTTTATAAACGAGCCAATGTTACAACCAGATAAATGACCTATTTATGTAAGCCGCAACTCCCCCGACCATCTCCTTTATCTTTCAATACGTCTTCGATGCCCGTTTACGTACTTTGCTGTCCTGCACAGAAATGGTAAGGCACTTCTCATCGCCGGAATCCACCTCGACGACCACTGTGTCTGACGTGTTGTCGTCGAATTTGTAGAAGACGTATCTCGACTCGCTGGGGGACACGGACAGCGAATAATTGCGATTTAATTCGACAAAAAAATTCTTCTCTTCCTGCAGTTCCACGGCCACTCTCAGCGACTTGCTGCTGGACGTCGACAGGCTGATGATGAAGTTCTGGGCCAGGTGTAGGGGCCCGAACGAAAACGCTACCAAAAAATAAATATTACTTATTATTGTTGTTTTTACAAGATTTTTGTTCGATGTACAGTTTCTTCGATATGTTCTGGAGAGGGCGAAGAAGTTTTAAATGAAGGTAAATAAAGTTATGTAGAAAATTTAATTTGCTGACATTATTATTAAAATCTGAAAACTAGTAAACTCAATACAGATCCTCACCAAATATATCGGGAGAACTTTTAATAACAAAAAAGAGAATGTGTATTACAAAAATGACATGCTATTGTAAACATGGGAAGAGTGGTAAATTTAAACACATCTCGGCTGTTGTTATTAAATGTACTAGGTGAAAGACGGTGACAAAACAAAAGAAGTAATATCGTACAGAAATGAGTTTTGTTAATTATGATTTTTATATTTATGTCTAGTTCTGGAGATTTTCTAGTTTTTGCTTTTTGCTCTGGGAGAGTTGAAATCATGAATTTGACCAGATGAATTTGAAATCATTTCTCAAACAGATTTTTATTGTGTCACGAGAAAAAGCAATACAAACACAGAATAAATGCGATGGATGTAAAACCTAAACAATATTGCAATGCCTGTTAGAAGCGTTCTATTTTCTACCACCAGAGGGCTTATATTGAATCAACAATTATCTAAATCATCAGTAATCCTAATCGACTACCATCCAATTAATAAACTTATGTAATTTATCAACTATTCAGTCATCACCTCCTGAATTTATACATCGACTGATTTATACAATTATTACCTAATTAATCCTAATTCATTACCTAATTCATCAACTATACTATGCCTATACCATTCATACAGGGTGTCCAAAAATATAGAAACTGTCGAATATCATATAAATTTTAGGACTGAGTGAAAAATCAAAAAACACGTACAATCCTTTTTTCAAAGCTATCTATCGATAGCAAAAGTCGACCCTCCAATGGCAACCCTTAGGGGTTGGCTATTTTGATGCCAGAATACCGAATCTGCAATCAAAAATAAGGGTTTCCGTTTAACTTTATTAAGATGTATCCTGCTCCACCCATAAGGGTTGTGGTGGAGGGTCGAGATTGGTATCGATGGATAGCTTTTGGAAAAAGATAGGACACGTGTTTTAATGGAGAAGACCACGATGTGAGATATGCGGATTTCGACAAAATATACTATTAGAAATGATTTATTAGAGCTCAAAACCGTTTTCAGTTGCTCAAAAGGTGTTATAATTAAAAAGATATAGCCCTTCGAAATTTAAATATTTCGGGTTCTGACTCATAAGTCATCAACCAATCATAAACCACTCACGTCTTGTTGTATACTAAATAATATGAATTTTCGAACGCAGTAACAAAGAATACACAAACGAACAAAAATCATACTGTCATTTGTCAGATTTTTCTGAAAAATGCACAAAACAAATTACACGAATTGCAGTTCGGCACAAAACACTTTACTGATAATATTGACGTTGACAAGAATGTTGCCAAATGAATTTTTCAGGACCATTATTTGTGTTTTTAACAAGAAAATCGGTTACAATTTATACAGATGAAGATGTTACTTCTATATTAATATATCGAATTATCCATTAGGTAATGGAAGAAATGGATCAATCAGAAAATGTTTATTGCAATAAATATACAAAAAACGCACATTTTGCGGAGTATAGAAGAGTAATAGGAAACGTGGCAAACTTGCTAAATGTGACTTCTCTTTGCAACTTTCGCTTGGATTGGAGCCGAACGTATGACGATTGTGTGACGTTTTTCAAACTTTAAAAATTAATTGCGGCCTTATTTGGCAACAGAAAAAAATAAAAATTTCATTACGCGCCTTCTTAGAACACACGGTTTTGAAAAAAAAATAAAAAAAAAAGTCGTGGTCTTCTCCATTCTACTATTAGACCTAAAAAGTAACAGATAATCGACCGTTTCCATGCTTTTGAGACAACCTGTATGTTTCAACTAATTTGAAAACTATATTGTCTTATCTAATTCATCAAGTATCTTACCCAATTCGTGAAATGTTACAATAACAGGAACTTACGTGACGATATGATGTCATACATATAATCATGGCATAGGGTTTTAGACGCCGTGTGATAGGAATAATCCGATTGATTTGATGGTATTGGAGAATCGATGATCAAGGGAATTGACCAAGCAGTCACTTGTTTCTCTTGTTGAGCTACTACTAGGATGGGTTTCGTTCGTTCTGCGTCGGTTGATGTGGTTTTCACTCTAAATGCGTTTATTGTCTGAAAATTCATCAAGTCGCATTATAATTCATCAATTGAATTCAACAATGGCACATAATTCACACTATTAAAATTTATTTATGAACTTGAATTAATCAAGGGAGTTCATCGAGTAAATTCGAAATTAATAGGTATTTTATTAATTAACTAATTCAGTTACTTCTCATACAATTATGTGCTATTCATTTTATCGACTACTTAATTGTTGAATAATTCATCAACTGAGCTACTCTTTAATTTGTAGATACTTACATTCATTTTGTAAATTCGTATGTTTAAACATGTTTTTTCTATTTAATCTATTCTATATACAATGTAATGACTTTTTTACACAATTAATGGGAAATAATGGTGAATTAATGGTGAATTAATGGTGAATGAATGGTGAATGAATGGTGAATGAATGGTGAATGAATGGTGAATGAATGGTGAATGAATGGTGAATGAATGGTGAATGAATGGTGAATGAATGGTGAATGAATGGTGAATTAATGGTGAATTAATGGTGAATTAATGGTGAATTAATGGTGAATTAATGGTGAATTAATGGTGAATTAATGGTGAATTAATGGTGAATTAATGGCGAATTAATGGTGAATTAAGGGTGAATTAATGGTGAATTAATGGTGAAATAATGGTGAATTAATGGTGAATTAAATGGGGAATTAAATGGGGAATTAAATGGCGAATTAATGGCGAAATAATGGTGAATTAATGGTGAATTAATTGGGGAATTAATGGCGAAATAATGGAGAATTAATGGTGAATTAATGGTGAATTAATGGTGAATTAATGGTGAATTAATTGTGAATTAATGGTGAATTAATGGTGAATTAATGGTGAATTAATGGTGAATTAATGGTGAATTAATGGTGAATTAATGGTGAATTAATGGTGAATTAATGGTGAATTAATGGTGAATTAATGGTGCATTAATGGTGAATCAATGGTGAATTAATGGTGAATTAATGATGAATTAATGGCGAATTAATAGCGTATTAATAGCGAAAAAATAGTGAAAAATAGGGGAAAAATAGTGAATTAATAATTAAGTACCTATTTGTGAATTAAATGGTGCAGTAATAGCTCAGCTTACCTAACAACCAGCTCGCAGACTCCTGGAGAGGGAAAGCTCACGCCGATCCAAGCGCGCATAGGGGCTCGAGGTTAGCCCAGGAGCCCTATTAAATTATAATTCGACGTTCATGCATTTTTTATATTTTTTATATTTTTATATTTTCTGTATTTTGTATTATTTTTGTAACTTAATTGTATGAAAAAATAAAATGTGTTTATTTTATTAATTGCGTTTGATTACTCCGAATTCATTTCCGCCATTACTACTTGAAAAGTACATTGCCAAAATCAAAATTTATGAATTTAAATATTTCATACAATATGCATTCAACCTAGTTAATAAATATTAGTTATATTTGGATCAAAATATATTAGTTGAAAAATATAGATGCGGTCCTGTCCGGAATGCACGCCGAAATTGCTAACCCGCGGTATAGTCTTTTGATCTATCCACATCAATAGGCGGCGTAGGGAGTTTGTTAGGTGGTTGTTAGGTAAGCTGCGGTAATAGTGAAGTTATGGCCAAAAATATATGGTGAAATTATTTACCGTAAGATTGTTGTAAATCAAGACGAATTGATAACTCGAATTGACAAGGAACCATTCCTCGGAAGTGTGGTTCATAATTCTTTGTTCAATGTGAATATCTTGAGCGTTTACTTGTATGTAAAACTGCAGAATCCATAGCAAGCACATTCCCTTTCCTGTTCATGATAACGTAATTATTTAATAGCCGGTATATTTTAATTAAACAATTCATTTTGCCGCACCACGATAAAACTTCAGTTGAAGGACTCACTGAATTATTGATTGACTGATTCTTTGTAATTAATTTTATACAATTTCGACTTACCTAAGGAAAACATTTCTTTGAATATGCCGCCCAACATAGCACCTTCATTTAGTGTGTATTATCTACATCTGCGGTGTGTTCTACATATCTCAGGTTGTCAGAAATCTTATCTTATTTACTCTTCGTTTAGATATGATGCATGGTTATCAATTATCAGTTCGACAGGAACAAAATCGACAAGGAATATCGATTGTTCAAATATTTATTGTACCAAATGTATTTATTTACAGAACACGTATTTTGGTTCTAAGTATACATATATATAGAATTACTTAGAAATTATAAATTATCATCAGTTCAAAAAATATTGGGAGTTAATTTATTCGATATAAAGAATATTTCACCACTAGAAGGTTAAGTTTATAAAAAATGCACAATATAATCGAATGAGTAAGAAGAAAAACCATTAAATAATCAATTAAGTTCACGAACGAAATTTATAGGCATAAATAATTCAATAGTCACCTACATATTGAAATTATGATATGAGGTGGATTTTTTTTCCATAATATCTTCGTAATTTTAATAATTCCATGTACTTAAATGGTTTATTAGTATTTGATAGATACTAATTTTTATTGTGTAATAGTTAATACAAAGCATCAGTTGTAAAAAATAGTGTTAATGGGCGTTAGAAAATAAGAAAGTGTAATAAATTATTCAGGAGTTTGAGCTTGTAATTGTCTAATTATTTGATTACAAATTCTGAAGTAAGTAAGTATCTAAAAACTTTAGGCATTTACTTGAAGATTACAGTTTTTTTTAAGTTGCCTGCTTGTTTTTGAGATATTTTGTATTTTTTGGAAATGTGCACAATATAGGAAATAAACAAATAAAAATAAACTGAAAATGAGTTAATAGGATTTTTCGAGAGTTTTACGTAATTTTTACTAATTTCGAATATTCAGTAACTTTATACTTATGACAGGTGACTTTCTTGACAGTTTTGACAGTGCTTATTTAAAATCTCGATGTGCAAATATTTCATTAATTTATGAATACTACCAATCACTTACTAGATTTAAAATTCTTCCAACTGTTTTAATTGATTATAATTATTTGAACTACCTAATTACACAATAAATATCTAATACCGTAATAATTATAAGTTGTAATTACTTCACGAGTAACCCACTGTCAATTTTCGTTGTCACACCGAAAGTTGAGTTAACGTGTCGACGGCGTATTCAAAACTAAAAATTTCTTTAGAAATTATGGATCAGGATTTGGTTAATATTTAACAAATTTTTTATCGATTAAGCGCCGAATCGAACGGGCGGCGGTCGTTCGTAAAATATTTTCTATCAAATTCCCACCGACAATTATTGTTATTAGATAGCAAATACAATTACCTGTTATACATTTCACAGCCACGTAGATTTGAAGCTGAACATCCTGCTGTGAGTTCGATTTTCCTACATTAATATGCAAGTGAAACCGATTTGTGGGCAAATAAGGGAAGTTTAATTATTACTGGAAAAATTCTAAATAACGTGTACAATGGTAGGGAGTATTCTATGATTAATTTATGTTTGAAAATGCCTGTAGAATTGCTCGTTTCCAATATTTCATTCCAAATTTAATTTTGTTCGAATATTGAGTATTTTTTACAAATATAATACTTTTGTTAAAGAATATGAAAAAAGTTTCTGTAAACATGGGTCCGGAAATACAGAGTTTTCATGTTATGTTAAAAAAATATTTACTTGACTCTGTTGAAATTTGGCAATGTTATTTGTTGTAAGTATTAAGAGGCTAATTTAGCCCTAAATAGATTAAAATTATTAAGTCCAGTGGCGTCCTGGGTGGAACCTAAGCGAATACTATTGGGGAAAATGTACGCTTCTGTCTTTTTTGTAACTTTAATATTTTTTGGTTTTATTAGGCATCTTAATAAAGATACAACTTTTTTACCTCTTGAATTTTTTTCGTATCTCACTTCATTTTTGGAGAAAAAAATAAAAACCGGTTTATTGCATTTGACTGGACAAAATTGGATTTTCAAATTTTTGCTAAATAAATCATAAGAGCTTTGGAAAACAAATAATCAAAAAAATTTCCAGAAAAGAATGTTTTTGCAATTTTTCCAATACTAAATTTCAACAGAATCAAGTAAATATTTTTTTAATGTAACATCCTATATCTTTGAAACTCTGCATTTCTGGACCCATGTTTATAGAAACTTTTTCTTATTTTTTAATAAGGAATCGCACTCTAAAATATCTCCGTCTATTTTTCTAGCACCCTGTGTGTTTGCAAAATAATATAATCTACGAGTAGATATAAATTTGTATGTAGGATAAATATTTTTAATGAAAAATTACGTCCTGCTCTTTATAAATGAAACATTTAATGGCATTAAAATAGTAAATATAATATACATACTATTATTTTAATTTCAGATTTAAGGTGGCCCAAGCATAATATCTTTGAAGAATTTAAGAAGTTTCTTTCGAATATCTTTAGAATCTCTCAAAAAGATTTTTATGAATTTTTTAAGACTTTTAAATAAAATAGGGTGCTATAAAAATGTAGTTGTGGCAAATTATCAAACGGACCCAAATAAACACAAACAAACTTGATACAAATCCCGCAATTTTACCTGCTCGAAATTAGCAGACCTTGAATATAATAACAGTGGCGTAACTAGAGAAGGGCCTGGTACCCTCTCAACTATATCCTGCTTTCCCTGGTATGTTTAATTATAAAACTTTACATATTAATTACCTACATGCCTATTACGAAAAATCGTGATTTTTTGAGTATAGAGTTATGAAGATATTTGAGAGATTAGTTTTTTAGCAATTATTTACTATGCTTAAATTTTGGGATCACCCTGTTTAGATAAGCTTGCGAATGTGAATGAAACCCAACACGATTTTATTCTCACGAGACGCGTCTATTATAAATAGATTTTGTATAGTAATAGTATTTTATTTTAAGCATTTACCATGCCATTGTGGAGGCTATAACTATAATGGCTCTTAATCAACGAGAATTCGTTATTAATTGTGATTATTTAATATTATTCCGATAAATCTTATCGAAATTGAACGTTGTAGTTTCTTAAATTCGCGTTATCAACGCTAATTACTCGAATGTGCGTATGTATGTGCGGGAAGAACGTGCTCAATTAAAATTTAACCTATCAAATTGAGTTTCGAGTGGAAAAATTAAAGGTACTGGAATAAGAATTAAAAAGCAATCAAATTGGTGAAAATGAGGACGAATTCCGATGAAAATGTTAGATTAAATCGTAAGTATCTTATCAAACTTTATGGATGCCATGCATATTTGTTTTCTGCACATATACATAATATTTTGAAATTGTATTGTATTGTTATGAATGTGCTCATTCATGAAGCACGTGCTGTGGTGTTAAATAATTTCCAGTAAGTTCCCGGTTAGCTAAATTAAAACGCAACGCGCGTTTTGATTTTATTACAGCAGATTTGGTATTTGAGTAAGTATTTTTTTATAATTGGAAATTTACTTTCAAATTAAAGTGACAACTTTTTCTGTATAATGTTAAACAAATTCGATAATACGAAATTATTAAGTTAATTTCATCAGGTTTTGTAATTTGTTAGCAATGTTATTGCTGTTCTTGAAGCAAATTAAATATTCTAATTTAAACTCAGAATTGCTTTTGATTATGACACTTTTTGATTCTGACTGATAAATGATGTCTTACTAATTTCTAACTTGTCATGTTTATTTGGCCTTTTACTTTATTACACTTATAACAGTCCTTCGTAAGGCCTTTGTTGAGATAGCTCGAATAATCTTATACACTATTAAACTATTTAATATTATCAAATAATCATAAAAATGTGATAAAAATTATGAAGTTAATATTTAAAAAGTGATAATTTCCATGTGTAAAACTGTTTTAATTTGTTCTACAAAACATTTTTAATAACCACATTTAACATGTAGCAGTTTTATTTTTTTATAATTTCAGCGGAAGAATTCAAAATCTCTTATAAGAAAAATGCGATGACTAAGGACAGTTATTATTTGGTGCACGGGGTGTTCTTAATATTCGGAATAATACATTTATTGCCAGTGTCTTTTTTTGTCACCGAAAATAATGTAAGTTGTCCAATGTGTCCAAATACAGGGCATTCCAAAGAAAATGTGACCTCCCTGTAACTAGAGAACCGAATTTTTTTTTCAAAATTAGTTGAGACCCGTCATTTTTTGTTCTTGTGGGGAGCATTTTTGACGGTCAAGCCAACTTGATATGTTCATCCCCAGCCACCCTAACTTTAGAATTTCAAATGGAACTACCCATCCTATTTCCAATACATTATTTGAAAGCCCTTTCCGTTGCTAATATTCTGGCGCATCGTATTTGAAAATTGGTTAAGATTTGACAAAGTTATTAAATAAAATTGAAAACTCTAACTTTAGTATTGCAGATGGAACTACCCTACTAAATAAATCATTTGAAAGCCCTTTCCACTGCGAAAAATCTGGTGCATCATATTTAAAGATTGCTTAAGTTTTAACAAAGTTTTTAAATTTTTGTTAATGAGTTTGTTAAGGTTGTTTGTCAATTTTTCGATTCTATTTTAAACAAAACTAATTTTGAAAAAAACTTTCGGTTCTCTAGTTACAGGGGGTGAAATTTTCGTTGGAAGACCCTTTATATTGAAGTAAAAACCCAATAAAAATAAAAAAAAACTCATCCCAAACTCCCTAAAAATTGAAACTCAAACTCGTCCATTATTTGTAGTACTGGATGTTCAAGTTTAGAAACACCTCCGTATCGTCCAACGATCCAGAGTACAGATCCCCGTTGCAATCGAACTTTGCGTCCGGTACTAATGTAGCCCAATCAATACCAACGGTCATATGCATGATATTAGCCATGGTTTTCGGGTATAAAGTAAAGGTGAAGCTCAGGATTCTGACCTCTTTGTACGTCATGGCTGCTTGTTTTGTAGTTACGACATGCTTCATAAGAGTCCACACTGACAACTGTAAGTACTTTTTGTTGCTCATAGATTTTGATATGGATAATGTTGTTTGTTGCAGGGCAAGTTGGGTTTTTCGTTTTTACAATGTCTACTTTGGCCGTCATGAATGGTAAATAGGTATAGTATGATTGGGTATACAGGGTGTCGCAAAAAGGCAGGGACATGGCTTAACCACAAACTCCTGCGACTAAAATAAGACGATTTAACCGAACCAATTTAACGTATATCCAAAATTGCTTAGTAAAGAAATTATGGAGTTTTGAAGTTTTGAAGTTATAAATATAAAAAAGAGATTTTTTTGATATTAAGACAGAATTGCTTAAATTTTTTTTCCTGAAAATTTGTTTAGAATATCTCTCTTTGGTGAAATATTGTGTAATTTTTTTTAAATTATCCACCCCTCTCCGATTTTAACGGGGGTGGACAATCTCTTTAAAGCCCTAATTGTTCTGCCCATGTAATTCACCTAATTTTTGAATCGAAATTAGATTTAGTGGTTTATATATAATGATTTTTTACTCTCTGAAATTTTCGATAAAACCCATATTTTTGGAGATAAATCTCTTTTTTTTTACGGTTTTTCTAACCCACATCTAATAATAACCGCAAGTTATTATTAACAAGAAAATTTTCATAACACCTATTTAACAGATTAAGTTATTTTCAACAAAAAACTATTTATTAGTCATTAAATCATATTGAGCAGTTATTATACATTACAGAAATTTTAAAAGATAATCCTTTAAATTTTTAAATGTTATTTTTTTCTGTGTTAGGTACAAGTGCTAAGTGCTATAATTAATTAATAGAATATTGTTGAAATAATTTGTTAAAAAGGTGTCATATAATATAATGTGCTGAAAATGCGGAATTCAAAAATCGTAGAATGCCAAAAAATGCAAAAAAAAATAAGAATTATCTCCCAAAATTTAGGTTTTATAGAAAATTACAAAGAGTAAAAAATCATAAAGATACAATGGTCGGTATTCAGCGCCCCATTTTAACGTTAAACCCATTTTAAGCGATTGGCTTTAACGTAAACAATGTCCTTAGTTACTCCATAACAACAATGTAGAACTGTTATGTTTAAGGAGTTCGGTAAACATGACTTTAACTTTAAAATGGAACTCTGAATACGGGTCAATAAATCTAAATTCGAATCAAAATTTAGGTGAACTACAAGGGTGGAATTTTTTGTCTCAGGAGTCTGTAATTAAGCCATGTCTCAAATATTTTGCGATAACTACCCTGCATACGTGGATAAGAGTACGCCTTATAATTATTATACTTAAGGTAACCCATTAGTGCCATCTTTCCACTTTCTTATCCAATGGTCGGTAGTCAGCGCCCCATTGTAACGTTCAAGTCGCGAAACTAAACGTAAACAATGTCCTTAGTTACTCCATAACAACAATGTAGAACTGTCATGTTTGAGGCGCTTGGTAAACATGACTTTAACTTTCAAATGGAGCGCTGAATTCGGATCAATGTATTCCTAATTTCTCCCATTGACTCACTGATTTTTTTTAGGAATTTTAGCTTTGTTTCAAGTGAGTTCGTTGGCTTTGCTGTCAAAATTCCCGCCAGCTTACATGAAGACATTTCTCGTGGGACAAGGAGTAGGTGGGATATTTTCATCGGCCCTCCAAGTCATCGCCCTAGCGGCAGGTTCTTCATCCCAAGCTTCGGCTATGGTGTATTTCGTAGTCGGTACTTTTATTCTACTGTTAACCATCTTTTTGTACCACTCGGTGCATTATCAAGGTGTGTAAGTTTACATTCAGTAGTACTTAGTGCAAAAATTGGTGTTGAATTTTAAGACTTCTACAAGGAAATCTTGGAAACTAATACAGAAGACACCAAAAGGGAACTGATAAGTGTAGCAGAAGTGACTGAAATTTCTGGTAAAATCTGGTCCAGTTTGGTGATAGTAATAACTGGTGCGCTGTCCTTCATTCCAACTCATCCAGCCATCGCTGTCCTGGTGGTGTCCGAGAACAAATCGGAGTGGGCAGGTGAACGATCGTCCTCGTTTATTTCTCGTTGCCTAATTTTTCCCTTTTTCTAGACAAATACTTTGTAGCCGTGATAACTTTCTTCTTTAGCGATATCTGTTGCGTCGTAGGACGAATCTTAGCCACAGCCATAAATAAGGTAACTTTTCATTATTTTCAAGAGAAGGAACACCCATGAAATATTTGTGAAATAATTTTTCAGAGACCTCACCATTCAATCATGGCTCTGATAGCAGTACTGAGAATGATAATATTCGTACCACTCTTCATGTTCTGCAATGCTTGGCCCAGGAACCACCAATTACCCGTGTGGTTCCCCCACGATTGGCAATATGTACTAATTTTAGGCAGCTTTATGATATCCAGTGGGTACATTTTTAACGTCGCTTTTTTGAACGTTATCAAGTAAGTTTATCTACAACTAAATTAATTTATTCATGCACCAGTGAAAGTTTCACAAAGCCAAGATTTATTTCTACAAACAATGTCTCCGTTTTATAAATATTAATAACATTTCTAATCCTCATTATTATTTGAATCACAATCGTAGAAAATGTATAATATTAATTACTAGTAATAATACTTATTTGTAGATATTAATTTCGTAATAATTAAATTAATATTTTAGATTGGCTCCGGAATCAGAGGAAAATTCTTATTTGATAATGCAGACTGTTATAGGTATCGTGGGGGCAGTTTTCTCCCCATTAGGAGTATTGTGTGTTAATTTATTATGAATAAAAATTAATTAATAGAAAATTTGGTGTTTATTTAAATTTTCTAGTATTCGATATGTCAGAAATGTCACAAGTGTCAAATATCACTGACAGATATGTGATTTACATATCTAAAAAAATACCTAAATAATACTCAAACATAAATATAGATAATAATAGATAATAATTTCGAAAGTAAGTAAAATTAAATAAAAAAACTTAATATATACAAACATTAACTAACTACTATATAATAAATTACAATAAAATTAATTTCCAATTTTTAATACAACATTACAACACCGTTCGTTTTTTCCTCTAACACTGGTATTATAGTTTCCACGTCCTTGTCCATATTCACTATAAATATCACGATTATATTGATAAACGACGTTCCTGCAGCGCCAACAACGAACCTAAAATCACAAATAAATAAATAAAATTGAGAGGTATCAAAATAATAATAATTTTTCTGACTGTCAAAGTCGATTTAAACGACAGATGAAATATATATGACAGATTACTTACCAAAAGGAATATCCCAATTCAGCCATATTCTCCGAGGTCCATTCGTTATCCCGATCTTCGCGCGATAAAACGCTATACTGGATGTTCATGAAAAACTGCGCCGTCCAAAAACATATGGCGATGACGTCGCAAAGGACTAATAAAAAAGTACCAAATTATTAAAAATATGTATTTAAAAAAAATCCAAGGAAAGTCTTACACTTTTTAGAAGTTAGGGGTGTTGTAATAGTAATTAAAAATTAACAATAAAGTATTGAACAGCTGGTAAAGTAACTATGTTAATAATAACGTGTGAAAATTAAATTGGGGTAATTCTGGGGTTACCTGAGAGAAAATTCCATAAATACAAGCTGGTGAATTTGGTGAGGCGCCTGGAGGCGGCTGTTACTGTGTTGATGACGGCGAATAGGCCGCTCAGACTGGAAAATAATAATGCTACACAGATGAATATCAAAGTACCCAACCATAATTCGAAGGAGAGAAATTCGGGTTCGTGTTTCAGGAGATCGATAACTGAAAAAAAAATTGATCATTAAATATTTGATAATACAAGCTTTTAAAAGTATTGGAAAATGCGATTATTTTTTATCAAACTATTATCTTCCGAAACTAGGTAAATCCCATTAAATATTTTCCAGTACGTTATTAAACACAAATAACCATATTATGAAACGCTCGTAATGATAGCTTTCACTTGAAAATAAAAGTAGATATACTTATTTTTTGGAAAATTCAATGTGCATGGCGAATTCACGCTTCTAGCATTAAATAATTCGTTCTGGGAGAATCGGATTATCCATTATTTCCGCCACTGAAGTTTCTATATTCTCTTATTTTGCGGAATTACTTAATCATATTAAAATGGTTATATCAGATTTAAATACATTTTTTATAACTTACTTATAAATAGATATGATTTAAATATTTCGTAATATTAAATTTTTTTTAGTAAACAAGAATTACCTAGACTCCCCATTTTTTACTAGAATTGTTAATAAAAGGGGCTAATAGAAATTAAGAATAAACTTATAAAGTAGGTTTGCATTATTTATATCTCTACTTAATTAGTTTCTATTTATGTAGAGAAAGTGGGAATTAATTATGATAAACAATAAAGAGTGTAAATAAATTAGTACTCCTAATAAAGTATTAAATATTTCCCATGGGAACTGATTATAAATTTTTTTAACCTTCATTTAGATTTGATTCAAAAGTAATTTTATTTATTTTTAAAAAATCCAATAATTTATTCTCTAAAATAAACACAATAAATTCTCTAAAATTTGATTTTTGTTTATTCTACTTATAGGTGAGGAATTTTTTAATTCGTTGATTAATACAAATTGCAATTAATAAAAGTACTCTATACAGCATGTCCTGGAAAATGTGGAAAATTCTCGGATCCAGATGGAGAAGTAAAAATAGAAGATATTTAAGGAAAATCTAGTTCCAGCGGCGCTCTTCAGGGGCATTATATCTCCCCAGGGAGAGCCTGTAGGAAAAAACTGTATAGGAATTTGTCATCTTATTTTTTCATGTTCTATCTGGATCCGAGAGATTTTCCACATTTACCAGGACACCCTATATACAGTACAATACGTACCATCAATATCGTAAGTCCTCCATCCGTAAGCCACGTTGAGCTCCTTCTTCCCACCGAAGAGGCCGAAATGGATCTTCCCTTGGCTCTCGGCGGGGTTCTTTATGCGCTTCGCACTCGCCTGCGCCCAGTGCTTGGTGCCCAAACTGGCCACCAGCAACGCCATGGAGGCGCAAGCGATGAAAAAGGTGACGAAAATTGCCGCTCGTTTCGTGCGGTTCATTCTAAGGTCATCGCATTCGTTTCGCACAGAGAGGGTTCGGACTTTGAGGGGTGGCCAGCAGAGCTTGAATCCTCTAGCTGTTGGGTCGTTGGGTTTTGGTTCTGTTTTTTTGGCACCTGTGAATGAATTTGTTGTATTGAATGTGCTGGAAAGGTTCTGGGGAAATTAGATTGTGTGAGCAGTTTTTGGGGAATTTTAAGCTTGCTCGAAAAGTTGGAGCTAACAGATGGAAATCTTTTATAATTAGGTAGAATGTTGGATCAGATATGAATAATTGATGATAAAGAGATTAAATTTTTTCTTTAAAAGCTAGTATTTTTTCACGAAACATTCATAATAATCTATCGTCTGTCGAATTTTAAATGAGGCTATAACTTTTCAATAATTCTTTATTTATTGCTTCTGCGATCAAATAAATATATGTAATAGAAAATGACAAAGGAATTAACAGGTTAGTTCCTTTTAAACTATTCTGGTACAACCTATACCCAAGCAACACACCATTAATTGTTTAAATAGTTTCAAATTTCTAAATTTCCTTGTTTCTATTTGGGGGTTTCAAACAAACCAATACAAAATTAAACAATAGCACCTAACTAATATTATACAGGGTGGCCCAGAACTCACGCCCCACCGGGAAAGGCCTTATGGAACCGACAATGGAGATGCCAAAACTGCAGCCGAAGACATGAAAAAGTTATTCCTTTGATAAATGAAGAGGTTTAACATCGACCAATCCCAGTAGCAGTTCACATATGCGAAAATGACGTGAATTAGCTAGACACAAATTTGACATTATTGAAAGATTCTATGTCCTTTTCAAATTGAAGGTTAACAAAATCTGCCAAAATCAGCTGCGACTATTAATCAACGATTTACTTTAAAATTGAACAAAAAATCGATCATTCGATTTGAACCATTTCTGAATCAATTGCTAATTGAGCTGTAACAATTTGAAATTATTGTAAATCATTAAATCGTCATTAAATAATAAATCCTTGATTAATCACTGTTAACAGTCGCAGCTGATTTTGACAGCTTTTGTTAACCTTGAATGTGAAAAGGACATAGAATCTTTCAATAATGTCAAATTGGTGTATAGCTAATTCACGTAATTTTTGCATATGTGAACTGCTACTGGGATTGGTCGATTTTAAACCTCTTTATTTATCAAAGGAATAACTTTTTCATGTCTTCGGTTGCAGTTTTGGCATCTCCATTGTCGGTTCCATAAGGCCTTTCCCGGTGAGGCGTGAGTTCTGGGCCACCCTGTATACCAGTACACCAGTAGGTACTTCAAATACAGGGTGTATCAAAATTATAGGCCGTAAATTAAACCACATATTCTGGTGCCAAAAATAGTTCGATTGAACCTAACTTACCTTAGTACAAATGTGCACCAATTTCTCAAATTTTTTTCAATTTCTCGAGAACATTATATTATTTTTTATGAAAATGGACAGGTGGAAAATTGCCAGAGCAACTTACAATGGCAAAACATAAAATATTTAATTAGATTCAATAAATATTTTTTTAACATCCGATTGACTTGAAAATTCACTTATAATCTACTTTTTCTATTCTCAGAATTTTTAAAACATAATCGAAAAGAGCCCATATCTCAATAAAAACTGGCTAATCGAAAAAGTACTAAGAGACAAAAAAGTTTCCAAAATAATGTGTTAAACTAATGGGGTGACAAAAATAATTTAATTGTAAAAAACTTTATGGGGTGCAAAGATTTCGCAATTTTTTTGTAGAAAGTTGCTCTTGCAATGGGAGAACCACCTGTCCATTTTCATAAAAAATACTAAAATGTTCTCTAGAAATTGGAAAAAATCGATTTTTAATTTGTAACTTCCAAGGGCTGTAACTTTTTTTTGGTGCACATTTGTACTAAGGTAAGTTAGGTTCAATCGAGCTATTTTTGGCCCCAGAATATGTCGTTTAATTTACGGCCTATAATTTTGATACACCCTATACTTTTGATGTACTTGATATTTT
This sequence comes from Phyllotreta cruciferae, assembly GCA_917563865.1. Lineage (NCBI taxonomy): Eukaryota > Metazoa > Arthropoda > Insecta > Coleoptera > Chrysomelidae > Phyllotreta > Phyllotreta cruciferae. Next base: position 6,125,377 of record OU830613.1, read on the forward strand.
GTACTTTTGAATGAATTAGATATTTTGTAGAGTTAATCAATATCCTCTACAAAACTAACAAATTCCTAACTTAATATAACGCTACAATAACAATTTACATCACCTACCTAATAAAAAATATGTTCTCATCTAACGTTGAAATCCCCAATAAACACCATTTCACCAGTTTTCATAGCTCGCTCGTCGATTTCATCTGAGTACCTACATTTTCGTGCCACATTCTCGCAATCCTCGTTATCACCACATCACCACAAGTTTTACCCGAGTACTACGATCGTACCAGACGTTCAAACCCGATCCTAGTCATAAATCGATTCTAATTAAGGATTAGTCCGCAAAAAACCCGAATTATTATTTCAATGACGAAAGTTATTCCGGTCACACAAAGGTTATTCAACATTTGTTAGACTATTTGCACTCGTACGTGACTCGTCCGAGCGGAGCGAAAGAGGGAGAGAGAGGCAGGTGAAACAGGTACAATTACAGGTAGAATTCTGTAGATGGACAGAGGCGTATTAAGGATTTGTCCTTCCCAAATAACTCGTATTTAATAGATACCTACTTTTCTTATTAATTCGTCATTTTAAGTGGGACATTTATATGCCCAGTTGCACCAAAGCATCCTAGGACGAATTCCTATCCTAAGTCAGACTTAAGTCTAAAATCAATTTTATACTGTTGCACCAACTAAAAATCTCTTTCCTGTGATACGGATTGATCACAGATCCTAGATCGTCGATTTCTACGACTTGAGACGAGAATTCTAACCTCAAAAATTAAAAAATTGAGGACACTAGTAAAATTATGGATATACATGCAGATATAAATATTGTGGATAATGTAGATATAATAGATATTATAAACTCTAAGGACATTTGCAACTGGTGGATATCTAATAGCTACTGGAGATTTTTTAGGAGCTGATAAGTGCGCAATATCAAGAATTGTTGCTAAAGTGTCGCGAGTAATTGGTGGTTTAAAAGACATGGTCATATACATCCCAAGAAATGCTGTTGAAATTTGACATTGCAGCTGAGCAAAATATTTTTTTTTGATGTAGCTGCTTTCCCTCGTGTTGTGGGAGCTACATATCTACTTTTTATAGATTATATGATGAGTCTAAAACCACAACTTCTTCTTTTGTAACTGGCCTCAGCAACTAATAGGTTATTTGGACGCTTAAAATAACAACTATCTCCGTTTTTTATAACGTTTTTCAACAATATTCCTACATTGCCAGTTGTTATTTATGTTAAAATGGATCCCAGGTAAAATAGCCTTTTTTAAAGTTGGTGCAACACATTCCTATCTTAAGTCGATCACACATTTAAGTCAGACTTAGATAAAATGTAGTCTAGGATATATTGGTGCAACCGGGCATAAAGAAGTTTTTTGGGTCCATTTATAGGTACTCTAATAAGAGGATATACTAGGGCACTGTATAATTAAATACACTGCTCAACAATTGATAAGGATCACAATTATTTTTTGACTATTTTTAATTTAAATTGATGATACAGCTTTTTATTTTTGGTTGTTGCTAGAAAAATAATCTATCATAATATCTATTATAATATCTATTATAATATCATAATATCATCATAATATCTATAATAATCTGTTGCTAGAAACTCTGGCTATTTCTGACTGTGATCCTTATCAATTGTTGAGCACTGTATATCTGGTTAGCAAAGAGCCGCAAGACACCTTATTATGATTTAGAGGATAGATTTTCTTTGCAATCCAATTAATTACAACCTGGAAAAAATCTTCTGCTTATTCCTTTTATACATGATGCTTCATAAGGAATGGTCAATATTTTAATCATAGGTTCAGGACCTCCAAATATTAGATAATATTTTACTAAATAACCGTGGGTCAAATGTTAAATCAACAAAACAATAAAAACAAGCATATCTTTTCTCTTTTGAATTTACAGGATGTATCATAAAAAATGGATACTTTTCTTCATCCAGGAAAGTGTAGGTGGTGACGCCTTTACCTAATCTCAAAATTCATAACATGCTTATGATTTATTAACTTTCACAAAATATACCCATTACAAAATTCAAGTCAATAAAATATTGACAAATAATACAGAAATTATTACAAAAAAACGAAAAAAATTTAACTTCAACACCCTATCATATTGTTAGTAGTGGATAACATTTGACCACATAGTTATTCAGTAAAATATTAATATTTGGAGGTCCTGAACCTATGATTAAAATATTGACCATTCCTTATGAAACACCCTGTATATCTCCTCGAGTCTGGATATCACCACAGCTATAAATTTATAGTAACTATACCTTAAGGTACTTTCCAGTCTAGGTGTCTCAATAAGTAGGTTGTTGAGCCATAAAAACGAATAAGCCGGGCCTGATATCGCAGCATATTGCATAGATGGTTCGTTGGGTTCCGGATTTTCTCGTAAAACGCTAACTTAACGTTAAACTAATTAATGAATCGTTAATTACTAATATATGTTTTACTATGCCATGCGAGCCGTTCACCCAGAAATTGGATTGTTGAAGAAGAGCGGAAGGGGGACGCAGGTATTTCTTCATTATAAGCATAATATAATTTATTATTGATGAGGTATTAAATCAATTCATATATTGTCTAAAGGTATTAGCTTAGATATTATAAAATAAACAGTTAATATTATATATTTTTGGGCAAGCGTAGGTTATAATGGGTCGTTTTGCATAACTTAAAAGTATTGATGAGAGGTTTCCGAACTGTTAAGTGTCTAATGAAAATGTTTATCGATCTTATTACTTATCTTATGGAGAATAAAACTATTTGTAATATTTAAGAATTGAATAACAGCCTAAGAGTATTTTTTACAAAGCAACATTTTGATTATTACTTAACAGAAAGAAAATCACAAATATATCCAATCAGTCAGTCAATAAAAGGAGCAGCTTCATTGTTTAAGTTGGGAATTGTTTGTTACAATTTGCTGCAAACTCCAAGGCTTGCTCTTCACATCCAAATTTAATCTTGGACATTGAAATAATTAAAAAATCCGGATAACTTATATTACTTTTACTCTTCAGTAAATTATAATTGCACCGTCCTCGTTCCTTTCCACAATTTTTTTACTCGGATCCCTAGATATCAAGTACTGCCTCACGTACAGTACGCAAATGCTGACAATGTATAACACAATAGGACCCACGTTCAACCTGAAAATTAGAATCAGGACTAACATTTTCGACCTTAATTGAGAAATTATTAACTCACCAATACGAATAACCTAATACAGCATTTTTATCTGATGACATTTGGTCGGTTAAAGTCGAGAAAATGGCAACGTTGTGATATATAGTTTTGTGGTACAAAACGCCCCAAGATAGCATGGATATCAGAAGAGCACATAGAGCTATAGCGTTGTAAACGTATAGAGCGTACACGCTCAAATACAATTGTATCGGATTGGTAACGGTGTTGTAAAATGATAGAGCAGCGGAAATAGTACCAAATAACATAGATATAACTAAGAATAGTATCGTTGTTACCCAAACGCCGCAATTGATAAAGTTTGAATCTGAAAAATTGGGGGATTAACCTGTTACTAGCATATTTTTCAACTGCTGGAGATGAATTAATAAGAACAATTTATCTGCGAATATAACCAGAAATAAAGATCCTACCTTTACCGGTTTTCGAAAGTTGGTCGTAGAGTTTGGTTAAAGTTTCATGCTTTTGATCTTCAGAACCATCTTCTAAGTAGGCGCATATGTTCTTTTTGGCCCAGCAAGTCACTAAAAAATACAATGTACGTAAAATTTGGGCGAAAGGTTTAGAAAAAGGTTGTGTAAAATCATTTTTATAGGTAGATAACAAAATAACCGGTTATAAAGTAACGGTTCGTAATTTTGCTCTTTCGTCTGTTTTTCATAGTATCATGTTAAAAAACCTCCATATTTGCTAGATTTCAGTAAGTTTCAAAATATACAGGGTATCGCAAAAAGGTTGGACGTGGCTAGACCACAGACTGAGACAAAAATAAGACGATTTAACCGAACTTACCTATATCCAAAATTGCTTAGTAAAGAAGTTACAGGCCGGGTTTTGAAGTTAAGAATAAAAATACATTTTTTGATATTGTGCCAGAATCGCTTAACTTTTTTTCGTGAATACCTCTGTTTGGTGACATATTTTTTTGTAATTTTTTTTAATTATATATTATCGATCCCTTTCTGATTTAACGGGGGTGGACAGCCCTCTTAAAGCCCTAAGCCCCTTAAAGCACATTTTAGCACGTTAAAAATGTGTTATGAAAAATTTTTTGTTATTTAATTGTTAAAACAAAATTTCGGGAAAAAAAGGTAAGACATTCAGGCACAATATCAAAAAAAAATTATTCTTAACTTCAAAACCCTATAACTTCTTTACTAAGTAATTTTGGGTATAGGAAAATTCGGTTAAATCGTCTTATTTTTGTCTCAGGAGTCTGTGGTCCCAACCTTTCTGCTTCACCCTGTATTATCAAATTAACACTTACATGTCCATTAATTACTTTATCCCCTAGACCATTTTGATGAGTGTATGTTGGCCCCTATTCAGCGCCTCTCTTTAACGCTAATCAATAGTATAGAGAGTTTCAACATTGTCCATTAGTGACTCCTCATAACAACAATGTACAAAAAATATCAAGTTGTTAGAGTGTCTCCAACTTTAAAGGAGGGCGCTGAATACGGGCCACTATAAGTTAGTATTACTTACTAGTAATAGACTCAGTCATGCGTCCGGTAAAAGTAGTAGTATAAGTACCGTCGAACAACCCATATTTAACGGATTGAAAAGATTCTGATGTACTGGCATCTACAAATTTAATTTTGTCTGAATACACCCACTGATTTGTTATAATCGACACTAAGGACATCAAAACACCCGTGCCGGTTAAAATGCACGTTATAAAAACGAGCATTCTTTTTACTGTCGCCATTTTCGATTTTTATCGGAGTGTTGCGAATAAATTTTCACTAGTTTTCAACAAGAAACCAAGAAAAACGCCGAGGTTTCACTCACTCAACATGAGATAAAAGCGAGATAAACAAAAATACATACGAACCTACTTAATTCTGATTTCATCATTTTTGGTATCTGGTGTATTGTTATCTAGGTGTATCTTATCTAGGTATGTTTTAATCGATTTTATTCCGCGCAAGTACGAGATTTCGGATTAATAGAGTAGGTAAATAAAATTGATCCAGATTTGTTTTCCATATCTACATATTATTATTCGGCAAATTTTATACAGTACACTCTAGAAAGAGACTCTGCCAATAAAATGTAAGCTAGTGAGGAATAGAAAATACCTTTGATACTATAACATAAAGCTGGCGTGGCTTCAGCGCCTCATAGTATCATATTTTATGCTTTCTTTGATCGATATATTGCAAAATAATTAACTGTTTCATCGACTCGATGTACCGCGGTAACCTGGCCATACTATTAAAATTACTTATAATCTACTTTTTCTATTCTCAGAATTTTTGAAACATAATCAAAAAGAGCCTATATCTCAATAAAAACTGGCTAATCGAAAAAGTTTTAAGAGACAAAAAAGTTTCCAAAATAATGTGTTAAACTAATGGGGTGACAAAAATAATTTAATTGTAACGTACACAAAAATTTGGGGAGGTTGAAGGGATCCCCATAAAAATTTTATGGGGTGCACAGATTTCGTAATTTTTTTTTGTAGAAAGTTGCTCTTGCAATAGGAGAACCACCTGTCCATTTTCATAAAAAAATACTAAAATGTTCTTGAGAAATTGGAAAAAATCGATTTTTAATTTGTAACTTCCAATGGCTGTAACTTTTTTTGGTGCACATTTGTCCTAAGATAAGTTAGGTTCAATCGAGCTATTTTTGGCCCCAGAATATGTGGTTTAATTTATGGCCTATAATTTTAATACACTCTGTATTGGTGCAACCGGGTATAAACTACTCAAAATGAATAAGGAAACACTTTACTTATTTCTTCATTACTTTAGTTGCTGTGATTAAATTGATTGAAATTATATAAATAATGTTTTTATTATACTTATCAATTTCGAATTTATTTGGTATTTTTATCTAGTATTATTAAGATTTAAAAAGAAAATAAGGTAATTTTGACTAAACCAGCTTTCATTCTATACCATTCATTTCTTTTATTGTGGCGATATAGGATTAACGACACCATTATGGATCCCGTGGATAGAAGAAGGGTTCATATACAGGGTTATTCACGGTAGCCGTGCATTAGAAGTATTTCGTGAATGGCTGTGTATAAAATTTTGAAATTTTGTATACAAGGGCTTTTGGATCTAAGGAATTCATCTACAATATTTTCAAAAATGGCAGACTTCCGTTTATACCGGAAGTTGATCGTTTGTTCGTTATTTTAAATGGGACACCCTGTATATTTATGGATTTTTGGATTCTACTCAATGAGATGATTACAAAAGGGGCCACACTTGGTATCTCAGACTTATAATAAAGGTTATACAGCCACTCAAAAATCACAAAATTTGGAATTTAGGTGGCTCTCAAAACAGTTGAAAATCGAGAAAAACGGCTTACATGGTCCTATCCTAACTTTTCAAGTACTATCTAATGGCATGATATAAAATTTACACAGGGCGATCAAAAATTTCAAAAATTTTATGAAAAAGAGATCATAGAGCATGGGTCGACGATGTGCTGAGATGATTCTAATAAGAGGAGGCAGAACGCACTATTAGTTTTCAAATTTGTGAATTTTTTTCAGTTGCAATAATTGTTTTTTAGTTCTTTGTAATGTATTCGCGAAAACGAGCAAATGGTGCGACACCTACCGTCAAAATTGTATTGGACATCTGAAAAGGGAAAACAAACCATGAATGTCCACCAAACTAATTTTAATAAGCACCATCTTTCACAAAACTCCTTTACCGCTCAACGTTCAAAGTTGTATTGTTTGTGTTTGTTGTTTTTATTCATTTATTTTTATATTTATTTTATTGTTTTCCCCATTCCACTGACAGTTTTGACATATACTGCAGCGCCCACTATCGAAAAAATTTTCGCGAATATTTCTACAGTTTTCATTTTATTTATGTTAAAAATGCCCCAATTATCAAAAATCTAACATGTCTTTGTAGGCCCATCTTGTTGCTAGAAACGGTAGAAATTTGAATTGATTCGACCTAAAAATAAAATTCAAATTCAAAAATAAGAAGTCTTCTTACTCAGTTAAGAACTTCTCCTTATTCAATTTGAGTATGTAGTTTACTTTTCTGACTATCTGCGAGGATATTAAATTTTGTAATTTGTAAAATAATTTGTTGTGGTACAACCCACAAGAGGTAAAAGGATAGGAAGTCATACATTTTCTAGCTTTCTTGTAGTGGTATTGTACCTACATATTTTATATAGTTTTTTTTTTGTAAATTTTTTCAGTAAAAGGTACTAGAAATATGTAAATATTATATTTTTATATTTTTTTTTGTAAATATATTTTTGTAATTTGTTCTTTCTCTTGAGTTATTCTTAAATGGTTACTTTTCCACGAGTCCTTTTTTTAATATTTTCTTATTACAATGAATTAATGCGCGGAGGAGAGTGGATAGCAAAAAAAGAGTCGTGTTGTTTTACATTATATATATTTATATTTTATTTGATTATGAAACACTTTTGCATTTTAGGTATTATTATTGTTTGTTAATTATTATTATTAGATATTCTTAAAATCCATTAGTTTTCTTACATACAATACATTCCGGTTGATTTGATTATGAAAAATAATTTTGCACAATTACTTTAAACAACAAATAAATAAAATTGAGTGTGTCTATTTGAAAGTAACACTCATTTTACCGATTTTTGATGGACTAAGTTCCAATAATTTCTAATAACATTTCTAATTAACTCGTATATTTGATAGCATCAGAGTCCTTGCAGATGAATTGATAGTGTAATTATTTTAATTTCATATGAATTTTTCGATAATTCTAGATAATACTGTTAAATAGACACACCACGTAAAACAAGTAATCAATATCACAGAACATGAAAAAAAAGTTAAACAGTATATTATTAAATTTAATCTAAATCTACATAATAAATTTGGTGTTTTCAATTTGATGCGATAAAATTTGCTCTAAAATTCAGGTCCACGTCCATTATAGATCTGAAAATAAAATAATTTTTTCTAAAAATACAAGCATTAAATTACTTAATAAATTAATCTGCGAAGGGAAGTTGTGCAAGGTAAATAATTAAAAAAATATCAATGGGGTCGGCCAAAAATGACCTAAATACTCATTGACATTGACAAAGTACAAATAGAGTGAAATCAAGGTAAAATTAAAGCTAAAATCAACGTTAAAAATGATTGAAAAAATAAAAAATAAACTCACCCTAATACTGCTATTCGCCTTCTGCTGTTCTTTGACGAACGAATCCCGATTAGCCGAAGAAGTACCGACGAGTCCGCCGCACGATCGCGAAAAAGTACGCCCCAAAGAACCGCCCAGGACTCTAGATTTCGCCCTAACTCGTACATAGTGCTCTAGTGTCGATCTGGCGTAGGTAACAGTGGTGCAAAATAAAAAACAAGAAAAACATCGAATGAAAAACAAGCAGTGCGGGTTGTACACAAGCATTCTATGCTATATACATTTACCACACATCCGGACATTGTTCGGACCGTATCCAGATATGTGAGAGAAAGGATGCATACTATAACTATATGCTATCGTCATTAACCAGGATCTCCAAGATTATTGTTATGGACAAATTTTAATTGGACAAAATTGGCTACAATACGGATTGGAATTTGTCACCATATCACAAGCACAAGCGAGTCCATAATATCCAGATATTGTTAGAAAATATATGTTATAAGGATGCACGTTTAATTTAGTAACGAATTCAACGATCGACTAGCATTGCAAGTTGAACATTTAAAGCTTTCTGTACTTACCATTAGGGACATTATTCAATTTTATTCAAATCTGATGCTACAGGGTGTTCGAAAAATAGACGAAGATATTTTAGAAGGTTGCTTCCTTATTATAAAAAATTTGAAAAAAGTTTCTATAAACATGGGCCCGGAATGAGTTTTCAAGATACATGATGTTACATGAAAAAAATATTTATTCATATGCTTATTAAATAATATTTACTTGATTCTGTTGAAATTTGGTAATTGTATTTGTTGTATTAAGAGAAAACTCTGCTTTTCTGGAGCCCAGTTTATATAAATTTTTTTTCATTTTTTTTAACAACGAATCACCCTCAAAAATAACTCTACTTGTCGAACATCATGTACATGTAAACATTTATTTACAGCAAATTTATGAAATTCAAGTTTTGTAAATTTGGTGGTTGGAGATTTCAGTTTTTCGTATGAAATGAGATTGATTAGAAAACTTAAATCACCATTTAACCAACTATTAATTTGCTAGTCTAACATTTAAACATGCAGAACATTCTCCATATTTCGAAAAATTTGTTAAAAAATGTTCGTGTTATAGGTCATTTTTAAAGCTGAGAAAATTTTCGAAAAGTGGAGAAAACAATTAACAAAACACCCATTGACATTTTCGACATCGAGTGCTCTAACAAAATCAAGTCAGCAGTGCAGAAGGGACGACATGGCAGTTAAAATAACATAGAATGTTTGTGTAAATTACAGTGTAAATTCATAAAATATGCGCAAGTGGAATTAAAAATGAATTTTGTTCATTCGATAATTCGTTTATTTTTAAAATCAATAAAGATTTATAAATTATATTATAATTCATTAAATATATATTACCTATTAGAATTCTGCAAATTATTTTTTTTTGATTTTAATATTATTGTTAGACAGATATAGATAGTTTCATCTGGATATTGCACATTTAAAAAATTATCTATTTTTATACAAAGCGATTTTTTAATTAAGTTAAAGTGTTAGTTTTCGCGTTAAGCCCGATTAGCTTTCGAAATAATCGCCTTGTATAAACATGTTTTTGAGAATCGGAGCGGTTCGAATATAAACAAACCGGCAAATTTAAAGGAACAGTTAGTAAATGTAATTTATTTCTGTATTTTATTGCCCATATTTAGGTAGATTTCAATGTTCCAACTCATAATTAAAGTTTATTTAATAACAATTGCATTGATTGAGGAATGGGACGGATTGACTCAAAAACTTATTGATGGTCTCATCAGAAGTATGAGAAGAAGAATGACTGCACTTGTAGGGGTCGTGAGAGGAACACACTGTATTACATACTTGTCATACTTCTGATGAGGCCATCGATCAGTTGTTGAGGCAATCGGTCCCATTCCTCAATCAATGCCATTGTTATTAAATAAACTTTAATTATGACTTGGAACATTGAAATCTAGACCATAAGACAATAAAATATAGAAAGAAATTACATTAAATTAGCCGGTGTGTGTATAATTTCAACGGGTTGGTGTCTACTATCGATACATCATAAACTATTGACAAATATAAAGCTTTTACAACTCGCAGTCAATTTTATTACAAGAATTTTCCCGTCGAAATCAAAAAATTGCACTACAAACGCGCCGCTTACGTACTCATCTTCATCGTGCATCTTCACCTCCTCATCACTACCGGTTCTCAAAAACGCCATCTAATCGGCGACAACAACCGAACAATTACAAATCATATGTTTTGATTGATTGATTATCTATGTTTCGATATGACTCTGGCCGCCTCTGATTGGAGTTCCTCCAGTTGGCAAAAAATGACGTACCTGGCTGGCAAGATGAGCGCCTCCAGCTCCGCCGTCAGGTGTCTTCTGATGATGTTCTTGCTGGCCGGGATGCCCAACGCGGTGGCCATGGTGTCACCGTTGAAAGACGGTTCCAGCACCACCAGACCTCCGTGTACGCCGCTATCTGCAAGTCGAGCAGAGATGGTAGATGATAGAAGGCAAAGGTATTCAAGTGGAAACTGTTTTGGAAGGAATCGTTTGGAAAGAAAGCGTCAAAGAGGAATCTGGAGGAGAGGAATTGGCTATGGAATATGCCATTAAAGAAAAATCTAGTGTAGTTCAGCGAAGTGTCAATTGTTACTGGGTATTACGTGAGAATAATTTACTGTAGAAGAATCTACTGAAGAAGAATCTATTGTAGAAGAATCTATTGAAGAAGAATTTACTGAAGAAGAAACTACTGGAGAAGAATCTACTGGAGAAGATTCTGCTGGAGAAGAATCTACTGGAGAGAAATCTACTGGAGAAGAATCTACTGGAGAATGGAGAAGAATCCACTGGAGAAAATCTACTGAAGAAGGATCTACAGGAGAAGAATCTACTGGAGAAGACTCTACTGGAGAAGAATCTAATGGAGAAGAATCTACTGAAGAAGGATCTACTGGAGAATAATCTACTGGAGAGTAATCTAATGGAGAAGAATCTATTGACGGAGAATCTACTAGAGAATAATCTACTGGAGAAGAATCTACTGGAGAAGAATCTACTGGAGAAGAATCTACTGGAGAATAAACTACTGGAAAATAATCTATATACTGGAGAATAATTCTAGAATCTACTGGAAGAAGCATTACCTGGACAATCTTCTGGATGAAAGAGGTAAATTATAGGAGGTAATAAATAGCCTTTCAAATTAAGGAAAGATTACCTTTCAAATTTTCCGCGTACTCGCCGAGATCGATGCTCCTGGCCCATCTAACAAACCTCTGATTGGTCCACACCAAGGGATCGGCGTCCATGGAGTCGCATTGGTGTCTTCGAACTGCCAGCGCCTAAATTTAGCAAGAATAAATGAAAAACCGTGCTTATAAAATGGAATGTGAGGAGGGGAATGCCACGGGAAAGGTTCGTGAAAGTTGTGATGATTAGTAGTGATGAAGATATTTACCTGTCGATCGTATTTCATGATTCTCAAGAGGTGAATTCCGTGGACAACGGACGCTTGATGGAACTTCCTGGTGACGCCCAGATATTTCTCCAATTCCTTTTTGCTCAAGTGCTCCAACATTCTGGCGTCTACCATGTTGGTAGCGAAACTTTCCGAATACTAAAACAGTCATATTGTCAATAAAATTTAAAAATTTAGGGAAAACTTCGGTTACAGTTCAAAGTTCCAAGTTTTGTAAAGGATACTTATACAAGACTACTCCAAACTGATAGAGGTTGTACAGGGTATCAAAATAAGCAAGTATGCGTAATAAACCCCTATCCGGAAATTAGCAGTTTGGACACCAGAAAAAAAAATAACGATTATTACCAATTTGTTGATCCAGCTTACAAAAAGTTGCCCAATGTGTCCGCCACGTTGTTCATTTAGAGCTTGCGTGTGGTTTCAATTCGATGACAATCCAGCATATTTTACTTTGCAAGCTCGGGATATTTGGATGAAATCTTTCCCAACAGATGGATAGGCCGAGGTGGCCCTGTGCATAGGCCCGCGCGGTTGCCGGACTTGACCTTACTGGATTTTTTTCTTATGGGATCATGTAAAAGCTTTGGTGTATGAGATCCCTGTTCCCAATCAAGAAGAATGACCCGCTGGGGATATTCCCAAAGAATTCAGCGAAACATGAACAGCCGTGCCCCGCTTTGCAATGAACAACTTGGCGGACACATTGCGCAATTTTTGTAAGCTGGATCAATAAATTGGTAATAATCGCTATTTTTCCTTTTTTTTCCTAGAGCCCAAACGGCTAATTTCCGGATAGGGGGTTTATTACGGAAACTTGCTTATTTTGATACCATCTACAACTCTTATCTGTTTGATACAAAAAATATGAAACACTCTGTATACACGGTTATTCAACGAAAATATGACACCCCATAAAACTAGAGAACTGATTTTTTTTTCCAAATTCGCTGGGGCCCGTCAATTTGTGTTCTTGGGGGGAGCATTTTTGACAGTTAAGCCAACTTGATATGCTCATCTCCCTAATCCCGCTTGCAACTCTAACTTTAGAATTTTAAATGGAACTACCCCACTTCCAATTCATCATTTGAAAGACATTTGTGGTCAAATTTTCATTGAAAGAACTTATGTACCCATAATGTATATCATAAATCATCCTGTATACCCATAATTACCTGCGCTAATCCCAAGTCGGGCAGCCATTCGTTGCACACCCAATTGTGACCCAATTGGGCGACGCCGGGATACCTCACCAGAGAGGGATTCCGGTGCTCCTCGATGGCCAGCCGGATCTTCTTGCGGTGCATCGGATGCGTCACACCCAGCCCACACTCCAACTCCAAGTCGCTCAGCTCCAAGAGCACCTGACCATGCAAAGGACCAATCTATAAGATTTTTAGATAACATTCACACGTTTCTCTCCCGGGATTTTTGTCGCTAATCGCCGATTTCAGTATAATTAAGTGTTTGTTGTTTGATAAATGAAAGAAACAGATGGTGAACGGTGAGGAAATGAAGATGTAAATATTTAGGAGTAGTTGAGTTGGTATAAGGTGGTACTCACTTTTCCGCTTTTGATGTTCTCAGCGCACCTGGTGCCGTATTGGGCCATCCCCAAAGCTATCTCCAACCAGGCGAGTACCGTGGAGGCTCTCCATCGCTCCATCGGTATACTGTTCGCTTCTCTAAGCAGTCTTAGTTTCTCCGCGTAGCCCTCTTCAGTCAGCGGTGACCAACTTCTGTACGGGTCGTAGGATTCACCTGAATTACAATAAGTTACACTCATAAGTTTCATGCCTATGTAGAAAGTACAAAAGTAGAAACTATTGAAGGAGAAACCTTGATTATTCAATCATTAAAACATTTAGGCCTGGTTGCAGATGTACCCAACTCTAATTCTTATTAAACTCAAATCAATGCAAAAAAATCTGTTTCACTATATCTTATACTGTCTTATAGTAAAATCTACACAGCTATCACTAAGGCTCGGTTGTAGATGTCACAAGTGAACGTTAGTTCAACTAAACTGTGAGTCAACTTTGAACCGAGTTCATTTTGGTTTTTGTCACAAGTGTCACAAGTGAACGTTAGTTCAACTAAACTGTGAGTCAACTTTGAACCGAGTTCATTTTGGTTTTTGTTGTAGAGTGCAAGATCAACATTAGTTTGGTTGAACGTCGTTCAGGCCACATTGGTTGCACTGAACTCCCTTTTTTCATCTGAAATATAATGTCACGTCACATGCCAAAATTTATAATTTTAAAATTTATAATTAATATTTGAAAGTTGGCAGTGTTGATTCTCTTTTGATGTCACTTTTTATATTTCGTTTATTTTGAATTACATATTTAGACTGGAACTACCTACATTTGAGAAGTTCTTGATAATTAATATCTAATCGAAATCTACATTTAAATTCAATATGGGACATATTTCAAAATGACTGGGTCTATTTCTGAAGGTTTAGGGCCATCAAGGATGTAAAAAACTATTCAAAATTTGTAAAAAATCTTCATCGTCGGTTAATACTTCTACTAATACGTTCATTTCGAATAATGAATTGTATATAAGAAATTCAACTTCACTTTTAGGGCAACTCAACGTCAAATGTTAAAACCTTCTTGAACCGTTTTTGATCGCTCTTCAGACCGTTTACAAACTTCTTTCTGAACCACAGATTAATAGTGACTGACGTACTTACAACACAAATTTGCAATTAAACTCGGTTCAATGCAGAACCACGTTTGAACTATGCATCTATAATACAACTGGGCCTTACTCGTTTTGTGTAAAAGGTTCAACATGTGTAGGTACTCACTAGTTTCTTGCAAGGAATTGGATTTATTCCGGTGTCTCGATCTGGCGAACACCCTGGATATGCTTCCCCAAGTGCCGCCCCTTCCACTCGACGGCCTGCTGGATTGTTTGATTCGTCTACCTACAGTGATTGGTTCTGGTTCCATCGGTGAATTGAGTTGTTCCACGGATCTACGTTACAAAATCATTTGCTATTAAAAGGTACACCCTTATAGATAAAATTAGAATTTAGTCCATTGAAATGTTGCATTTGACCCAGCATTTTTTCTGAGGATCAATTTTTTTATATGTCAAGAGTGGGTCAACATCCTATAACTTCTTTACTCAGCACTTTTGGATATACAGGATGTTTCGGAACTTGGGAAACAATTTTTAATGATGAAGTGACAACGGGTCATCTTACCGAATTATGTGATTATTTAATCAGAACCGTAAAGAAAAATGTTTATCAAAAATTAATTAAAAATGTAAAAAAAAATCTCAGAATTGCGGGCCTGCACAGCAGATATTCAAAGCAATACCTCGACTCGCGCGATAAGATCGAGTTCACGGTAAAGTTAGAATCGACAGAAATAATGATTGATTAATATTATAATTTATTAATATTATTATAATATTATATTATATTGATAATGATTTCTCATTAACCCCCTATTGACACAAAAAAATGGATCCCCTGTTAAATGCCCTACTAGCCCAAAAGAATATAACCTTTCAATGGACTAATTAGATTTCTCAACTAAAAGCCTTCTATTAGCTCGAATTTTACCTCTAAAATAATCTCTGGAAATATTCGATGTAATTTATAAGCGGGTGCATACAAGCAAAAATAGCACCATATATTACCAACCTTGAATAAGATGCCGGATCTACTGACCTAGAGAACGCGTTCGCATTCAGAGGAGATAGCGTGGGACTGCAGTCTTTGGTCGAAGCTGAAAACACGAAACACCAATTCACCTACACGATTCCCACGCGCTATTTCAAACAACTTACATTGGTACATATGAGGCGGCGGTACCGACGACATCAGCGATATGGAGTCCACGTCCTTGTGCCCGTCTCCCAGCGTCACGGTTGGCGCTCCATCCGTCGTGGAATCGGACAGGTTTCCGGCCACCGAGGTGGCGCCGCTCTCCCTGTCCGAGCTCACCCTGACGCCCGAATCGGCGCTGCAGCTGCCCCGGTCGCCGGGCAGCTGCCCCAAGCCGTGGTGGCCCGACAGCAGGCCGCCGGAGCCCGGCGTCAGGGCGCCGCCGTTGATGTTGTGCCTTGGCAGCGACGCCAGCGACTCCTGGTCAGAGAGGCAGCCGCTCGACGCCAATAATCTTCTGGCCTGTGAACAAGAAGATCTACTAAAGAGGGTAATAAGGAAGAAGAGGACCTGGTGCATGTTCTCAAGCGGTTCACTGACCAGCGATTCTCAAACTGAAGAGCGGGCGCGACAATCACCAAGAGAAAATATTATTAAAAAAAATGATAACTGGCTGAAGGGAAAGCACACACACAGACAAAAAAAATCCAAATACATTTTATAGTACGAATGGGGGAGGGGGGCGCGATGAAATTTATCATAGAAAATCGGGCCGCGAATTCTGAAAGGTTGAGAAACGCTGGGTTCACTCTATTGACAACTACTGGAGAACTATTGGAGGACTATTGGAGGACTACTCTAATGATTTTGTGAGGGCTGCTAATATACAGGGTGTCCGAATAATGAGTGGGCCATACGCTAAGGGTAGGTTCTTTGGGTCAAAATATGACGATTTAACCAACTTTACCTTAGTCCAAAGTTGCTTCGTTAGGAATTTATAGCACTATGAAAATCGATTTTTTATTTCAATTTTTTTGTCTATCCAGCATAATTCAAGAGTTATCTTTGTCAAATTTTACATATGTAGGTTTTAGAGGTGTCTAATTAAGAATATGTTATCCATTTTGCGCTTAACCCAGAGGGCGCCATTTTAGCACACTTTTTTTGTCCTTTAAACGGCCATAACTTTTTTGTACGTAGGAATTTAATAAAAAGGGATCAATTTACAAAAATTACAACACTTTAGCTTTAAAAAAGGTATACTTGTCTTTAGTCGCTAAAGTGCACCGTTTCAAAGATAAATGAGTTTGAAATTTGTGCTGTAGGCTTACAAAACAAGGGTAATAACGAAGCTTTCGTCTGGAAATAACTGGAAATATCTGGAAATAAATGGAAAATTTCTGTAAATTGTCTGTAATGTCTGGAAACTGTCCGGTAATGTCCGGAAATGTCTGAAAAATGTCTGGAAACTCTGGCTACGAAACGTCATAACTAATAACCCCTAATTCATTACCTATCTAAGCATGCAGCGCAAATTTCAAACTCATCTATTTTCGAAACGGTTCATTTTAGCGACTCAAAACAGGTATACCTTTTGTAATGTTAAAATGTTGTAGTTTTTGTAAATTTATCCCTTTTTATCAAATTCCTACGTACAAAAAAGTTATGGCCGTTCATAGGAAAAAAAAGTGTGCTGAAGTGACGCCCTCCAGGTTAAGCGCGAAATGGATAACAATGTTCTTAATTGGACACCTCTAAAACCCCCACATGTAAAATTTGACAAAGATAACTCTTGAATTATGCTGGATAGACAAAAAAATTTAAACAAAAAATCGATTTTCCTAGTGCTACAACTTCCTAACGAAGCAACTTTGGACTAAGGTAAATTTGGTTAAATCGTCATATTTTGGCCCAAAGAACCTACCCTCAGCGTATGGCCCATTCATTACCGGAGACCCTGTAGTAATTAAAATGCACGAGTACCTCTTGTAGCTGGTCCTGGGCCTGTTGGAGCTGCAGCTCCTTGGCGTTGAGCTGGGCAGCCAGCGATAAACTCCTTTCGGCCTCGTCTCGAGCGTGCCGCAGCAAACTCCATCGTTCCCGTTCTCTTTCCTCTCGTTCGGTGGAAAGTTGTTGCATCGAAGTTTCGCTGTCCCTCGACCGCTGAAACAAATTTCAGGGGTAGACCGAGAAAACCTCTTGCAGGATTTTAACTTATTACAGCCATAAAAGTAGGGAGGAAATATTGCAGAATGCCATGCGTTCATGTTGAACACGTATTATTACATTTATCTCCCGTTTGCATTTGAGACCATTAATCCTGTTTCACCCCCTAACCGTTTTTCATTAAAGGTAAAGTTTGAAGTTAGAAAGCCATTACCTCCTCCTACGACTCTTCATCACCCCCAATTTGAGTCAATATTAATTATCCTCAGCGTCGTTCGGCCATTTCCCCGGGCCTCCCCCGCTTGCTAATCTAATAAATTCTTTGCAGCAGAAGAGATTCGTCCCCTAGACATGCGAACGCCACCCGGAGGCGGCTTTTTCGCCCCCCTCGGGTATACATAAAATATTTCGCCAATGCCGCCGGGCGCTAGACCTGGCAGGTGGGCCAAGGAAGGAATAGTTATTGCTATCGCTGCTGAGGGGTTGAGGGAGGTCGAGGGGGGAGCGGAAAGGGGATTTTCGCCGAGATTTCGCAGTTTTATAGTTGGAAAAAAAGAAAAGTAAGGGGTGGAATAAATGCGGTTGTGGCGTCTTTATGTTAAAAAGTGGCAATATTGTTGGGGAGGGTGAGATATGCTGAGTTTATACCGCTTAATAAAATTGAAATATTAAATAAGTTTTTGGTCGTTTGTTTTTTTGTTACTCTAATTGGGTAATATTATGGCGGGTAGGTTTCTGTAATGTCTTGAAAAAAGTGGGTTCTAAAAATCTTACCTGGCCGTAACTTCTGATAAAGTCGCGCAACTCTTTTTCTTTGTCTTCGAGCGTCAAATACAACTGTTTCATTTGATTGAGTAGATCGAATTTCTCGGCTTTCAGGCGTCTTTTGTCCGCTTTCAGGGCTGAAATAAGGTTATAAGTTGTACATCTAACGAGCAACCCCAAGCGAAATGCTTTTTTTTGTTAAAGCTCCACTTTATACCCAATTTTCTAAACTCCATTTGTGTTGCAAACATATTTTTCATGAAACTGCTGAATAAAAATCCTTCCCTTATCAAATTTGTACAAACCATCATCATCATTACTACTATTAGGTAGATATGGTTATGATAGTGATTAGATATGGCCTATTGCTTATTGAAACATCCAACCACTTTCAGTAAATAATACTTTTGTTGACAGAATTACATCATGAAACAAACATTTCGTATAGAAATCAGAATGTTCAATTTCAATAGACTTCCGAATAGGAGGGGAACGTATTGAATAAGTCTCTCTATAATATACACCACCTATCCATTTATGCATATGATATATTTCAATTACACCTAAACTAGGTCGAGGTACGAGCACAATGACGGCACAATAACAGCCCCGAAAAGGAAGTAGCTTTATAGCGTATGGTTCATTCACTCCTATCACAACGATGATATCACGAAAGCTGGTATATACTAGGCGGTGTTGCCAGATTGTGTTTTTTTTTTAATTTTGTGTGTTTACACTCTTCTAATTTTAACATAAAAAACGCTTGTTTCTGGGCTTTATATCCCAAATTTTTGAATCAAAAATATTTAGTTTCGCATTTAAAATCAACTCTAATTATTATCAAACTCAAATTATTGAAAAATTCAATTACTACATCTAATAGTACATTCTATGAGCAGAATTTACTGAGGTAAACACTAGTAATAGTGAATGAAACATAAAATATCTAGAAAGCATTACTTGAAACTGACTGACTCACTCCATAAGTGATTGACACAACCATTTTCCCCGACTTTCCCCTTTCCCTTTAATTTTCTGTGTTAATACTGTATGTTATTTTAACCCTAAATGAAAGCTTGTTAATTTTGGTTTTTCTATCCTAATTTTATGATTATTTTACCAAAATATTTAATTTAGCAATAAAAACCTAACTCTAATAATTGTCAAGTAATCTAAGTTACTACTATAGTTATCAAACTCAAATGCAAAAAAGTCTGTTTCACCATATCTTATACGTAGTAAAATCTACTCAGTAATATTAATACTAATATTAGTTATACTGAATGGCAGCTTGTTTTTGGGCTTTATATCCCAATTTTATGATTTTTTTATCAAAAATAATCAATTTAGCAATAAAACCCTATCACTAATTGTTATCAAACTTAGATCAAAGCAAAAAATCTGTTTCCCCATATCTTATAGTAAAATGTACTCAGTAAAATTAACTCTAATAATAGAAAAGTGAATGGCATCAAATATTTATAAAGCAGCAGTTGCAACTGACTGACTCACTCCCTAACTGATTGACACAACCATTTTCCCCGACTTCCCCTTTTCCTTTAATTTTCTGTGTTAATAGTGTTTACTCTTCTAATTTTACCCTAAATAAAATCTTGTTTTTGGGCATTATATCACAATTTTATGAGTCAAAAATATTAAATTTATCAATAAAAAACCAACTTTAATTATTGTTATCAAACTTAATTTAACGCAAAAAACTGTTTCACCATATCTTACAGTAAAATGTACTCAGTAAAATTAACACTAATAATAGAATAGTGAACGGCATCAAATATTTATAAAGCAGCAGTTGCAACTGACTGACTCACTCCCTAATTGATTGACACAACCATTTTCCCGGACTTCCTCCTTTTCCTTTATGTAATTTTCTTTATTAATGGTGTTCACTCTTCTAATTTTACCCTAAATAAAATCTAGTTTATGGGCTTTATGTCCCAATTTTATGTGTCAAAAATAATCAATTTAGCAATAAAAACCAACTCTAATTGCTATCAGACTCAAATCAATGCAAAATAATCGGTTTCACCATATCTTAAAGTCAAATCTACTCATTTAACACTAAGGCCCGGTTGTAGATGTCATAGGCGAACGTTAGTTTAACTAAACTGCGAGTCAACTTTTAACCGAGCTCATTTTGATGGTTTTTGTTTTAGAGTGCAAGATCAACATTAGTTTGGTTGAACGCCGTTCAGGTCAAGTTGGGTGCACTGAACTCCTTTTTTCACCGTTCATATAATGTCACATGCCAAAATTTATAGTTTATATTTGAACGTTGGCAGTGTTGATTCTATGCAGCTGTTCAAAAATTAAGGATATTCATTAAATTCGATTTTTAAAGCTAGAGCAAAAAATTTAATGGTATTTCTTAAAAGAGTATATGTTTTGTTTTTGGCATTTAACAGTTAACAAACATATACCCTTTTAAGAAATACCATTAATTTTTTTTGGTCTAACTTTAAAAATCGAATTTAATGAATATCCTTAACTTTTGAACAGCTGTTTATTTCGATGTCCTTTAGATATTTCGTTACTTTTGAAATTATTTGGACTGAAACTACCTACATTTGAGAAGTTCTTGATGATTAATACCATAAATAAAGACCATATTTGAAAATGACTGGAACCATTTCTGAAGGTTTAGGGTCTTCTATGATGTAAAAAACAATTAAAAATTTGTAAAAAAATCTTCATGTTTAATACTTCTAATAATACGTTCATTTTGAATAATGAATTGTATATGTATAAGAAATTCAACCTCACTTTTAGGGGCTAACAACTCAACGTCAAATGTTAAAACCTTCTTGAACCACCTTTGAACGCTCTTCAAAGCCCGTTTACGTAAACTTCTCTCTGAACCAGCACAGACCAATAGTGACTGACATACTTACAACACAAATTTGCAATTAAACTCGGTTCAACGCAGAACCACAGTTGAACTATGCATCTACAACCGGGCCTAATAATAGAATAGTGAATGGCATCAAATATTTATAAAACAGCCGTTGCAACTGACTGACTCTCTCCATAACTGATTGACACTTAACCATTTTCCCCCTGATCTAAACTTACTAGACAGAGCCTCTCTGGCCAGCTGCAGCTCCAGCTCCAAGGCGGAGGCGCCGCCGCCCTCCGTGCCCTGGCCCTCCTCGGCCTCCTCGTCGGCGTTGCGGGACTTCCTCTCGGCCAGGGCGGACGTCGCGCCGCTGACGACCAGCCGCTTCAGGCGCGTCACCTCCGCCTGCAGGCGCTCGTTCTCCTGCCGGATGCGGCGGATCGTCGCCGTCGCCGCGGGCGCCGCCGCCTTGGCGTAGCGCGACGGCGACGGCAGCAGCGCCGAGAGGTCGTCGCGGTGGTTGCCGTCGGAGCTGCGCGGCGAGCGCGGCGACGAGGAATCCGCTGCAAAAGGTAGTAGGTAAAGTGTTGTATTCGACTCGTTGAGGATGTAGCAGTAACTAACCGATGTCGACGTCGAGTTGGCTGCTGCAACCTGGTTTGGGCGAGTCAGAACCGGTTTCGAGCGAGGATCTACTGCTTTTCAGCGGGTTGGAACCTGCGGTTTCCTCCACCGTCATGTCGGCTTCCTGGGGGTCCTCCTCCCCCGGGTTCTCCTTATCGTTATCGCCGCCGGATTCCTCCTGATTCGACTTGAATTTCTTCACGACGCCGCCTCGGTTTTTGTCGGGCGGCGGGAGTTCGGTGGCCGCCGCCTCCGTGTGCAGGGGTTTGCTCCTGGCGGGCTGGTTGGTCGTTTTGGCGTCGGTTCTCCTGGTCTCGGCGTCGATTTCGACGGGTTTTTCGTCGGGTTGTTGGTGGGTGATGGTGGGAACGCGCGCGGGGGCGGTGCAGTCGGTCATTTTGGCGTCGGGGCCGGCGCAAGCGGGGGTGGCTGAGGGGTAATCGGATTCTATCCGGGCGGACAGGTCCGAGGAATGTTCTTCTACCATTCTGCGAAGCTTTGCCTGGTGGAAACGAAACGGTGTTATTAACGAGCGGTGAGTTTACTTGAACCGTTAAGGTGGTAAATAGGGAAGTAATTTTTGGGATTTTTGAGGTATTTTTTACCTGTGCGTCTACGAATAGACGTCGCATTAACAGTGCCATGGGGGGACGCCGACGATTGTCGTGCGCAATTTCCTCTCCATCACGGCGCGTTGCTCAAACATTAGGAAAATAAACTGGAATAAAGCAGGGCATTAATTCAATGTTTTCAATATTTCAAAAATATCAGAGGAAAGAAATATTCATCTAGACCTAAAAATGTATTCATCAGATTTTCACTATACAGGGTGTTTATTTCAAAAATTTTATTTGAAAAAGTTGCTTAGAATTAAGAGATTTTCCAAGGCACTTTTTTAGTAATTTTTTAGTAAAAATTTGATATACCAATTTTGATCAGTCACATGCAACTAAACGGTTTTTTTCCCAAAAACGAAGTGATATACGAAAAAAATTAAAGAGGTAAAGAAGATATATTTTAAATTGTTTAATAAAACAAAAAAGTATTAAAGTTACAAGAAAGGCGTACATTTTTTCGCAATAATATTCGCTAAGTTTCCCCCGGGACGCCACTTTTGACTTAATTATTTTAATCTGTTTAGGGCTAAATTAGTCTCTTATTACAACAAATACCATTGCCAAATTCTAACAGAACCAAGTAAATATTTTTTAATATATTAATATTTTTCCTTTCTAATTGATCATCCTGTATCTTGAAAACTCTTGCATTTCCGGACTCATGTTTATAGAAACTTTTTTTCATATTTTTAACAAGGAATCACCCTCTAAAATATCTCCGTCTATTTTTCGAACACCCTGTATATTTATTAAATTGAAGGTAATTAAATTACTCACTAATTAATGTTTTAAAACAATGAGAGCATACTCCATATTGTATTGTTTAATTTATTATTCCATCACAATTTCTTCCTAGGAAGTTCTTTTCTTCGAACTTTAAATAGAAAATATTCCGCGAATTAAATGAAGAGTTTTAAAAATAATAAAAAAAATAATCGGAATTTTGCTCGACTGATCCTGTTAATAAAATGTACGACTACCTACAGTAAAAGAGATTTAAATACTCCGAATTTCATAAATAAATTCGTAAGTGAAGGTTTTAAATATAGATTTAGATATTGGAACAAACCAGAAAAATATTCTTAAAATAAATAACACTTAAATACAGACGAAATTTAATATGCCTACTAAGAAATTCGCTTTCCGATCTCAATAAAATAAACAACATTTTCATATTTCTACTGGGAGTATTTTCCGCAAGTACTTTTGATTTACTTGCCAATTTAACACATTTTTCACATCTCTTGTAATTAATTTTTAATGCCAAATATCTTCTTATATTTTTTAACAATAATATCCCTACAAAAGTCTTGTGGGCGCCTCTGATTAAACAACAACAGCTTTTTTTCTACATCAAGATCAATTACATTCTCAACGCACCATATTGTTATATTCAAAGGCGAGAAAATTTAAAATTTTAGCCTATTAAAGTAAATTGAGAACAATAAAATTCTTATACAGTTAATCTAAAGAATGTCCTATTATCAAGACAGTGGCGCAACAAGCAAAATCCTTCATACACGATTAAATTTAATTTAATTTGATTATTTTAATATAATTAATTGATGATATTTTTTAAAAATCTCCCTTAATGCAAATTTCCAGTTCAATTGAGCTCATTTGTAGAATGAAATGTAGCAAATTTATAATGAATTTTTGGAGTTTTTATTTTTTTTTTCTTTGTTTGAAACTTTAATAAACTAATTACATAATGAGTTTGATTAATTTTGAGTTTGACCTAAACGTCGTAGTAGAATTTTAGGTGTGAGAATTTTACGATTTTTCAATGAGCTTATGCGGGTATTTTAATGAATTTTTTTATGACTTTTTGATGAATATTGGTTATTTTTAAGTGAAGTTTAATGTGTTTTTGATTTCGCTATAACCAATTTTAATATAATTAGTTATAATATCGGTATTCGTTTTGTGAATTGTTCAGTTATACTAATGAATTACGACGTTTTCATGATTTACATACAGGCTGATATCCTGTATGTAAATTTCGTATAAATACAGGGTGATTCCTACCAAACATTAAGTAAAATACTGTGTGTGGATAATTTCTGATTAAAAAATGTCTAATAAACGTCCACTTTTGAAATATATATAATTTTTAAACGAATTTTTAGCAGGTTTTAGATTTTTAGAGATATTGGAGATTTTTTAAATGAATGTGCAATGATCAACTTTTGCATCACATTAAAGTCTTCAAAATAGTATTTTAATGAATATTTTCAGCAGATTTTGTGCGTTATTTTTATGATTAAATTAATTAATGATGATTAATAATTGATTATGATTAAATATTTCTAAGGAAATTTACTAAATTTTAAAATAAATTAGTGATATCTTTTGATGAATTTGGTCTCTTTAAGTGCGCATTTTCATGGCTTTCCTGATATTTGGTTTGTAATATCGATTATAGGTGATTTAATCACATTTTAAAGCTAATTTTGATGTTTTAAAACTGAATTACAACGCAATTTTGCCTTCGTGATAAAATCATCTAACAACAACTTTATGAAACATGCTTATAACTCACCTTTATATTGAAATAGTCAACATATAGGTCAGCATTTCATCATATCATCCGAGATGTAGGTAAGACAGGTGCGTGTACAGACACGCCCTTTAATTTAAAAAATAAATAAATTCAATTGCTCCTCAATTATCTATCACAAACTCAACGAATACACTCAATTAAACCAACAGTTATCAGTTTAATACCTATTATATATCACCTTCACCATCGAATATCAAAGGAAACTTTTTCATCACACTAAGGAAAAATCACAACCGGTATTTCACTAGTATTATCTCCGTGGAAATCACAAACTATACATTTCCATTTCGTCATTCATTATGTTCATTCATTCCTCAGGCGTTTGTTTTCGGTGAAAATTCGCGACGGCTCCGCTGTGCAGCGCTCCTCCCGGTCATTTTTTGTTGATTTATTGACCCACAAATGGCGGAAGTGCACGCGAAAATGATCGAATTCCGCGCTTTTTACACCGCCGAGTTTTCCCAATTTTCAATTCCGACTATCCAGCCGCGGCGATTTCAATTCCGCTGCGATTCGCACGCATCGAAAGGTCACTACCGTTAATTTATTATTAATATTATTTATGCGCATTTAATTCGCCGAGTATGCCGCGATTTTAATTATTAAACAGCTCGTCGAATATAATTTTTTTTAATTTATTAGTAAAAGCACTCACTTACGCACGTTTCATCCAATCGAGCACTGGTGGTTTTAATTTTAATTAACGCACATCGAGCGGGCTATGAACTGTATAAGCATTCTTAGGTCACTTTGTTTTTTTAACGTATCCCTTACTTAGGGCTTTATTGTTGCACAAAGTACGCGTTTAATCCAACAAAGTTGCGTTTTCGACGATATCGAGCGGGCTCTGAACTGAAGCATTCATAGATCACTGCGTTATTTTGGTGTTATTATAATTGTAATACTGTAATATAATGTAGGTGATGGTAATGTATTTGTGTATGTTGCGTCGGGTTTGGTGTACTTAAAGCAGGAATAGTGTAGTGTAATTTTGTAGACGAGAGGGAAGGCGCCTGCGCCTCGCGTAGATGATTCGCCCCTTCTGGAAGCGCACCCTTCGATGTACGGTCGTGTCGTTAGGTGCAGGGGTGGGTGGAAAATTGTAAGGGAAAATCGTTATGGAGAATGAGGTTTTGTGCGATTTCATTTCATAGAATACGATGTTTCAAAACCAAGTTTACTTGTGGTATTTTGAAAAAACAGGCCATCTTGTATTAGAGTCAGTATGGGGGGAATCCTAAAATGTAGCATAATTTAATTATTTGTTAAGTATGTTAACTTAAATGGATCACTTAATGGGTACAATAACTTAATAACCCCAAATAAAAGATACTGATGATTTTGTGAATCTGAACCCTATTACGATTACCTATTAATAAATTTTAAACTTTTATTATACAGGGTGTTTTATTGGGAAAGAGCAATATTTGAACCCTATGTTCAAAAAAAGAGAAATATTAATGTATTAAAAAATATTTACTTGATTCTGTTAAAATTTGGCAATGTTATTTGTTATAAGAGGCTAAGTTAAGAGCCAGTAAGAGTAAAGTCCAGTAGTGGCGTCCCGAGGGCACCTAAGCGAATATTATTGGGGAAAAATGTACGCCACTGCCTTTTTTGTAACTTCAATATTTTTTACAACTTCTTTACCTTCTTACCGTTTTATAGCATGTGACTGCGGGCTAAATTGGTTTATCAAATTTTTGTTAAAAAAGTCATAAACATCATCATAAAAATCCAAGATCCAAGTGCCTTGGAAAACAAATAATGAAAAAAATTTTAAGATAAGAGTGGTTTTGCAAATTTTCCAATACCAAGTTTCAACAGAATCAAGTAAATATTATTAAATTTATGAATATTTTTTTGTTTAATGTATGTTGAAAACTCTGCATTTCCGGACCATATGTTTATAGAAACTATTTTTCATATTTTTTAACAAGAAATCGTCTATTTTTTCGAACACACTGTGTGGAGGTCACCCAGGGGATGCCAAAAAACCCATATAATATGGGTCTTCCACCATTTATAACAGAATTACAGGGTGTTTTTTTGAATTTGATTAATTTCTTTCGTAACTCATAACTTTTGAATCACTTCAGTAGATTTTTTTGATATTTGGTATGGATAATCTGCAATTTTAGAACAATTTATCGACGCATTAAAATATAAAATCCAGGTCCGGATTGACAAAAATTATTAAAATTTTAGCAACTCCAAGACAACATCATGACCATCAATTTTTTTAAAATTGAATTTCATATTTGTACAGTGCATGGAAAACTGAATACACTGATCAGCATTTTATTTTTCTTCATGTCGTTTTACTACTAAAATTTCAACATCAAAGGGTAATTTAAATATGAGTATTATTGGTGATGTAAGTACCTACAATGGGTTTTTATAAATTTTTAATGATTAAAATCAAAGTTGCTTAATATACCTATAGCTTTATGAAAATCCTTGATAAAAACATATTAGCTAAGTTTCAACCTGCATTCACATAAACCAATAAATTTACAATTATTTAATAATTAGATACCTATGAATTATAAATTTTTGTTATTTTTTCATGAGAAGATTGAAGATTGAACTTCAACAAATTTGTTCAAAACTGCAATAAAATAGAGCCCACGAAAATACTCATAACAAAATTTTAAATCGACCATCAAAAAATCCCCAAAGTGTACTCTTTACACCTTTACCTACAACGAATTTCTTTAATTTTCCTGCTAAAAGGGCTCCATTAAAACAAATCCTGCGATCGATGATAATTCGCTTTAAAATCCAATCGGTTTTATCGTCGAATTTTTACGCCAATTTAATTCTCATATGATGACGCATCGTGTTCAAACACGCATCGTCTCCTCCCCTTGTCGCTTTACCGTAAGGTGCACGAAGCGGTGAAACAAGTTACAACAAGTGTTAGTCATGCAGCCCTTTGCGTTTGTTGTTTCACAGTCTACTGTAGGAACCCTCGCTGCAGGAGGGTTGAATTTGAATTCATTCCGTGTGAATCACCTGCGTATGCGGTGTATTATCAATTATATGGGGTTTTATGGAGGTTAATGCAAAATTAACTCGATATAACATTTATTTTGTAACTTCCTCATAACCGAGTTATACAGGGTGGTTCAAAAAAAGGTGACCTCCTTGCTCGGATAAGTAGAACATGACAAAATAAGTTGGGTTTGCTCAGTAAAAATTTTTCGTAACGGCTTCCGTTTTCAAGATACAGGGCATTGAAAAAAAATTTTTATACACATCTTTTACAATTACATACTTCAAAACGACTGGCAAGATTGTAATGAAATTTTGTACAAATATGTTTTGGAAGCTACCGCATCGTATAAATGTGTTTTATATCTGCCACTCATAGAGGGCGCTAGTTACACGGTTCGTACGGGTAGTTTTAAACATAACTTTCATGCTTAAGGGTAACCACGGGTCAGACTAGGCTGGTTACCAGCTGCTGCTTACCAGCGGCTGACAGTAGCCCAGCCCCAGCAGGTAACTGCTGGCAACCCGGTCACATTGTCAACACACACTATCAGCTGCTACTCGCCAATTTGCTAAATTGCAAATAGCAGGTAGCGGCTGCTCAATTCGCGGCATCGCCAAGAGTACCTTTTTGGTGTAAAATTGAATAGTGTTTGCGCTCATATAAAATTTGGACTTGAAAACTTAGATAAGAACATACCGAAGATGTCTCCATGCTTCACTCGCGGTCATTGTCGATGCCCTCCATGTAAAACAATTCAATGTATTTTAATGATACAGGACATACCGAAGATGATCTGTTCTGTTCCCCCTCGATGCTTACCTCGAGACCCACCGCGTTGTGGATGTTAAAACAAAATAGTTTGTTTTTCTATAGCGCTACCACGGTGGGCATCGCAGTAAAATCATTTTTATTGGCTACCTAAATCACGTGATTTTTTATTTCTTGAAATAAAATGATGGTATTCACCAAAAAGATGCCTTTTTTGATTTAAGGGACGCTGTATTCTCTATTTGAACTGCTTGAAAGTAACTAACATTTTGAACTTAAAAACATAGAATTACTACTGGTATCGCTGTCGTCGTTAGTATTCATTACAAATATAGTTTTACAATATTTATGTCACAGGCTGTATGTGAAAAGTTAAAGGCCGGTCGCAAAATGACTCGCCGTTTGGTGAGGTGACGCAGTGTCACGGCGAGATTTTGTGAACCTGAGGGCGGTTTTCCATTAAACAGTTCAGTTCAGGACAGTTCAGTTTTTGTTTAGTTTTAGTTTTCTGAAACATGGAAAACAAAACCAAAACTAGAACAAAACTGAAACTCCTATACCTTGCCATTACCGGTTTCGAACGGGACTCGAAAAACAAAACTCAAACTGTCGAAAAAAGATTCAGTTGTGTTGTTATTCGACACGAGTTTGGGTTTTGTCCGTTTAGTGGAAAACCGCCTTAATAAATAAATACCATTGCATTGCGTATATTTATTAGCAGTGTGACGTGACACGTGGAGGACAGTCGCAAAATGAGACGCAGTTTGGTGAGGTGACGCAGAATGTGTCACGGCGAGTCCTGCGCAACGCAGTGTCGATCCCGCAGTTTCTAGTATTTATTCACAGTGAGCAGTGTCAAAAATGGAAGAAAAACTGATTGAAGCCGTTCGAATTCGACAAATTTTGTACGATACCAGCCATGCTGACTATATGAGGACGAAATTAAAAACTAAAAAGTGGGAGGAAATCTCTAAAGAAATCGGATTGAAAAGTGGTAAGTTTATTTATTTATTGTAAATTCCCTCTGCCAAGGTACCGCTCCTGCGGAGTTATAATAATTGGTAAAGTTTTCTTGAATCTCAAAAGCTTTTCGTGCAAGGAGATCAGCTGATCTTTTAGCATATCTTCGTTATCTTCTTCTTCACTACTTTGAGGAGCTGAATATTTCCTTAAGTAATTGTGCAAGACACATGCTGCCTTGACAACACTAATAACACTTTCTACTTTAATTTCAAAAAGGTGTTCGGAAAACTCGAAAACGCGAAGCAAGTATAGATACCAAAAGCACACTCAACCGTTTGGCGTGCTCGTGAAAGTCTCTAATTAAAGACCTTTGTTTCCAAAATTATCGTGACACTTCGTTTAGGATAAGGTCGCATTAAATTCTCAGATAATGGAAAAGCCTTTTCAAATAATTTTTAGAATAGGAACTAGAACAAGAATTTTTAAATAATTTTTAGAGGGTTATATAATAATATATATTATTGGAATTCTGAAATTAATTCAATGTTGTAGGATCTGAAGCAAAGGCGTTGTGGGAAAAATTACGACATTCACTGAGAGATGCGCTTCGAAGACAACAAAAATGTTTCAAAAGTGGAGCAGCTGCGGAAACTATCAAAAAATGGAAATTTCAAAAACAGATGGGATTTCTGCAGCCTTATATGACCAATAAATCAAGAGAAGGAAACCTCCGACAAGGCAGTGAAACTGAAAACCTACCACAAGATTTTGAACTCAGTGTAGAAGTTGCAGAGGTAGACAATGAAAATTTACAAGTGAACATGCGAGCTGAAAATGTGGAGGATGGGGAATCCCAACCTCAGACACTTTCAGAAAGGTTTCCTACAATGTTATCTCCAACGCGGACCTCAACTACATCCCCCAAGTCAGTTAAAAAACTTAAGAAAGATAATGTTACTACACTATTTAAAGAAAGTATTGAGAAACGTGAGGAGAGAGCTAAAGCAAGAACGGAAGAGAGAAAAAATTTGACACAGCAATTACAACTTACGCAAAATGATCCCCTATATAACTTTTTTATGGCGATGTACCAATCTACTAAAAAAATGCCACCCTCATATCAACACGTGGTTAAAAATCGTTTGTTCAATGAAGTTTCACAAGCGGAGGCCATGTTACTGGGCATAAGTCCTGCTGCTCAGCAGCAGCCGAGCCCTGCAGCCACTCCAACCAGCAGCAGAGCATATACATTAACCGAACAGTCACTCTTAAGCCCCTCATCTGATATCCATTCAGAAAAAAACGATTACTCCACAAGTAACAGTCGAGATGAGCTGATTAATTTGTTCACTTCTTTTGCAGATAAATTTAATAATTTGATTAACAAAGTCAAATAAAATGAATATTAATAAAATAACTTACCTTAGAAATACAAGTTTCTCTTACGTCCCGATGGGCTTTGTAGACTCACATCCTTCTGCGTCAATTTCTTTCTTGATGATCTCGTGCACTTCTATAAACTGGTCACGGTTTAGTCGAAAATAATTTTGGATCTGTTCGTCGTTAAATTCTAAAGTAAGAGCAAATTCTCCCTGGCTTTTTCTTTTCTTGATGTATAAACTTCTCGCTACCTTTCTTTGATTCATTTGGGAGATAAACGATAGCGTTTCACATTGAAGTAGGGTAGTTCTATTTGAAATTCTAAAGTTAGGGGTGTTAGGACGGTGAACATATCAAGTTGGCTTGACTGTCGAAAATGCTCCCCTAAAAAACAAAAATCGACGGGTCTCAGCGAATTTTGAAAATTTTGTCGGTTCTCCAGTTACAGTGGGGGGGGGGGGTCAAGTTTTCGTTAGAAGACCCTGTATGAGCTCAAACACTTCAATTTTACACCAAAAAGGTACTCTTGGTAACTGTGTACCGTTTTTGGGATATTTTGATTTGAAAATGATGAAGCAATAACTGATGCTGGTATAAGTGGTATATAGTATGAATTTTTAAAAACATTATTTTAATGCTAAAGTTACTAATTAAGGCCGCCAAAGCACGCCCTCAAATTCATAATGCGTGGGGTAATATAGAACTATTTTATGTTTACAATTTTAGTAAAATCTTTACACAATAGATGGCATGAGAAAAGTTTAATTTGTATTCCCTATTTGACTACTCTGGATATAAAATAAAACTGACAACAATGTAAAATAGGAATTCCTTCCTTCCCCTATGTAGATATTTCTCAAATTTCAAAGTTTTTCGCTTGGCTATTTATTGCGTTTAGTCAGGCTGGATCTATCGCTCTATATTCGTTACATATAAAAACGGATTCCCTATCTCCGTTATTTATTATAGTCAAATTTTGTTCAAATTTTTGTGAAAAGTCAATTGCGAACTTGCGAAGAAATTGTTGGAATTATATTTTCACTTTACCTCATACTTTTGGAAATATAAATAAAAATCCACCTGAAATATAAAATATTAAAAATGTAATTCCAATAGATTGTAGACAATAGTTTTTGTAAACTTTTTTCTATATAAAATTTTCTGTTAAAGTAAAAAATAAGCATAAGAAATGGGAAACTGATTTCAAATTTTACGAATTTTTGAAATTATATCTCTTTCGCTCTTATTTCTATACAGCGTGTTTCGCAAACTATTAGTGTACAGAAATGTACTCATATTATTTAGAGCCCGGACTTTTTATCTTCCTTTTTTCTTACTAACTCTACTAGATTGTAATTAAATTAAAAATTGCAATAACCGACAGTCTATAGCATAATAAGTTACGAAAATAATAAAATAAAATTGTTAGGTATATTTCTACGAAGAAAAAATCTGAGTGCATGTCTGTATTGAATAGCATTAAATCGGTGAAATGTGCGAGTAAAATAGGCGAACTATCTCTTTGAAGGATAGAGTAAAATAATGTCAGTGCTGACATGAAGCGAAAAAAATTTGGTAAACAGTGCCGACGCGTAACAAAAATCATAACAATCTGTGTCGTCATAACCGATAAAACAGCCTTCATTAAATTATCATTATTCAAAGAAAATCTACTGAAAAACGGAAACCACTGACCACACTGTTGCTAGTAAAATTTGCAAATTCCTTTTCTGTGTTTTGACTTTTATGTCAGGCAGCACCTTTTAGACAATTGCTGAACTACAAATTATTCAAAATTCTACAGTACCCTACCTAAATATGTGACACATCGTTTGTTAAAATACTTTAAACAGGTTTTTTTTATTTAATACAGTCTAAGGATCAATATAAACTAGGAGACTTCATTCTGTAATAAATATTCTTCATCCTGCTTCAATTATTCAAACATCTGTTCTATGAAACTCGAGTTTCACTGGAATTACGATTAGCCATTTAAAAAGCATAAATGACAGTTTTTTACTTGGTAATATTTCATTTTTATTGAATATGTAATGATGTAGGTGAGATTAAAAATAGGAGATATCATTGCTTGGTTTCTCTATATTAGGTATAAAAAAGAATCAAATCAATTGATGAAGCCAAATTTGAATTTCACTGGAATTGCTGAACCTATGTTTTCCCATTTAAAAATACCATGAAGTGGCGCCCTTAAATAAAGAATCACAAGAAAATAAGTATTCAAAATGTCTTCCGATAAAAAAGTTTACTCAAACCTCAAAATGGTTTTGTCCGCTATAGAGTTAGTTATGGTAAACTGACATTTATACAGAGTGTCCCGTAAGAAATGATCAATATTTTAATCATAGATTCAGGAACTCAAAATATGAGTATTTTACTAAATATCTATGGGTCAAATACTACTAAGATACAGGATGTTAAAGTCAAAATTTATTTTTGGTTTTTTTGCAATATTTTTTGCTTTATTATTTAACATATTGACTGGAAATTTGGAATGGTTATATTTTTAAGTTAGTAAATCATGAGCATATTTTCAATTTTGAGATTAGATAAAGAGGGCGTCACCTACACTTTATTGGACGAAGAAAAGTTTCCATATTTTTTTAATCCTGCCCTTTTTTGAATTTTTTTCAAGTTCATATGATACACCCTGCAATTTTGGAAAAAAAGATAAACTTGTTTTAATATCAGAAATTCAGCCCATATCGAGATTTTTGCATACTAACTTAAAAATAACCATTCCAAATTTCAAGTCAATATGTTAAATAATAAAGGAATTATTGCAAAAAACGAAAAATAAATTTTAACTTTAACACCCTGCATTTTAGAGTAGATAACATTTGACCCATAGTTATTTAGTAAAATATTCATATTCTGAGGTCCTGAATCTATGGTAAGTATTGACCATTCCTTACGGGACACCCTGTATAGCCATTTACAAGATATGATATAAATACAAATTTATACGAATGCGTTACCTTCCAAAACATATTCGTACAAAATTTCATAACAATCTTATCAAGTAGTTTCGACATAATCGTAAAAAATATGTAAAAAATATAACATTTTTTTTCAATACCCTGTATCTTGAAACAGGATGTCGTTATAATTTTTTATTGAGCATACCCAACTTAAATAAGTGACATGACAGCATTGTCAAGTTCTATCTATCCTATAACAAGGAAGTCACCTTTTTTTAAAACACCCTGTATTGTGATGTGAAATGATTAAATAAGCGAATAAATATGGCAAAATCACTAAATAATTAACCTCGATTGTATTCATCTTCATATTATTTACATTCAGTTAAAATCTCTACGCCACTGCCTGTAATTAATACAGTGTGTTCGAATTGTGCTGTTCTGGCGTTATCATCTGTGATAGCTGTCCAATCGTCATCTAAAATGGTGATACCGTCTTCTCCTTCTGTTAAAATAGGTTCTATTGTGAAGGTCATTCCTGCGGCCATTACACCCGGATAAACGTTGGCTAATAAAGTAAAAGTACGAACATTATTTACAACTCACAACTAAGATGTTTAAGGATATTGTAAATTAATGTTTTCTCTACAAAACGACGCCTAAACGAAGTTCCTAACTCAATTACATTTGAAGTTATAGGGAAAAATATACAGTGAGTTACCTATATGATAAATATCAGGGGGGCCGTGAAAGTAACTTCCTATTCCGTGCCCGATGAAGGCTGATATTATATTAAATCCCGAGCTGGTGGCCTTTTCCTCGATACGACAACCGATCTCTCGAAAGGACGCTCCGGGTCGGCAAAGCTCAATTCCGGCATGTAAACATTCTTTCGTGGCTTCGACTAGTTTTTTACCCGGTTCATCAACATCTCCGATTAGAAATGTTTTCGAACAATCGCCATGGAAACCGTCATGGAACACCTGAAATGTAACATATAAACATGTTTTAGACAGTTTTGACATATTTATCAAAGGCTTAATTAATTATGATGATTAACTTACTGTTATGTCAACATTGATAATATCTCCGTTTTTTAAGGGTCTATCATCGGGGATGCCATGACAAGCGACATTGTTGACAGACGTGCATACTGATTTGGGAAAATGCCTGTAATTTAACGGTGAAGGGTAAACCCCGATTTGCAGGCAGGAATCGAAAACTAATCGGTCAATTTCCTCAGTGGTTTTGCCAACCTAAAATGCAACAAAATATTAAATAAATTCGATTAACGTAATATTTCAAAAAATAATCGTAAATTTCAAAATATGTCAAAAACTAAACTGAAGTCAACATAATTCAGTGTTATAAGGAGGATTTATTTAGCGAGTGTAATATTCGCCTACTTCGATAAAATTAAATTATTTACATACTGTCACCGTGACTGTCATTAGAATATCAGCCTACTTGGATAAAATCTTCAACTCTCTTTAGAACATTTGCGGCTAATTGGCACGATTTTGTCATTCTTCGTATTTGCTCAGGTGACTTTATTTCCGGTGAAGATGGTACACGATCATCTGGTTTTCCACTAATATGATAACTGGGTCTTGCAATGTGTTTAGGTATACTGGGAGCATTGTTAACAGTAACCTTTCCCGGTGAGACTATCTCGTAATTGCCAAAGGGTGACCTATGAAAATATAGAAATATTTGTTCATTATACTTAAGAGGCATAGGAAAATGTTGCTTATGGGATAATTAAAGTTTAATGAAAAATTAATCAAAAATGAAGCAACTATCACATCTGCATGATAACCTCAATGTTAAGAGCCCCAATCGGGCCTTTAAAATCACCTTTATTTTATTAATTAATGACTTATGTTAGAATAATTCTCGTGATTACTTACGGTTTTTTCTGCCAAAAAAAGTTCCTTACAGGGATAAAATAGCGAGCTGTTGGCATTTTGTTAATAAAATTGTAAATTCACCATAAATTCACATAAAAACTTTGAAAATCCGAAAAATTAAATCCTTATGACATTTGACTGTCACATCTGTCACTACTGACATAAAATCAGTCCAAAGTTCCATGCCGTGTAGGCTTGTGAATTTATGACAGTTTTGTATCTATCGCTTTTTAATAGCAAGGAATATGTATTTCCATTTCAGTTTTTCTTTGTGCACCAGTAGTGACAGTTTGCTTCACACTTGACATTCTTGACAATCGCCATCACAGCGACATTTTAAAATATGTGTGTTTTTGTTGTAATTTTATCGACCATATAAATGAATAAAAACTGGATGATACAAAAATTTTAAGTACTTTTCCAAATTATCGTTATCTGAAGCTTCTCACGCAGCCAACTCAATAATGGAAAACTCTTCTCTCAATAAGGTAGGGTACACCAGTAACCTCTCGTGGTCTATAAATAGGTCACGAGATTAAATCGATATGTTTACAAATACAAGAGCGTGTTCGCAGGCCCATCAGCAGCAAAGGCGTGCCGAGGCCTTGCTGCGGCAAAAGAAGTTCGACGAATGCATAGAGTGCCACAAGCAAGCTGTGGAGTTCCTCGAAGACTCTCTCAAATTAACCGAGAACCCCCGATCCCTCGAGTCGCTGCGCCTTCAAATAGCCTACCATCACAAACAAATAGAGATAGTCAAAATGAAAATTGCTCAGACGCAGATAAACAACAGCAGAAAAGCCGCACAGTTACAGAAAAGGAAGATTTCGTTGCCTAGCAGTGATGCGGATTTGGAAAACAGCGAAGAAGGCTTAGAGGCTGCTATATATCGTACTATTGAAGTGCACGATTCGTTAATCGATTATCTCGGTTAGTATTTATTTCCCATTATTTAACTTTTATGAAATTAGTGTATTTTAGGTAAACGAGGAGGTAGCGATAATGATAGCATAAAATCGTATTCGGCTAGTGACAATGAAGAGAAATTAGAGAAGGAAACCGCTCAAATCATAGGTTGTAAACATCCGAAAGATGATGCTGATATAATCGAGGAATTAAAAGTACTCAGCGGGCAGCTCAGGGACTCCGTTAAATGCCTTCTGCTACAACTCGACGATAGGAATAAAGAGATAGAGAAATTAAAGTCCACCATTAGGATTTTAGAAAGCGAGAAGCAAAAAGGTACTGAATTGTGTTACTAAAAAATTTCGTTACTCACTCTATAGTTGAAGCGTCGAAAACGTGAGAGTGTATAATTTTTTTTTAAATTATTTTTGCCATTCTGTTCGATCATCCTACAGGGTGGTCTTTAATGAATAGTCAATATTTCAACATCAGATAGCCGAGGTTGAAATAACATGATTTAGTCATCAAACATACCTTAATGAAATTGTTGCTCCTTAAGAAGGTACAGGGGCCCCATTTTAATGTTAAATGCATGTTTAGCGATCGACTTTAACGTAAACAATGTCCTTAGTTACTCCATAACAACAATGTAGAACTGTCATGTTTAAGGCGCTTGGTAACCATGACTTTAACTTTAAAATGGAGCGCTGAATACGGGGTATTAAGTCTGCATTCAACCAAAATAGCAAAAAAATTGCCATTCAAAAAATTATGAGACAATTTATCAATCTAATGTGGCGTAACTGTCACCACCTATAACTATTATAGGAGTATTTCAAAATTGAGTGCCATATTGAGATTTGTTGTCTGCAGAAACTGGGTTTTCCCAATGTACTTCCCGTTTACACGGGAAACTTAAAATACATTTTTTCACAAAACACACTATACCTCCTTAAGGAGAAACAATTTCACAAAGGTATGTTTAACTAAATCATGTTATTTCGAACTCGCCTATTTGCTGTTGAAATATAAACTATTAATTG
Source organism: Phyllotreta cruciferae (assembly GCA_917563865.1). Taxonomy (NCBI): domain Eukaryota; kingdom Metazoa; phylum Arthropoda; class Insecta; order Coleoptera; family Chrysomelidae; genus Phyllotreta; species Phyllotreta cruciferae. Next base: position 6,163,414 of record OU830613.1, read on the forward strand.
CGGATCATCCTGTATATCTGTTGTTTATTTGAACTATGTATTATTTATCAGAACTTATGCATCAGATTTTTATCACTTTTCAACTTTGAAATACTCAGTATTTCGTGTTATAATTTGTTTCATTTTCATTTAGATTAGTTTGGTTGTGGAGTCGCTTGAAATGGTTTTGTCTCATATATATTTTTCTTAATTTTGCAGCTTGCCAAACAAAAAATAATTCGAGCTTAAAAGTCGTTACTGATTCATCAGGGGGTACGTCTCCGTACATATATTCACCTTGTAGTGAATTAAGTCCAGAAATTGTAAACGATAGTAGAAGCTTACCCCCGCTTGCGCCACTCGAAATGCCGAATTTCGATTTTTTCGATTTTATTAAAAGCAGTAATAACAATGCTGCCAGTAACGAGTGAAAGAGTATCCGGCGGTTTGTCGATTATGATTGAAAAAGCACCCTCAATACTCAATACAATAACTATCGGTTATTTATTGATTATCTATCGGTAGCCTATCGATTATTTATCTATCGGGTATCTATCGGTTACCTATTGATTTGAGGAATGCAATTTTGTATGTTGATTATTATCGACAAGAAGCTTGATGCATCTTGTTGGGTTATTTTAACTTTGATGCTCGTACCATCATTGTATATTATTGTCTTTGGTTTTTTTTTTCAAAGAATAAATTTTTTATTTATGTACATATTTTAATTTTTATTTCATTTAAGGAGTACTTTAAGGACAATTTTCACTCAATGTGTTGTTTTAATAATACACCTTTTATTTCATTTGTTATGAATATGATGTGTTTAATATTATTTCATATAAGTCTTAGTATTAAGTATCACATCTTAAGTACAAATTTGTAATGACAATTAATATTTTTGTAGGTGTAATGCTTGTTATTTTGGAAATATTGCCATTTATCGACTTATTTTTTCTGAATTAATTTAAGGAAATAAAAATAAGAGTGTTAATATATGTATTTTATTTGTAACCTTTAACTGATATAATCAATAATCACAAAATAGTCAGTTCAAATAAACTATCAACTAAACTTTAATCTATAATCTTCCTTTACAAAATACGCTAAAATAATTATCCTTGAGATTACATTACGTCAATTTAGAAATACCTACATAAAAGCTTTGTTCAACGTCAACAGAAATATTCACAAACTTACACTAACGCCTATACAAATATTTTGAATACATAGAAAAATAATTTGTTGTGCTGATATAGAAAACCTGACCGATGACGCAAATCAATGCTTAGGGCATATCGTAACTAGAGTTAATTACTAATTTTAACTTCATCACCCTGTATTATTATTAATTATAAACATTTCTACTCTTCTACGTTAGTTACGTTATACCCCTTAGTAAGAAGTAGGTTAAATAAGGGCGGATGGGCAAGGAACTGGAAGAGTTAAGAAAATAAAGTATCTAATTTGAAATACAAAGTTTTCACTATAAATTGGAATGTGACTGAAGTTTGCGGAATGAGTAATTTAGGTGTTTAAAAAAACACTTTTATTTCAGTTAAATGAAAAGAGAATGGAGAATGAAGAAAATTCCTAATATCCCCGATAGCCCGTCCGTTCCTGAATTTAACAATCAGGTATGATATATTCGTCAATCGGTTGAAAAAGATAGAAATGAAATCATTTTAAGACTAGATCATTAAACCGTTCTATCACATACATTTGTTTCACATTTCACATAGATATATAAGTTTCTCTGTTTTAGCAAAATATACAGACTACATGCTCGAAGGAAAAATACGCCGCCGTCCCCGCTTATTTGTCGTTTGTCTAATATTACCAATAAACGAATCTATGAAAATATTCTTTCGATCAACGGCGGCACATCTCTTAACTATTCGTTTTTATACAGCAGAAGACTATCAGAATAAAATCCCAGCGTCAACAACAACAACGTGAGGTAAAATCTTAATACGTAATGCGATAATAAATAAAAATATCTAAGTACAATTCGAGTGGGGAGTCAATTTTCCATTCTGGGTCCAGCCCTCGTAACGATTAAGGGATGCCAATGGAAGCAGATAATTCGCAGAATGTAGGGATTCCCTTTCTTAAAGTTAGCTCAAATTGTCATAATACTCATTAACGTCCCGAATTAATAAAGTGCAACTACAAAAATTGGTCATATTCCTTAAAACAAGAACAAAAAAAAACAGTAAACGTGAATAATACAAGCGAAAAATTCGTCAGAAAGCCGTCTACTGTGCTTAAAACTAAATCTACCCTCTAAACTTTGGTACTTTCGGTTCGAGTTTCTGAAGATTAAATAAGTTGAATCCTGTTATATTGTCAATGAAGGCAAAGTTAACTGTTACAAACAATACACTAGTGCAAATTAGACATCCGGTTATAAGTGTTAACATCGACAGATTAATCAGAAACTATCAACCTTAATCTTTACATAACGGGGACCGTGATCAAGGAGTATACGGAGGAGGAGGGATATAATATGGTGGAGGCGGTATCGGATGATGGAATGTATCCAGACCGTCGTCAAATGCATCCAGGAGACATCGATCATCGTCTCGCAAATAACGAGCCGTATGGAATGGAAGAACTAAAGCGTATATTATTCCACAGCAGGTTATAGCACCTGGAAAAAATACAGAATAAATAAATAGTGATTTATGAATACAAAATTTCATTAAAAACCCTTAACAAACCAATAGCTAGAGATAACTGACAAACTACACTCGTGTCCAAAAGTTTGGAATAAGTACCTATAATATATCAACGCCTAAAATAATAAAAATGATTTGATTCGTTTTAACAATTTGGTCACATTCAACTGATTTGGGTATGTACACATTGTTTCTAACTCTAATATTCCAAACTTTTGGACATATGTGTAGTTTAGTTTAAATTTAACAAGTGGAATTTATCATGATTTATTAACGTCGAGAAGCAGTCATAAAAATAATTTCCAGGAATATTTACCAACGGCAAAAATATGCTATATGGCTATTAATTTAATGGTATTTTGTTTTTAGAAATGTAATAATAGCAAGTACTATTTATACAGGGTCTTTCAACGAAATTTTGTCCCTATTACTAGAGAACTGAAATTTTTTTCAAATTTTGTTGAGACCCATCAATTTTTGTTCTTGGGGGGAAGCATTTTTGACAGTACAGCCAACTTGATATGTTCATTCTCCTAACCCCCAACCACCCTAACTTTAGAATTTCAAACGGAACTTACCTTACTTCCAATACATCGTTTCAAAGACCTTTCGCGCTCAAAGATCTTCGCGAATACTCTGGTACATAATAATTGAAAATGGGTTAAGATTTAAGATTTGCAAAGTTTTTAAATAAAATCGAAAAATTTACAAACAATCTTAACAAACCACGTAACAAAAATTTAAAAACTTTGTCAAATCTTAATCGATTATCAATATCATGCACCAGAGTATTCGAAATGGAAAGGACTTTCAAATGATGTATTACAAATAGAGTAGTTCCATTAAAAATTCTAAAGTTGTGGCTGGGGGATAGGGGGATGAACATATCAAATTGGCTTGACTGTCAAAAATGCTCCCCCCAAGAACAAAAATTGACGGGTCTCTGAGAATTTTGGAAAAAAATCGTTCTCCAGTTTTATGGGAGGTCAAGTTTTCGTTGATAGATCCTGTATTACGGTTTTTAGTGTTAGTTAATTTTATATACCTGCAGTTGCAACGAGATAAAATCCAATTCCGTAGGTAACTGTGTATTCTGCCTCGGGATAAACTTTGTCTAAGGTGTCCTCCAACAATAGAGTTATGTAATAAGACATTCCAATAATCACCATTATCCAAATAACTGTAACATTAATGTATTGTCAATTTTATGTATATTTAGCTAATAAGCTTAACAAAAAATACCTGTACAAATGCCCATTACTGCGTACTTCCTTAACGTTTTGTACAAGAGATGTTTAGGGCCGATTATCTCCAAAAAGAACCCCATAAGAGCGAATAAAATAGCCATGAAGCACAGGAGTATGGTGATCCTCATTGCATTTACAAGCTTCGGTGTAATACAACCAATATCTGAAAATACAAAACATTTTTATACTCAATATTAATTAATTACACAATAAACATTACCTGCATATGCAATACCATCATTGGGGGTAAGTCCGTACCAGAAAAATTCCCCCAAGGTGAGATACGGAACGCACACTGGTCCCCCGATAAAAAACCAAGTTAAATCCACCAAAGACATGCTGATCAAGGTGATCGAGAGCATGTGAAATGTGGCTGCTATGATGTTGCTCTCATCATATTTGGGGTGAATCCACTGGGCGACGCACGTTAAAATCCTCTGTCGTTGAGACATAATCTACGAATGAAAATATTAGAACTTAATGTTCTAAAACGTCATGAACTCTAGCCACTTTCACGAATAAATCGCTTTCAACGCAGTAAAATCTTAATGAAATGTTCGTTTAGTTAATGATATATTAATACAGTACAATTAGTAATGTGCGAAATAATCCTTACTTCTTTTTGATGGGAGTACACCTCCTAGATATTCTATTCCATAATTTGTCAATCCGTACGATGATTCGATGCGGTAGTTAGTGTCTTTTAGAATACGATATTTGATGAGTGCCTGATGGTACTAATGTCTGATAATTATTATTTGATTTCGAATTGGGAATACCTACTGTTTTCTAATCAATTATTTTGTTACTCGCAGATAAACTGACAGCCAGTGACAGACGACAGCTGATTTTCATTGTCTAAAATTTGACAGCAAGGTCAATAATGTTGTGGCCTCTAACAAAACGAGCATACGTCTACGATGTTGTTTAAATATTTAATATGCAAAATATTTTTAATTTAGTGATTAATGGTAGTTGTTTTTATTATGATAAATGTTGTGTTGAAATAGTTGTAAATATAAGTAAGTATTAATGAAATTTGGCCTTTTTCTAATCGAAATTCAGCACACATTCATTATGTGATTTACCTATACTTTCATGAACTTTTAATTGTGAATTAATTGTAAAAGATATACTTTCACAATAATAAAGCGAAAACGATCGAACACATCAGAAATTTATTTTTATTTATTTATAGACAGAGAAGTAGAAAAAATGTCACTTTGAATCAAACTCCACGCACGATACACATCAGGTCCCCAGACATTTTCGAAATTCTCCACGAAACATGCCGCGTTTTATTCCGTCCTTCCGCTTCCACGTCGGCCTTCATCTATAAATGTTAGCATAATCATTCTCCCCCGTTTAAAATTGAATTTCCTCCGATATATGAATTACCCCTGGGCCGCTGGACACGCTCAAGCGGGATAATTCAATAATAAAATGACTAAGTGGATTACTTGCGCCCACATATTTATAATTATCCGAACTAAAAAGCAATTTTCTGCAAGCTGTTGCCTGGAGTATGGAGTGGTTCGCTCGAAATTCATTGAAGTTAATAGATAATAACGACCGATCCGCGACAATACTAGAAATTTCTACTCGAGAAATATTGTTGCAGGAAGGACATTTTATTACAATAAATCTTGCTTATGATTGTAAATTGGACAATATGTTTTGCATTTATCTCTTGTAAGAGGATTAAAAATAGGAGGAGTAAAGTTAAAAAACATACGATTTCATTAAATTTGTTTATCCAATATTTATTTTAGGGTAATCCCCTAAAATTAGATTCTATGGTTATAATCACTAATCAATAAAGAGCGAATTATATGCAAAATGCATTATACATTTGCGTATATCCAACGATTTGTCAAGTTTTTGCATATTTTGAAGAAAATTGCATATTTTAGCATATATTTTAAAATATATTTTAGGTAGATATTTTGTACTTACTACTTTTTGTTTTTACATTCAATTTGATAAATTTCAATCCTTTTTTCAACAATTTGGAAAGATAAAATTTGGGTTTTACAAATTGCCATTAAAGTCCAAAAGCTCGTAAACTTTTTAGAAATACCTTATTACTTGCCCTTTAAAATGATAAAGGTATAAGTACAAATTAAAAACAAAGGTCTTAGTAAATATGACAGTTGGAGGTGATGATAGATATTATTTCTTATTTTAAATCAGCAGAATTTATTTGAACCTTAAACAGTGAAGTTTTGTTTGTCTATTTTGCTTATTATTTTGAGTGAAATGAAAATAATTACGAATCACTTCATTAAATATCTTCCGTGCCTCAATCTGTTCTTTATTTTTCCACTATTTTCTAGTTAATTAAACCAAAAAGAACTAAACTACCTAACTAAAAAGAATTTATAATATCTAAATAATAAATATACAGGGTGTATCATAAGTTGATACTTCTTTTTTAACTGTGCATATGTATCTCTTAATTCTAAGCAACTTTTTGAAATACTTTCTAATAAACTTTCTAAATATTCTGAAAAACAAAGATAAAAAATTTTAAATTTTTTTGTCTTTTCGAATTTCGAGTATTTCCCAATATTTCCCAATACTCCCTTCCCAATAATTTCCCTTCATTAATAACTATGCTGTTTATATATTTTTCGGCATTTATTTGACAGATGACTACTATAAACAAATTTCTTATTTAATAAAGCAGGCATAACGTATTGGAAGATCTTATTCTTTCTTATTTATAATATTCAAAAAGTTTATTTGAAAAAGTTGCTTACAATTAATAGATTCATACACAGCTGAAAAAGAAGTATCCACTTATGATACACCCTGTATAATAAATAAATAGTAAAGTAAAAAGAATTTATATCTTTTTTCCATAGTTCAGGTCATATTTTTTTGAAAATCACTGCATACCTACTTATGTTTAATAGTTTTTTGAAAATCAATGCATATTTTTGACATTAAATTGTTTTGAAAAACACTGCATATTTGTAAGTAAATCATTGCATATACTATGCGGCCAAGACGACGGGGTATATCGAGTCCATGGACTCGATATACTGTTTCATGCATGAAACAGTTAATTATTTTGCAATGTATCGAACAAAGAAGCACTGAACACTACAATGACGCGCTGAAGCCACGCCTGCTCTATGTTGTGTTGAAAGATTTTCTATTCCTCATTATCTAACATTTTGGTTTAGAGTTTCTTTCTATAGAATGTACCGGCAAAAATTGGCCAATCTGTATACTTATGCGCATATTAGCATTTTTTTGCATATAATCCGCTCTTTACTAATCACATAAGTAGTAGCCCTTCATACAGTGTGTATATTAGTGGCTTTATGAAAAAAGGTTTTCTTGATAAAAAGTTCTGCATGGTCCAAAAGTTAAATTGCAATCATCAGATATCAATTTTTTAAAGCAGTATACGAGGTTTGTCAAAAAATTAGAATTTTGTGCAAGACTAAAATACCTCTATTTTTGAAAATATCAAAAATTATTTTAAAGAAAAAATGTTTAGAATTAAAAATAATTTTGAAATATTCAATATTGTATATTTATAAAAATATTTTTTTGGCATTTTCTTTGTGAAAACGTTGAAAAGTGAAATCCGGTACCATCATGCACTTTTAAAAAATGCCGGTGCGTCCTAAATTTATTATGCAATAAAGTGCAAACTATAATAACTAAAGTTATTTTTAATTCTTGACATTTTTTCTTTATTATAAATCACATTTTTAGACAAACCTCGTATACGACTGAAAAATTTTTGATATCTGATGATTGCATTTTAGGCTTTGGATCATGCAGAACTTTTTATCAAGAATACTTTCTTTCATAAAACCACTAATAAAAAAGTTTTCCATATGCTTCCAACTTAAGTAGACACACTGTATGTATTTAATATCAACGAAATGTAATTTATCTATAGAGTTTTGTCAGTACGTGTCCTGCGGCGTGGATCATTTATTCGCTAATCCGGCTAATCAAATAAGATTTTAATCAATTCGTGCTAGGAGGAACAATGTACGAACAACCGAACTATTACCTACCAGAATTACTGTTTATTGTGCTCTATTGAATCAAACCGCACACTCATGCCGAATTATGTAATAATAATTTGTTTGTCCGACTACAATGGGCAATTAAAATTTAAATTCCTTTGTGCGAGTACAAGAGTTTATGACAGTTTTTTTTTCATAAATAAATTGAGCACAATAAAACAAATATGTTATTATTTTGATTGTAAGTACCTAATTAAAAATCAAAGAAAACAGCGCTTTAACTACTTAGACACTCTGGCGTTTATTTACTTTAATTAAGCGTCGAATTCGCCTGGTATAATTGTTATGCAAAGTCGACGACGAACGCCCGAATCAAAATAATGGACTCTGCTCGCCATTGAAGCGTCGTTCGCTCTTCCTGCAGGGCGGAGGATCGACCGAAGGATAAGCTCTGCTAAGTTCGGACCTTGATGTAATATTCGAGGCCGGAAGTTTCGCATCTCTCAAGAGTCGGGAGATTGCCCGAGAGGGTCCGTTCGAGACGCCTTGTGATATTGAAGGGATTGGAAAGCGCCCGTAATCGAGGAAATGGTTTAACATGAATGTGCATGTATTTAACGCGACTTCCTTTATGCACAATAGCCGAGGAATCGACGTCTATGAAGCTAGCGTGGGCAATCGTATAGACGGATGTGGGCAATGAGACGGCAATGAGACGGAGTAATCCGCCGTTGTAATCCTTGCAAAACTAATACCAGCCTGAACCATCCTAGTAATATTGAAATATTGTCGTGAACATTTTTTTTCAATTTCTGTGTTGGACATTTAGCTTCTGTGTAGGCAGACTATAATTTTTGATATTATTAAAAAAGAAGATTTTTTCATTAAATTGAATAGCATTTTTTTTATTTTGCATTTTTTGAATGAAAACGGAGGTACAACAGGGAAGTAAAACAGAGATAAAACAAAATAAAGGTACTCAATATACTAATGAAATTATTGTTTTTAAATATATCTATCTATTCTATAAACGTATAAAGATAGGTAAATAAAATGATATCTAATAATAGATACCTAATAATGTAAAGTTAACTTTGAGCTTTAGATTAAATGCATAAAATGAAAATAGTCCCTAATCCTTTTAGGAAAATACAGGGTGGCCCAGAACTCACGCACCACCGGGAAAGACCTGCATGCCAAAACTGCAGCCGAAAACATGAAAAAGTTATTCCTTTGGTAAATAAAGAGGTTTAAAATCGACCAATCCCAGTAGCAGTTCACATGTGCGAAAATGACTTGAATTAGCTATGCACCAATTTGATATTATTGAAAGAATTCTATGTCCTTTGTTAATATTGAATGTGAAAACTTGAAAACTTGATTCTGTTGAAATTTATTGATTATTTGTTTTCCAAGGCACTATGATTTTTTTAGCAAAAATTTGATGAAACCATATTTTGTCCAATCAAATGCAATAAAACGGTTTTTAATTTTTTCTCAAAAAAAAGTGAGATACAAAAAAAATACAAGAGGTAAAGAAGTTGTATTTGTAGATCCTCAATAAAACAAAAAATATTAAAATTAGCCCCTTAATACAACAAATATCTAACATTGCCTAATTTCAACAAAATCAAGTTAATATTTTTTAATATATCTACGTATTAATATTTTCCTGTATCTTGAATCACCTGTATCACCCTCTAAAATATCTCCATCTATTTTTCGAACACTGTATATTTATTAAATTGAAGATAAAATTGAAAATAATGAGAGTTCTCCATATATTGTATTATTTACATAATAACACCCTGTACATTCAGATTGGCTCCGCTAGATTTAGTCTGAAGTTGGCGAGTTATACTTTTTCTCGAAAACGGCTGCAGCAAAAAAATCATTCTTTTTCATTAAAAGAATAGCAAAAATATGGCATAATAATAATTTGAATATTTCATTGGGTTTTACAGATACGAGATCGGCCCCGCTAGCAACAATCTGAAGTTGGCGAGGCTACCCTTTTCTCAAAAACGGCTGCATCAGCTAAAAAATCAATCATTTGGGAAAAATTAACAAAAAATATAGCCTAAAAAATTTGTGTGCCCTACGAATAGGCCCTTCATAGACGCGAAGAATCGTCGTTGCTTCGCCGCAAAAGGGCATGTTTTGTTGGATGGAATTTTTAGGCGAGTTTATAATTTTTAGGCAATGTTTGGGAATTTTTCCGTCCGAAGCACGGCAGAGAGGAATAATAAAATTATGAAATCCGGAGTATCTGATGAAACGAATTTAAACGACAATGAAAAAGTTTGGCGAGCGCTCCTCTCGAAATTGATTAATAAAGACGCCGCCGCCGCGCCGAATAAATTAGTGGAAGCATTTATTTTTTTTAACGACGTTTCGGAAAAGCTGCGACCTGTTTCCCGAACATCATTAAAAGACCTTAAATGAAAGTAAGAGGACTGCGTCTGTTTCGAAATTGTTTCACATTGGCCTTTGGGCTATTTTTTCTCCCCGTTCTTTTCCTTCCGTTCTGTTGCCAGCTGCGCGGCGATTTCCCAATGAAAATTAATTAAAATTTCCTTGCCTTTTTAACAAGGAAACTTCCAATTAGGGCTGTACTTCAACCAAAACTGGAGATAGGTAAATTAGGTAATATATTTGTCGAGCGAGCAATAGTAAATAAATTAAGCCTTTTAGACGGCATTCGAAAAAAAGTAAGTGAATCAAGCCGGGAATCTTGCTTTATAGGGTTAAATATTGATGTCTGCTCAATTTAGTATAAAAAAGGGAAATTGGATTTTTATTCGTCGCGACGTGGAAAATAAAAATGTAGATTGAATTATCCAAAAAAACCGATAGTAAAAAAATTAATCACACAAAAATAAGCAAGCTCCTCTATCATGCACAATTTATTAAAAAAAAACTCAGTATAAATCTACAATTATTTCATTAAAAATTCCACCTTCATATATCTCTCAGTATCTATATCCACCATCAGTTTGCTTATTATTAGGAGTCAAATATTGCCTGCTGACATCGAATCCTGCCCCAGCACCGACTTCAACACCATTTAAATCATCGAACTCGTTATAGTTTCTGCTGGATGCAGCAGCACTTCGATAATTCGAGGTCCTGCCGTTGAATCCTTTACGGTAATCCTCGTGCGTCCTGCCGAAACTGGACCTTCCATAACCGACGTTACTACAATATGTTTAATTAAATATCCAGATAAAGCAACTAATGGAGATTGTGCTGGTGAAGTGGGAATGGTAGAACACTGGTTAGCGGCTTAAGTACAAAAAGGATGAGGATAGTGTTATTATGTTGAATTATGATAGTATATTATGATAGTGTATTATGATAGTGTATTATGTTATAGTGTTATTATATCATGGCACTTTGTCCACATTTCGAAGCTCACCATTGGTATCTCCGTTATTTGGAGAGTATAGAAACGATCAAATGTGGAATGTTTTGGACAATTAAATGCTTGTAATAGATGGGCTCAAAATTCCACTGTTTTTTTTTTGTTTTAAGAAAATTAAAAAAAAAACGATATTGAATGAAATTAATTTCCCCTAATAACTCGAAAATAAATATTGTGATCCTTTCTAAAGTTCTACATTGTACAGATTGTTTACGACAAATTTTTTAATTTTATCAGAATCATTCGATTTTTATTTGTTTTCGAGTTATCATTGCTAACTTTTATTATTCATATGGCAGCCATATTGGATTTTGGGTTAGTTATATAGCCCTTAAAAAGACCTTTTTAATGATGTACAACAAGTCCCAAAATATTTATTTATAAGGTATTTATAAGGAGAAAACACAAATTTAATTTAATATTAGAAAATTTTAAAATGGTAAGTTACTGTACGACTGAAAAAACTTTAATGATAGAGTAATTTCAAATAATGGACCTGTTCAATGGCCTGCCAGGTCACCTGATCTTGCCTCTCTTGATTTTCACTTATGGGGCATCACTAAACATCATTGTCTTTGAGTAAGAACCATCAGAAACTCGTCAACTCTTAGAACAAAGAGTGCTTTAGTGTTCAATTGTGTAATTTCATAGCTTTGCACAATTTTAAAATTAATATTAAATTTTTTTTTTTTTTTTTTAATATCTACCTTATAAACAAATATTTTTGGGACATGTTGTACATCATTAAAAATTTCTTTTTAATGGCTATGTAACTAACCCGAAATCCAATAGGACTGCCTTATGAAAAACAAAAGTTAGCAAAGATAACTTGAAAACTAACGAAAATCGAATGATTCCGAAAATATCAAAAAGTTTATCATAAAAAAGTGTCTGCCCAATGTAAAAAGGACCACATTATTTATTTTCGATTTGGGAAAATTGTATTCATTCAATATTGTTTTTTTCAAATTTTATTACAAGCATTTAATTCTGCAAAATATTCCCCATTTAATCGTTACTGTAACTCTCCAAATAACGGAGATACCAATGGTGAATCTCGAAATGTGTACACATTGTATAGCAAGATCAGAAAGAACTGAAGAAAATGATGGATATGGTAGAGATTGAAGCACTAAAGGAAGACATTCTGGTGAGAAAATTGCTTCCAAGTGACCAATTTTTCTGACCTAAGGGAGTTTATTACACTTACCTCTCTGTTTCGTATTTTTCAGCAGCATTATTGTCCTGTATAGATTTCTGTATGAGCTCAGGAACGGGCGGTGGAGTGGGCAAATGTTCACCAAAAGCCCGAAAACCATTCTCGTCTGCGATGTAATTAACTGTGTACACATGCCCATCGGGAGCTTCGAAGGAATACGATCCTTGCACAGAATTAGCCTCATGATCGGTGCCCAGGTTCTCCAAATGGCCCTCCTCCTCTTGGATTATGCGGTTCTCCGTTTCGTACCTGCTCCAACAATGTTCAAGTGATGAAATGGGCAAAAAGGAAATAAAAATTTCACATACGCGTATCTGTAGCTTCCATCTCCGTTGTTGTCGCTGTTCGATCGTACAATGGCTATGGCCGGTCCTGCATAGGTATCGGTTGATTCAAGCGATGCGCTTTTTGCAAATGGGCCATTGAACGAATTTGAATGCGATCGGACGAAAGAATGGCCCGCTGATGGATGGGAATGCCCTGGAAGTTTACATTTATAGTGCAATTTCGTTAAAAAATTGCTTTAAAGCAGAAAAATCAGTACAGAAAGTTTCCTAATGTAATGAGGATTTAGCAGTAGTGAAATTGCTCCAGTAGTAAAAGTTGCAATGTTTAATAACTTACTGAAATTACACCAAAACCTCTTTTTAGTTATACAGGGTGAGCACGCTAACCGGGACGGAGTATTGTAGGCAAATGGTAAGAGATTTTTAAAATTTCTTCGGGTTTAATATGTATGATATGTGTAATGGTGGGGTTCCTACAGGTTGCCTCAATTTTGAAAAAATATATAAAGTTATGAAATTTTAAATGGAACAAATTTTAGAGTAAATTTACCTAAACTTTTGTACTTTTGTCTACTTTATTCCAAAAATGTGTACTTTTTGAGTTAAAAATGTTTTTAAAGGAAATTTTACCAATCCAGGGTTTATATGTAATTTAATAATTTGTCGAGTGAAAATTTTGGTTCTTGTTTGTTTAGGTTCAAATTAAACATTTAAGAATATTCAAATTTATTTTTAATACAGGGCCAACTAATAAAATCTCGAGTTAATTAAGAATAAAGAAGAAATATAAAAATTTTCAGTATCTTCAAAACTATTAGATTTAGTTTTAGGGAACATTCCCTTATTTTTTAACACCGATTTCAATAAAACAGAAAAAATGGGTGGTGCCATAAATTGCAAAAATGATGTATTTGATGTTTAATTTTTCACACTTTTTAAACACCCCCTGTAGACAATAAAGAGATTTTTATCACTTACTCAAAAACTTTTGACCTTCCCAGCACCGTCCTACCAAAACTTAGCCAAAATCTTTAACCGGATGCTCGTAAAAAAAAGTATTAAGGTCTGCATTGGTAAAATTTGTTTCAAAAAAATTTTTCAAATTCAAAAAAACTCAAAAATTATACATTTTCGGAATAAAGTGGATAAAAGTACCTAGTCTAAAATTTTGCGTACATTCAAAAATGCAATGAAATATAGGGTGTTCCATTTAAAACTTCATAACTTAAGGCAAAACATTTTTTCAAAATTGAGACAACCTGTATATGTCTAAATAATTTTAAATTGTAGCCACCACATACATACATATTTAATCCGAAGGAATTTTAAAAATCTCTTACCATTAGCCTACAATACTCCGTCCCGTTGATCGTAATTCACTCTGTAGAGTAATATGTGGGTAGATTAAAAAAATTACGTATCAATTTATATACACTCGCAGGAAAACATTATTATAGCAGTGAATAGGTAAGTGCGGTTAAGTTTGTATAGCATTAAATTTTCCGGATCCGGCAAAAAATTCAAATCCGACCGGGTTTAGTCCTAAAATAACCAATTAATACGATTTCCCGGATTCGCTACTCCTTTGTGCTGGCGTAGTTGCACATCAAACGAAAACTTATAATGAGTGTTGATGTTAATTAAAATAGGAAATTCCCGGACGGGGAAATTGCAAATTAACTTGTTGAAATAATGAACGATGAATTGCAAAGTTTACTTTAAAAGTCGCAAGAATTGTCGCGCGCGTGTGGATTGTAGAAGTAATTATAATTTAATCAAACTACGGATTCGTTAGTGATATACAATTGCGGAGGAAGAAAATATTAAGACGGATGCTATAAATGTTCTACTTATTTTCTACATTTTGACTTCAGACAATTTTGATATTATAAATATTTAGGAAACATCTTGTACCACATTTTTTAATAATATACCTCTAGTTTGCGCGTGAATTATCCTCGATGGAGCCGTTAAGAATTCAGAACCACTTGCACTTCTTGCATTAGAAGGTGGTAAATAACCATTTTGTAACTTATCCGCAAAACTAGCACCCAAAAATATTGAAATAATCAACTAAAAAAAAAAACATGAGTCGAGCAGTTAATATTAAATAAAAAATTTCACATCACTTACCCACTTCATATTTCTAATATTATTATACCTATGATAACTATTTAATAACGCACTTCCAACTGTTGGTCCCACTTCCACCGTGCTTCTTTTTATACCCAAGACAAAATATTCGGGTAGACCTATTACCTATAGAAGAGCAATTATATTTTGGGAGCAAAGGCAAGGTTGCATCAACATAAATCCAAGGCCTGTTCTACATAATCCTATCATCGCGATCATCTTCTGCTTCTTATGGGCGCGATTACGTTGACAAGGATGACTTTGATTTCGATCTAATACAATCGAATCCGTTGATTGCAGATGCCGCAGCACAAACAGGTAATTATTTAGACGATGCAAACGTGACGAAATTCCCCACAAAAGGACGATTTTTTCGTATTGATTCGGCTCGATGTTTGTTCATTGTTAATTTACAATGCAAATAATACCAGTAGCAATAATGAAATTTGGAGGAATATACAGGGTGTTTCATTTGGAAATGTACAAACTATATTTGCAGATATAGGAGTTTTTATAACTTAATTACAGAAGCTTTAAGTATAGATTAATGGTTACATCAATTATCTTTAAATTTTATGAAAATTAAATCAACAATACGCAATTTTTGCGGAATCAAAATTTTTCATTTATCGGCTTTATAGTCAACTCGTGAACCTGAAAAATAAATGAATAATTCCCATTGGAAAATTTCGCAAAAAAAATACCTGGACGTGTGTAGGGGTGGACAAAGCGTAAATAACCCCATCCGCAATGTCCTCAGGCTTCAATAATTGATCCCCTATGAGTCTTATGAAATCGGGGTTTGCTCTAATATTTTTATCGAATATAGGTGTGTCCACAGCACCAGGACTGACGCTCTACAAATTAAACAATTTTCCCTCTGCATTTATATACAGGATGACCTGGAAAATTTGGGAATCTCTCGGATCCTATCTGGTTCCTATCTGGAACATGAAAAAATAAGAAGACAAGTTCCTATAAAGTTTTTCCCTACAGGCCCTCCCTACGGAGATATACTGCTGGACCTGAAGGGCACCGCTGAAAATATGTAGATTTTCCTTAAATATCTTTTATAAAGTAACATTTGTAAAATTGTGTTAAAGTACTTTATTCAAAGTATTTTTATTTCATTAATTATTTATTTATTTTTAGTTTTGTTAAAAATAAAATTTGATTCATTATTTTTATCACCTAAATAGTTGATTTTATCGACAATTTAGAGGAGTACCTTTTTTTAGTTTAAGGTTCTAGCTCTCCAGATATATGTTCTTTAAGTTTTTATCATAGAGGGTAGTGAAAATTTAGGCATTAAGATGGTTTAAACCTTAGCCCGGCCCTGGTAAACTATAAAAACTAAATATGTCTTAAGGACACTATTTTATGAGATCCTTTCTAGTGTCCATCGTATTAGATTTTTATTAAATTATACAGGGTGCATTGTAAGTTGATACTTCTTTTTCAACTGTGTATGAATCTCTTAATTCTAAGCAACTTTTTCAAATAAACTTTTTGAATATTATAAATAACAAAGAAGATGAAAATTTTAAAATTTAGAATATTTTCCAATACGTACCTGCTTTATTAAATATGAAATTTATTTATGGCAGTCATCTGTTAAATAAATGCCGAAAAATAAATAAATTTCATATTTAATGAAGCAGGTACGCATTGAGAAATATTCAAAATTCAAAAAAAAGGTAAAAATTATTAAAAATTTTTGTTTTTGTTTTTCAGAATATTCAAAAAGTTTATTTGAAAAAGTTGCTTGGAATTAAGAGATTCATACACAGTTAAAAAAGAAGTATCAACTTACAATACACCCTGTACTTATTAAGTATTTTAAAAGATATTTAAGGAAAACCTATTTCCAGACGAGTACCTACATCTCCGCGCGTAGGGAGGACCTGTAGAGAATAACTTTATAAGAACTTGTAAGTAATCTTATTTTTTCATGTTCTATCTGGATCCGAGAGATTTCCCACATTTTCCAGGTCACCCTGTATAACTAAAATTAGGTGTTATTTTTCTTCTGTAGATACTTACGGTGATTTTAATTTTCAAGTTCAATTTGTTGATATCTTGCCGAAAGGTTTCGGTTAAGGCCGTTACGGCATATTTTGAAGCTGGGTACATGTTTTGAAAGGGTAAATGGAGCACCGTGTGACCGTTCAAGCTGTTAATATTAATGATATGACCGTTAATGCCGTTTTCTTTCATAATTTTGATGGCTAAAGTAGTGGCAATGCTCAATCCCAGCACGTTGACTTCAAGAGTTTTTCTCCAGCCGGGTATGTCTTCGTCGATGAAGTCGTTCCTGATGTGAATACCTTTAAATATCTAGTTGATGATTTAGTAGATGTATTAGTGTGTATGTGTACCTGCGTTATTGATCAGGATGTGCACAGGACCAAACTTGTCTGTAGTCCATTTGAAGAGATCTTTAATTTCTTGCTCATTGGACAAATCTAGTTTGTAGCTGTGAAGTTTTCCCTTTTTTCCTTCCAAAGTTTTGGCGATTTCGTCTACTAAGTTATCTCTCCTTGCTACACCAATTACCTGAAATTATGCGCATTAATTTTTTGTTGAGTTAAGAATTTGTGAGAAATACTTACAATGAGACCATTTTCTACGAGTTGTTCCGCAATAGCAGCACCGATACCAGAACTAGCTCCTGTAACAATAGCCACTTTACCACACCATCTTTCCATTGATAGCACCATCTTGAGAGGACAATTATACTGAAATGATTTAAAAAATTAATTGTGTTGAAGTTTGATTATTCGGGATGAAAGAAACTGTAAAATTTTTGTAAAAAAACAATCATTTTGATGCAGCATGATGTTTGCAATCAATATTTGCACTCTGCTACTATAGTACTCGGAAATGTGAGTGATCCATTAAAGCGTTTATCTGCAGTAAAGTTTCCAAAGGAGATTTACAAAAGGAGTCCATAAAAATCAAAGCACTGTGTAATGAATAGACCAGAGTAAACTTATCCGATTCGATGTCTAGCCAGCAGGGTAGATTTCCGGTAGTGGCTAGGAAACCAACTAATAATGATAGTAAAAAAATATTCGCTTCAAAAATTTTATTTAAATTTATTCACGATTGAAATGATAAATATTCCATAGGTTAAGCGCCTCTTGAAAAGTTTTATAAAAATTTTACCTTTTACTATAGTTAAGAAATTGAAAAAATTACAATTAAGAATATCAATTTCAAATTGTAAATTTACACAAGAAACGTACCTTTATTAAAATAGAACGTTCAAGGAAAGACCTTCACTGGTAACTAGAATATCGCTATGTTTAATCTTAGGATATATCACTTAAATTTAAACAAAAATGGTAAAAAATTCAATTTGTTGTTGTTTCGCATTCACGAAAAAAGAGGGTCAACTTAATTTGTCATTTTCAGTAGCAATTTATAGAACATTCACATACTTCACATAATTATCGTGGATAATTAAGCAAAATATGAATAAACACTAAATGTCAACTGTTATCAAAAATTCTTATCTTGTAAATAAAGAGAGAATAAAAATAATGCGACCTTTTTCTTCCAAAACTTAAAACCTCCAAAAATAACTTCTATAAAAATAATCTCCCTGTATAAACACTCGTTAATTATAATTTGATAAAAATTCTATTATAGAAATTTATCAAAGCGTTCGTTCATTAACAGCGGGTTTATCGCCGTTATACGGATGTCTCGCTAGTCACTGCTCAAATAGATCGAACTCTCTATCAAACTCCATTCTATCGGACTCTCGCCGGCTCTGCGTTCAATTATAATTAAAGCGATATCGAAGTGGGACCGGATAATCTAATTATCTTCGAAAATTTTACAATCTATTGCGCGACGTCGCCCTAAGAATCCGTTTAATAAGCGACCCATAGAGATAATAACGAATAAAATCGTAGAGTACATGGATGAAAGGGATTCCATAATTCTAAAAAAAAAGGGAGCACATTTCTGGTCGGTTTCAGTTCGATGCGATATCGCATTCCCGATTTTCCAATCTAAAAAGCTATTCATTATGCGGCATTACCAGTTTTTAATTAAGAAATAGTTTTCGTTTCGTTTGATATCAAGTACTAGATGCTGGGGAAATGTTCGCCTTGAAATCAATCTACATGGAAGAGTATACCTAGTGGTCAAATATATTATACTTTTGGAAAATATACACTATATTATATTTATTGTTAGTTTCATAAAAGGTGGAAGAAACATTATGAAGATGATTTACCTGCTTGGCGTAGAAGCTTAATTAAAACAATTACAAAGTTTCCTAATAAATTCCCGTCTTTTCGCGAAAATAAACAACGACAAAAGAAGCGAATCTATGTATTTCGCGGGCGAATGTGATATGTTAATATTCATTATTACAACAATCACGATAAAACCCTATCCGTATGCCGCATTCGTTCGACTAGCTATACCGACTTTAATTTCATTCCTACCATTTTTGATTTATGCTTTAATTAAAAGCCGTTATTATGCTTTCTGCTATCTACGGTGCAACTCCTATTTCTAAATAATGCCTCGCAGGAATTTTTCGCAGGAACAGACAGGCGACTCGCCTCTTTCTCTACGCTTTTTTATTGTAAATAATTACGTCGTATTCCCTATTTTCTCAACAAAATTCCATATAATTCTACCTGTTTTACATTATAGAAAGTTTGGTAAATTTTGTTCAATGTAATCGGAAGAATTTATAGTTATTTTTTATAAGTTCCTTAAATACAGGGTGTCGCAAAAAGGTTGGGACATAGCTTACAAACTTCTGAGACGAAAATAAGATGATTTAATACAAGTATCCAAAAGTGTTTAGTAAAGAAGTTACCGGATATTAAAGTTAAAAATAACAAAGAGATTTTTTGATTTTGAATTTCTACACATAATATCCCTGTTTGGTGACATATATTTGGTTATTTTTTTTTAAATTATCGATCCCTCCCCGATTTAAAAGGGGGGTCCAACTGTCTCAAAGCCCTATTTGTTTCGCCCTGCTTATTCACCTAATTTTTAAATCGAAACTAGATTTATCGGTTAAGATTTTTTACTCTTTTTATATTTCTATAAAATCTATCCATATTTTTGGAGATAAATCTCTTTTTTTGCCATTAAAACGATTTTTGAAATAAACATTTTCAGCACATTATTAAAAAAAATCATAACACCTTTTCAACAGTTATTATCAACAAAAATCTATTAATTAATCAAAACACTTAGCACATAACACAGAAAAAATATGTTTAAAATTTTAAAGATTTACTTTCAAAAAATTTATTTCTGTAATTTACAATAACGGTTCAATATGGCCTCTATTTTTGTTGAAAATAATTTAAACTGTTAAAAAAGTGATATGAATTTTTTTTTGTTAATATTAACTTACTACGTTTCGTAGTAATTACATGGGCGGAACAATTAGGGCTTTAAGGTGGTTGGCCACCCCCGTTAAATCAGAGAGGATGGATAATTTAAAAAAATTACTCATAAATATGTCACCAAACATAGATATTCTGTACAAATTTTCACGAAAAAAAGTTAAGCCATTCTGACACAATATCAAAAAATCTAATTTTTTTAACTTCAAAACCATGTAACTTTTTTACTAATTGTAAGTAATTTTGGATATCGGTAACTTCGGTTAAATCTTCTTACAAGTTTTGTCTCAGGAGTCTGTGGCTTATATAAGTCGGCTTAACTTATTTGCGACACCCTGTAAAGACGGTTTGGTAAATTTTGTTCAAATATTCAGGAGAATTTATGGTTACTTTCCATAAATTCCTTAAATATACATTCCTATAATTTTCCACATAATTATTCTTTATTCAGTCCTTAAACAGTCATTAAGAGTCCTTCATTAAACATAATTAGTACGTACTTTGGACCTTAATTTTCTACTAACTTCCCCCTAATTATTAAAAAGAGAATCATAATTACAACTAATAAGCCAGCACAATAATAAACATAATAATAATAAACATTCTTCAACTTTATCAAATTATTGCCTATTTACAAAAATGTTTACTCCATACGTGAATTATCTTATCGAATTAATTTCACTGACCCGTGCTAGGCGTTGTTAGAATTAAATATAAATCTATCTCAATGCGTTCCACTCTAACCAACGATTTTCGAAGAACTTTACCTGATAAATTGCAAAAATGGTTCTGTCTATGGAAAGATGGGTGGGTAAAGTGGCTGTAGTGACGGGAGCAAGTTCAGGAATCGGTGCAGAAATAGCCAAGCAATTAGTACGAAATGGTTTGGTGGTAAGTTAATTATACAGGGTGTTCGTTAGGTTACAATGTACATAAGTTTCTGTAATTTATGTTGTACTTTTTGCTGTGCTGGTGTAATCAATGAATTTATTTAGGTGGTGGGAATAGCAAGAAGGAAAGAGAAAGTGGAGGATTTAGCGAAAACCTTGAGCGACAAAAAAGGCAAATTGGTCGCGTTCAAAGCAGATATTTCGAAAACCGAAGAAATAGAAGCGGCGTTCGCTTGGATAGCCCAGAACGTGGGACCGGTGGCGATCCTAATCAACAACGCAGGCATCCATTTCAGGGATTCCTTGATAGGCGAGTATTTCATCTTCAAATTTCAATTTTCATAAACTTGACGCTTCCAGATGGAAACGTAGAAGCATGGAGGAAAACCATCGATGTGAATTTATTGGCTACGTGCGTGGCATCGAAGGAGGCCATTGCAATCATGAGAAAGAACAACATCGACGGCCACATTGTCAACATAAACAGCATTTTAGGCCATTATATTTATGATTTAGCGAATTTAGACGTGTACCCAGCCACGAAGTACGGCGTCACGGCTTTCACGGAGACTTTAAGACTCGAAATAAACAGTTTAAAGTTGAGAATCAAAGTGACGGTAAGCTCTTATCATAACACAAACATAAATATTATCTCTATTGAAAGCTATTAGAAGCGATTTTTATAGAAGACACACATAATGATATACAGGGTCTCCCAACGAAAATCCCCCCTGTAAATAGAGTATTTTTTTTTAAATCCGCTGAGTCCCGCCAATTTTGGTTATTAGGGGTAGCTTTTTTGATGGTCAAGCCAACTTGATATGCTCATCCCCTTAATCACTAGCCACCCTAACTTTAGAATTTCTATACATACCCTACTTTCAATACATACATCATTTGAAAGCCCTTCATACTCTGGTGAATCAGATTTGAAAATTGGTTAAGCTTTAAGAAAATGTTTGTTAGTGGGTTTAAGATTGTTTGTCAATTTTTCGACTTTATTTAAAAACATTGTCAAATCTTAACCGATTTTCAAATGTGATGCGCCAGAACATTTCCATAGAAAGATTTTAAATGATGTATTGGAATTAGGGTAGTTCCATTTGAAATTCTAAAGTTATGGGGTGGCAGAGAATTTTGAATAAAATTTTGGTTCTCTAGTTACAAGAGAAGGTCAAACTTTCGTTAGAAAACCCTGTATTTTATTTACTGCATCTAATGAATTCTTCGACTATGAAGAAATGTACTTTTAAAAGCTTCAATACATCGATATTTTTTTTAAATTAAAGTCCAACAATCAATGTTTTGTGCATTTATAGAGCGACAGTCCGGGTTGCGTGGATACCGAAATATTCGATAATATGGATAGAAAAATATATGAAGAAATTAAAAAATGTATGTTGAAACCAGAGGATATTGCTGATGGTGTTGTTTATGCTCTTTCAACGCCACCACACGTACTGGTAAATCATTTTTTACGTTACATTAATTTGACAGTTCATTTATATCAAATTTACGAAAATTCTAACTATTGTTCCATTTTTTAGGTCAAAGAAGTGACAATTAAACCTGTGGGTGAACCATTTTGAATTCAAGAACATTAAATTATTAATATAGTTATATTTCAGTAAATTTTATTGAAATAAAACGGCTGCATCACCAACGCTATTTACTCTGTAGTAAAATAGAAAATCGGAATTCAAACCGACCTGTCGCCGTAAATTCCGGCGAAATCCATTATCCCGCTATCAATATTCGGCAATTGATTTATCGGAATTTTCCGATCTAAACGTTCCTACAATTAAAAAAATTATTTACGGTCCGGTAATACGGTTAAAAAATAGCGAGAACTTTATTATCGCGAACGGGGAAAAGGCTCGGAAGTCGAACGCCTGACAAAGAGACCGTAAAACCGATAAAACCCGGTAAAAAGATAGGCGCATTTCTGGATGGTTTCCCGTTCTTTCGGGAATAGATGAAATATTAATTCGAACAAGCGGGACTGAAGGTTTTATACGAAAATAATTTTCGTTTCATAAATTATTACAATATGAATATTTTCGAGCATAACATTTGAGACAAATAAACGCATAAGAAGTGTAATAATTTATCATCTACTGCATACCTATTTAATTTGTTATCTCAGTTATGCCATTATTCACTGAAAAATAATGAGTTGTGTTATATGAATTTTATCTAAATAGTCATCGTGGAACTGATTACAAAATTATTGTTATTTCATACTCTTCCTTCCAACCAATAAAGCGCAATACATTCCTTCAAAACAAGCACTATTTTTATCACACAGATCCCCTACCATCATAATTTAAAATACAGAGTGTTGATTGCTTTAAATAGTCCACTCATAGCACTGCATTGGCATCGACCTTAACATTGAACCTTAGGAACTTAAATTAAATTTAATTGAACAAATCGAAATAAATCGTAGCAAAAAAATATGGTTCTATCAATGGATAGATGGGTCGGGAAAGTGGCTGTAGTGACAGGTGCCAGTTCTGGAATAGGAGCAGCCATTGCCAAACAACTAGTTGAAAATGGTGTTTTGGTAAGACTTTTTAGTAATTCATAATGTATTGCAATTATTGTCTATTGTTAGGTACTATTCAGAGTATTGTACAAACTTTAATATTGGTCTTTCAATGAAAATTTGACTCTCTCTAAAATTAGAAATTCGAAATTTTTTTCAAAAATCGCTGAGACCTGTCAATTTTTGTTCCTGGAGTACCCTACTTCCAATATGTCTTTTAAAAGCCCTTTTCGTTGCGAATACTTTGGAGCTCCGTAGGTATTTGAAAAGTTTTTAAACAAAATCGAAAAATTCGAAAAGGCAAAAAACCTTAACAAACCCATTATCAAAAATTTAAAAACTTTGTCAAATCTTAACTGATTCTAAAGCTAGGGTGGCTGGGGTTTAGGGGGATGAACATATCAAGTTGGCTCAAGAACAAAAATTGACAGGTCTCAACGAATTTTGAAAAATATTTCGGTTCTCTAGTTTTAGGGGGGGTCAAATTTTCGTTGAAAGGCCCTGTAGAAACCTATGGAATAGAATTGATGTTAGGTTTGATCTACCAATTTGGCAATTTTAATGGTCTTAACTGCTCAAACTCCTTTTAATATTACAGGTAGTTGGAGTTGCCAGAAGGGTAGAGAGAATCGAAGATTTATCCAAGACGCTAAGTGATAAAAAAGGGAAATTATTTGCTTACAAAGCAGACCTGTCCAATCGAGATGAAATTAAGCTACTCTTCGATTGGACCAGCGACAATGTCGGACCGGTCGCAATTTTGATCAACAATGCTGGAATACACGCAAGAACCACTTTAGTAGGTTAGCATTAGATCAAACTAGATTGCTTCCAAGTTTTATAGGCTTCACTTGGATTTCTTCCTAACTATACCAACTTTAATTCCTCCAAGACCTTGAAAGTCTTCTTATTATAATACTTGTCTTTATTACCAACTCTACTATAACGAATTATTTTGCAAATCTCTAATATTTTTAGATGGAGATGTAGATGAATGGAAGAAAACCATAGACGTAAATTTAATGGCCACATGCTTAGCTTCAAGAGAAGCGATTGGCATAATGAGAAAGAATAACATTGATGGCCACATTATCAATATAAACAGCATTCTAGGCCATGGGATTTGGAATTTTCCCAATATGGATATTTATCCAGCAACAAAATACGCCGTGACAGCATTTACGGAAACTCTACGGTTCGAATTGGTTAATCTGAAATCGAAAATAAAAGTTTCGGTTAGTACACGCTGGCTTGCGAGTTTTGTCATATATAATTTGTCACATATTGAATAATATGTATCTACCTACAATACAGGGTGTTATTGAAATGAATGTACATATTGAAACGGGCTTATCTTTACACTTTTATAGATTGGGGAAAAATGTTATTCTTTAAAAATAACTATTATTAAAGGAGAAAAATAATTTTAAAATGAACGTACAAGGCTGCATTATAGAGATAGGTCCGAGAATGACATTGTAACTAAGAATTCAACCAACCAGATACGTCAGATACACCACATAGAACTACGTACTAGTCGTACTACTAGGCGTAGTGTAAAGGTCGGAAAAGGGGTATTTTGTTTGAATTTAAGAGTAAAATTAGTGTCATTCATTTTTTGATATCAAATATTCTTCACAGTTTAAATACGTACATTCATTTCAATAACACCCTGTATATTTAGGTAATTTTTTGTAGAGCGTTAGTCCAGGTGTGGTAGATACCGAGATTTTTCAAAATATGGATAAAGATGAATTTGAGAATATAAAGAAATGTATGCTAAATCCGGAGGATATTGCCGATGGAGTTGTTTACGCACTTTCAACTCCACCTCACGTTCTAGTAAGTATATCAATTTTTTATTAGATTAATGCAATGAATATTTAGTGGTAAACTTTGTGGTATATTGAATAAAAAGAGAACGAAATGACAAAATTATTCTGGATATCAATTATCGCAGAGAAGAAATTGCTAAGAAAATTGCAGATAGATCCCATAGAAAAAAGTTCTTATTCAAAAAATTTGTATTAAAAGTTAATGAAAGTCTCCTTTGATGTCCTCTTTATTCAAGACTATTTAACTCTATTTTTGCAACTTTCCAACCCTTCAATATCAACATATACATTTTTTTTAGGTAAAAGAAGTAACAATCAAGCCAGTGGGTGAACCATTTTAAATAAATGCTGGAATTCAATTAAATTTTGAGAATAATTTTATGTGTTTTATCAAACAAAATCCTCTGATTATTAGTTTCAATCCCAGAAATATTTTTTCCTCAGATTTATATATTTGTCTCCAAACATATGTATCCAAACGTGTAACAGTTTGTATCCAAAATAAACGAGTAATCATCGTAACTTATGCCCAAAGAATCTTTATTACGTCCAGAATAATATCTGTGTTCTCAAAATGATAGATCTGTCACCAAAATGGTAGATTTGTCACCAAAATGTAGTTGGGCGGAGGGTAGTGGTAGGGTAGGAATAGGATCGGCTTAGGTGTAGGATCGCTATAGGGTTGAGGAAGTGTGGAAAGTCGTTTTGAAATAATTTGATGTTAATAGGTTGGTGGTAGGCTTAAATTTTTATCTACATACTTACAAAATATTAATATCATAATATCTACTAAAACTTTAATATCAAAGAATTAAATAAAGCAACATAAAATTTATTCAAACAAGAATTAAACAACTGCACAATAGTTGTAAACATAAAAAAAGTATAGATATTAAAAAAAGGGTGGTAAAAATCGCTCCCACCCCTCAGGGACTTCCGGCATATTTACAGGATGCTCGAATGAACAATTGTGCCAAATTCCGAAACTCCGGGTTTTTTATACTTTATTTTGGCTCGATCGCGTTACAAAGACACCGTGAAACCGAAAGAACTCGGTAAAAGATATGGGCAATTCTCGATGGCTTCACGATCCTTTGGGAATAGTTAAAAAATCAATACGATTCGACGAATAAAATGGAAGCAACTCACATTTTTATATTTATAGTTATTTCAATTTGAACTTACGTAATTTTCGATCATAACACGTAAGAAGAATAAAAAGTTGGTGTAATAAATTGATGTATTATTTTTATTTTTAAACGTGACCTATAAAATGGATATCTTTTTAACTCTGAGTTATACCAATATTACCTATACATGCTTAATGAGTTCTTTTCTACATAATAGCTCATCATTTATGTCAATTATAAATTACAGTTAATCGGCTATTTGCCTAAATTATCTTCAAGTTATAACGTCAGTTATGCCATTATTCACTGAAAAATAACGAGCTGTGTTATATGAATTTTATCTAAATAGTCATCGTGGAACTGATTATAAAATTATTGTTATTTCATATTCTTACTTCCAACCAATAAAGCGCAATACATTCCTTCAAAACAAGCACTATTTATATCACACAGATCCCATACCATCATAATTTAAAATACAGAATGGTGTTCAGTTGATTACTTTAAATAGTCTACTCACATCACTACATTAGCACTGACCTTAATAAAAAAAATGGTTCTATCTATGGATAGATGGGTCGGGAAAGTGGCTGTAGTGACCGGTGCCAGTTCTGGAATAGGAGCAGCCATTGCCAAACAACTAGTTGTAAATGGCGTTTTGGTAAGACATTCTAATGATTAAAAATGTATTATTGTTTATTAAACTATAGATTATTTACAAACTTTAATACTGTATATGGAGCTAGAGTAGAATTGAAGTCAGGTCTGGTCTATAATTCGGCAATTTTAATGGTCTCAATTGTTCAAATTTCTTTTATTATTTTAGGTGGTTGGAGTTGCAAGAAGGGTTGAGAGAATTAAAGCTTTAGCCATGACGCTGGGTGATAAGAAAGGGAAATTATTTGCTTGCAAAGCAGACATGTCCAATCAAGAAGAAATTAAGCTACTCTTCGATTGGACCAGCGATAATGTTGGACCGGTCGCAATTTTGATCAACAATGCTGGAATGCACGCAAGTACCACTTTAGTAGGTCAGCAGCTTTTGGTATAGCACTAGATCAAATTCCAATCCTAGATCATCTTCCAACTTTTATATGCATCATTTGAATTTCTTCCTAGTTACCAACTTTAATTCCTCCAGGACCTTGAATGCCTTCTTATTATAATACTTGTCTTTATTACCAACCGCTATAACAAATCTCTAATATTCTTAGATGGAGATGTAGATGAATGGAAAAAAACCATAGACGTAAATTTAATGGCTACTTGCTTGGCTTCCAGAGAAGCGATTGCCATAATGAGAAGGAATAACATCGATGGTCACATTATCAATATAAACAGTATTCTAGGCCATGGGATTTTCAATTTTCCCCATCTGGATATTTATCCAGCAACAAAATACGCCGTGACGGCTTTTACGGAAACTCTACGGTTCGAATTGGTTAATCTGAAATCGAAAATAAAAGTTTCGGTTAGTCCACGCTTGCGAGTTTTGTAGAATAATATGTGTACAATATTTATGTATTTTTTTGTAGAGCGTTAGTCCAGGTTTGGTAGATACCGAGATTTTCCAAAATATGGATAAAGATGAATTTGAGAGTATAAAGAATTGTATGCTCAACCCGGAGGATGTTGCCGATGGAGTTGTTTACGTACTTTCAACTCCACCTCACGTTCTGGTATGTACATATTTTTTATTAGGTTAATGCAATGAATATTTAGTGGTAAAGTTTTTGGTATTGATTAAAAGGAGAACGAAAAGAGAAAATTATTCTGGATATCAATTACTACAGAGAAAATATTGCAAAGAAAAATTGCAGGCAGGTTCCATAGAAAAAGTTCTTTATCAAAAAATTTGTATTAAAAGCTAATGAAAGTCTCCTTTGAGGTGCTCTTGATTCAATACGTTTTAACTCTATTTTTGCAACTTTGCAATATCAACATATACAGGGTGATTGTAAGTTGATACTTCTTTTTCAACTGTGCATGAATCTCTTAATTCTAAGCAACTTTTTAAAATATTCTTTTTGAATATTATGAATAAGAAAGTAGATAAAAAATTTTAAAATTTCGAATATTTTCCAATACGTACTTATCTGCTTTATTAGATAAGAAATTTATTTATGGCAGTCATCTGTCAAATAAATGCCGAAAAATAAATAAATTTCATATTTAATGAAGCATGTACGTATTGGGAAATATTCGACATTCAAATAAAAGGTAAAAATTATTATAAATTTTTAGCTTTGTTTTTCAGAATATTCAAAAAGTTTATTTGAAAAAGTTGCTTGGAATTAAGAGATTCATATACAGTTAAAAAAGAAGTATCAACTTACGATACACCCTGTATAGGCCTAACTTAAGTGATGTTATATGCATATTTTATAAAGAAAAAAGTTCATATAAGCATGTGGCCTAATTTGCGGTTTTTCGTAAATTCCTGAAAATTCTTTTCACTGATTTTGCTTAAGCTTGGTGTGTTTGTTAAGCAGCAACAAGCGGCTTCTTGTCTCGAAATTAGATTTGAATTTTAATTCCATTGGCAAAAATCATTGCACGATACTGAAACAAAATAAGAACACACATTTATATGAACTTTTTTCTTCATAAAATATGTTCAGGAATTACCCCCTGAAATTAACGATATAATTTAAATTACACCATTTATATATTTTTTTAGGTAAAAGAATTAATGATCAAGCCAATGGGTGAACCATTTTAAATGAATGCTGGAATTCAATTACATTTTTATCTACAAACCTACTAACAAAATACTAATAATACTAAAACTTTAATTAAAGAATTAAATAAAGCTACATAAAATTTATTCAAACAAGAATCAAACAACTGCACAATAGATGTAAACATAAAAAACAGTTTTGCACAAAAATTTCGGTAGGTACTGTATTTTTTTCTTAAATTTTTTTACTTTCAAATACGTGATATTAAAAAAAGGGTGATAAAAATCGCTCCCACCCCTCAGGGACTTCCGGCATGTTGTACAGGATGCTCGAATGAACAATTGTGCCAAATTCCGAAACTCCGGGCTTTTTATACTTTATTTTGGCTCGATCGCGTTACAAAGACACCGTAAAACCGAAAGGACTCGGTAAAAGATATGGGCAATTCTCGATGGCTTCACGATCTTTTGGGAATAGGTGAAAAATCAATTCGATTCGACGAATAAAATGGAAGTAAACTCACATTATTATATTTATAGTTATTTCAATTTGAATTTACGTAATTTTCGGACTAAACACGTAAGAAGAATAAATAAGTTGGATGTTCCTATTATTAGATATTTTTATTTTTATGACCTATAAAATGGATATCTATTAAACTCTGAGTTACACCATAATTACCTATACATCTTTAATGAGTTCTTTTCTACATAATATCTCATCTTTTATGTCAATTATAAATACCAGTTTTTGTCGGTTATTTGACTAAAATACCTTCAATCACGCAGTATTGTCAGAGCGCTAATACCATACTGCATTATTTAATAGCTCTACTTGTGTTTCGTTGAATAATTTAAACCTCACCAAGCAATATCAGCCTTTCATTTATCTCCAAATCTTTAAAGAAGCCAAAAATGGTTCTATCCATGGACAGATGGGTCGGAAAAGTGGCTGTAGTGACCGGTGCCAGTTCTGGGATAGGAGCAGCCATTGCCAAGCAACTAGTTGAAAATGGTCTTTTGGTAAGGCTATTTAATTGTTTACTTATGCAGTAAAAGCAGTTTAAATGCTGCAGGTTGTTGGTGTTGCCAGAAGAAAAGAAAAAATCGAAGATTTAGCCGAAACCATCGATAATGCCGAAGGTAAATTATTCGCTTATCAAGCTGATTTGTCCAATCACGATGAAATCACACCCCTCTTCAATTGGATTAGCGACAATGTTGGACCTGTAGCAATTCTGATCAACAACGCCGGAATCCTTGCAAAAACAAGTATAATAGGTAAGAATATAAACATAAAATATTAAATTAAAGTAGAAAGTTCGTTATTATTTTTCTTTAAACCTACTTCTAACGACTCAAACTCCTCTTAATAATTTACTATCCTATTTTCCTGTTAATACTCTTACAAGATTCATTAACAGAACTCCTTCAACTTTTATGGATGTTTTCCCGTCTCCTCTACGTTTTAGTACACATAATGCTTTACTACTCTATTTAGTACACTTTGTTACACATTTTAAAGAGTTTTCCGCTATTCCTATATGCTTTTAGATGGGGATGTAGATGCTTGGAAGAAAGTAATCGATGTTAACTTAACGGCAGCTTGCATTGCTTCAAGAGAAGCGATAAGCATCATGAGAGAACATAACATCGACGGTCATATAATTAATATCAACAGTGTTCTGGGACATGTAGTCATGAACCTGCCGAATTTTAACATATATCCAGCAACTAAGCATGCTATTACCGCTCTTTCTGATACTCTTCGGTACGAATTGGTTAATCTGAATTTGAAGATAAAAGTTTCGGTTAGTTCACTTTGAATTTTGAATTGTGTATTCTTTTATTTAAGTGTTTTTTGTAGAGTATCAGTCCAGGTGTGGTGGATACAGAAATTTTCCAATATACGGAAAAATCTCATTACGAGAATATTAAAAAGAATATGCTGAACTCAGAGGATATTGCTGATGGGGTTGTTTATGCACTTTCAACTCCACCTCACGTGCAAGTAAGAATTTTTTTTTAACTCTTTAGATCTAATTTAACTACATATCACCTTTTTTGTAGGTAAAAGAATTAACAATCAAGCCTTTGGGTGAACCACTTTAAATAAACTATGGAATACAACTAAATATTTATGCAATTACAAACGACACATTAGGATTTTTCAATTCGAAGTCACAGTAACACGATTATCTACACTTACATCTCTTTATTAGTATCTATTTTACAAATATCTGTTCGTTAATATTCATCATTTTTAATTACTTCAAATAACAGCCTTTGTATCCAATATGGTGGAACTAATTTGTTGTCCCCAATTGAAAATACAATTATTCATACGCCTATTTCTAATGAATACATAGTGCTGTATCATTAAAACATGCTTCATCATGTTACTATCTATAGCGCACAGCTCCTCTTTCACCACAATTTAATAGGTTTGTGTTAGGTTGATTAATTTAAAGCCCAACACAAGCCTGCATTAATCTTTAAATCGTTCACCACACAAAAATGATTCTGTCAATAGCTTGGGAAAGTAGCTGTAGCGAGGATATAATTTTTTATATAATATTAGTCACACAAATTATATGGGAATATTATATAACAAAGGGACTAAAAATAGAAAAATTCATATACTTACAACAATTAACTTTCATTACCTACAAGTACTTACCTGTTCGATGAAATTCGTAACACACCGATATCTATGAATAAGTAATTTTTGTAAACACGTCAATAAACGCGTATACTCGTAAAAACACGACAGGTTATTACAATATCCTTGAAATTTTCCGACCTGCTCAACCTAGAAACAGTTTTAATAGTAACTTGTTCGTGTGAGCGTGTATTAAGTGTTTATATTCGTATTCTCGAAATTCGCTAAAATGGTGTTATCGATGGAAAGATGGGGTGGAAAAGTGGCTATAGTTACGGGGGCAAGTTCTGGGATCGGTGCCGCAATTAGTAAGCAATTGGTTCAAAATGGTCTTGTGGTAAGTTGTATGATTAAATATATTTGCCCCGTATTTAGCGCCCCATTTGAAGGTTAAACACATGTTTAGAGGGTCTCTTTAACGTAAACAATATCATTAGTTACTCTATAACAACAATGTACAACTGTCGTGTTAAAGACCGCGTGTTTAACTTTTATGAAAGAGCACTAATATTTTTAAGTGTATAAACTCTGTAAAGTGTCTAAACTGTGTAAAGTACTGCCTAAACTCTATTCGTAAATTACGCAGAGTAAAATTGTATTCGGCGGATTATTTTACGCCTAATTTACGAATAGAGTATAAAGTAGGGTCCACATTTAATAACATGTTATACCAACATTGCTATATCGCAATGTTATACATATAGCATGTGTGGATGCTGTTTTTGATGCTTATGAAGTTTTAACAGCGTCCACACTTGCTACATAACACTGCGATATATAGCAATGCTATACAACATGTCATTAAATGTGGACCCTGCTTTTTATAGCAAGTGTGGACGCATAAAGCGCGTTCAAAACCGCGTTCACACTTTCTATATAACACTGCTATATAGCAATGTTGGTATAATATGTTATTAAATGTGAACCCTCTTTTATAGACATAATTATTTTGAACAGTTTGTTTTTAATATCTGGTGTGAGGTGCATTGTTGTTAAATATAGCATTTCCTAGGTGGTGGGAGTAGCCAGAAGGAAGGAAAAAGTGGAAGATATGGCGAAAACTCTAGCTGGTGGAAAGGGCAAACTAATCGCTTATAGAGCAGATCTTTGCAATCGCGAGGAAATCAAACCTATCTTCGACTGGACCACCGAGAACGTCGGTCCAGTTGCCATTTTAGTCAACAACGCCGGGGTCCACATGAAAACCTCCCTTATAGGTTAGTTTTAGCCAACAAAATAACACAAAATATACCCTTTT
This sequence comes from Phyllotreta cruciferae, assembly GCA_917563865.1. Taxonomy (NCBI): domain Eukaryota; kingdom Metazoa; phylum Arthropoda; class Insecta; order Coleoptera; family Chrysomelidae; genus Phyllotreta; species Phyllotreta cruciferae. Next base: position 6,196,772 of record OU830613.1, read on the forward strand.
TATCTACTAAAAGATGGCGATGTTGACGCTTGGCAAAGAACCTTGGACCTAAACGTAATGGCCACGACCATAGCCATAAAAGAAGCCATTAACATCATGAGAAAAAACAACATCGACGGGCACATAATCAACATTAACAGCGTCTTGGGTCACCAAGTACCGAGTTCCCTGCCTATGGACATTTACCCGGCTTCCAAATTCGCTGTAACCGCCCTAACAGAGTCGCTCAGATTCGAACTGACCGATCTCAAATCAAAAATTAAAGTTACTGTAAGTGTCTACCAATCAAATAATCTTTCTTAATCATAATAATAAAAAATATGAATATGGACCGAACTAGAATTGAATCTTTCTATTTTTTCCTTAGAGCGTGAGTCCAGGAGTTGTAGATACCGAAATATATGGAGCTTTACCTCCGGACATTCTGGAGCAGCTGAGGAAGAGAGCTTTAAAAGCTGAGGATATAGCAGATGGTGTTATTTACGCGCTTTCTACGCCACCGCATGTACAAGTAGGAATATTTATTGTTTGGAATTGCAATTTAATTTAATTTCAATTGTGTTTTGCAGGTAAAAGAACTCACAATTAAACCTGTTGGAGAACCATTTTAGAGGACTTGGGAAAATTACTGTTATATTGAGCTTTTTGCGGTAAATTTTGCTTGAAAGGATTTATTATCTATTATCCAACAATTTTTTATTTTGTAACTTTTGAACTATATTTCACTATAAATAAGTGTGTTTTAAATTAATTAATTTTTAGTTGGTCCTATATTCTTTAACCGTTTGTTGCGAAATGGGACGATTCTCACGTTATTTTCGAACATTTCCAAATTCATTATTATAAATCAAAAACCGCGCAATAGTCGTAGTTATTCCGATAAACTTATAATAAATCATGCAAACGTTAACAAAGGTTTCAGCTTTGAAAAACAGAAATCCTTCTGTTCTGCTCGAAAACGTCACGATAACGATTTGTCTAAGTATAAATGGGACCTATTCAAAGATATTATTGGACGGTCACGAAATGATCTGTTAATGTTTCATTCAAATAGATGAAAAATGATTTACCCATTTTAAATATCAATCGACTCTATTTTATTCGTATTACTTAGGAATCGCTGAAATGTTTTAAATTTCTTTATACTTTAAATGCTAATTTTAGATTGGAAAAACCCAAGCGGAAACTTTAATATCTATGTAAGAGAATGCGTTTGATAAGCGTTCAATTTTACTTCGAACAGAAAAATAGCATGAACGCAAAAAAATATATTTTCTTTCTATTACTACTGCACTAACTTTCTTTCAATTTCTATTGATCCCAGTTCCGCTTTTCAAAATTTAAAATAATATCCACAACAATCCTACGCTAAAACTTGGATTTCTCCAATCCGACTTGATTTTGATTCGATCAAGGAAAATATTTTCTTTACGAAGTGTAGCGGTGTACCAAGTTAAATGTTATTAGTAAAGAAAATATCAATTCGAAAAACGGCGAGCAAGGTTCCTGGAAGTTTTCGATATGCCCCGGAGTGAGCCAAAGCGCAAGGGAAAACCGATGTTCGACCAAGGCACAATTGGAATTCCTATTTTCTAATTGCGTTTCCAGTCGAACTTAATTCTCCCTCAATTTTCATAAACTCCCGTTGTGTATGTGACTCATTTGAGGTCGAGATGTTTTTAATTATACAGGTAGTTTGAAAAATAGATGGAGATATTTTAGAGGGTGATTCCATGTTAAAAAATTTGGAAAAAAGTTTCTATAAAACTGGATCCGGAAATGTAAGGTTTTCAGGATACAGGATGTTACATTAAAAAAATTTTCATAAAGCGTGTCCCAAAAAGTTGTAGATATACAAATGGGGGAAAAGTTTATTTTACATTTCACAAAAATAATTATTCTTGATGAAATTCTCTGCATGACTTGTAAATCCATAATCAGGTACAAAATGTTTAAAAATTGTCTGCAATACAGGGAAAACAAAAAATAATGATTTGGACCGAGAGAAAAATACGCAAAAACTGTAGTGGAGAGCAATATTTTCATTGAAATTGTGATTAAGTAGCAAAAAATTATGCACATTGATTATTGATCTTCCTAGTTAAAAATTAAAAGAAAATAAATATTTCAGTAATTGTTAGATAATTTATTTTTATAAAACATTAAAAACCTTCATAACCAATTTATGACTTGTTTTAAAAATTATTTATTATTAATTAAAATACCTTTTAGTTTTAACTATATAAACTTTTAATTATTTTCTAACTTTTATATTAGATAGTACAAATGGGTCCTATTCAAAGATATTATCCTAGAGGAATATCAATAATTGTGCATAATTTTTTGCTATTAATCACAGCAATACTTATACTTAATCACAATTTCAATGAAAATGTTCTCCACTACAGTTTGTGCATATTTTTCTCTTGGTCCAAATCATTATTTTTTGTTTTACCTGTATTCCAGGCCATTTTTTAAATATTTTGTACCTAATTATGGATTTACAAGTCATGCAGAGAATTTTATCAAGAATATTTTTTTTGTGAAATGTAAGATAAACTTTTTCCTCATTTGTACCGATATAACTTTTAGGGACACGCAGTATATTAAAAAATTTACTTTATTCTGTTGAAATTTGGAAATTTTCTAGAATTTTTTTTGATTATTTGTTTTCCAAGGCGCTTATGATTTTTTTTGCAAATATTTGATAAACCAGTTTTGTCCAATCGCATGCAATAATACGGTTTTTATTTTTTTCTCCAAAAACAAAGTGAGATACGAAAAAAATACAAGAGGTAAAGAAGTTGTATTTTTAGATGCTTAATAAAACAAAAAATATTAAAGTTACAAAAAGGGCAGTGGTGTACATTTTTTTCACAATAATATTCGTTTAGGTCCCCCCGCGACGCCATTAAACTTAATAATTTTAATCTATTTAGGGCTAAATTAGCCTCTTAATGGAACAAATAACATTGCCAAATTTCAACAGAATCAAGAATTTTTTTTTTATTTTGTTAATATTCTCCTTTTTTAATTGAACATCCTGTAACTTGAAAACTGCGTCACACTCTAAATCACTCAAATATCTCCTCTATTTTTCGAACACCCTGTATAAAAGTATCACATATCACGTTTCTAGTAAATCTTCCTGTACTATACCTAAATGGAGAATTTTGTAAATCTGATTTCCTAATTTCCTTATGCAATGTTGGCAATATTAGAATTGCCAAAAAAAAGGAGAATAAAAATTACGAGCCACTTGATTTAGGAATTTTGTCCTATAGATTGCCCAATAATCGGATTTTACTGTCGTTTTTGTTCTATTATTGAGGCTTTGAAGTATCGGTGAAAAAATATATTGAATTATGAGAGGTAAATATACCGGAGAAAAAGTTAGATACCTCATAAAATATCGATAAAAAGTGGAATCTCATATATAAGAAACGATTTTATGATCCTCGTATATCTATCGGTGATTTTATTAATCTAATAAAGAAGATCCGTGACATATTTACTAAAATTCATTGGGATAGTAAGGTCTTCTGGTATAAATTGACCCAAAATATTCATTAAAATGGTCAAGATTGACCAAGCGTGATACTCTTTAAGGGGGGCTAGTTTTTCAGCAGGATTATTTTTGGTATAGAAAATAATCCAAAGCCGATCCTGTGGTTATTAGATTATATTTTTAGGTAAAAATTCTTTTTATAGTGTGGCGATTTTAGGGGTAAATTTGGTGTCATTGGAAGCGTCTACGACGAGCAAAAAACTTTATCCATATTAAATTATCCTGTATGAACATATCCTTGAAGAGAAATAACGCAAGTACTTATATTACAATGCTTCAACTAAACTTGAAATGAATAAAAAGAATTCGCGAGAACAAGCAAAATCTTATTCACTCGTTTACGTATCCCATTGTGATTTCTTTTTTTTTCGCAGGAAATGATTAATCTCGACTTTGTCCAGATATCGAAACGTATTTGTACGGAGTTGAAAAGAACAAAATTACGCAACGTTTGATTTCATTTAATTTTAAATCGCTTTCGGTACGTCAACTTTCCCGGAGAGTTTATTTAGTCGAGTGAAATACAGTTGAATTTTTCGTTTAAAGTGGAAACATTTCGGGCACTTTCTTTTCGCACAGCAAGTAGCATTCTTTGAAGGAGCCGTTTCGTTGATCTACAATCTCTTATCCTGCAGTTAAATCCAGAAGGAATAATTTTTTATAAACAGAATTTTAAATTGTTATCAAATGGGATTGAATTATCTCGTTCATATCAACATTATACACAATTTTTCAATTGTAAGATAATTAATTTTTTGATTTATAATGAATTATTTTTTAAAAACATTGTCAAGTATTTCGTTCAAATTTTCAACGATAAAAAAATACACTTTGTACAACCTCCTTGTTAACGCATTATTTTTATTTAATCGCATTAATTTACTCAAGATATAATATCATAATTTAATCGATTGAACTAATAACATTTCCTTTTAATTTTCTTCCTTGTTCTATATAAAAGAAAATTTGAGGAATCAACGATATGAAAATTACGCATAAATAAATTACGCCTCTATTAGCGGCATCAGCAGATTTTCCCTTCTATTTCCAACTCATTTACAATAAAGGATAATTTAAATACATAACTAAACACAATTACCGAGTTGTTACATAAAATTTTCATTTAAAGCGATTAAACTAAATTCACCCTAGGCGTTATAAATTCCGAAGTAAGATTCTCCAGGCACTGCCTCGCTGGAATCAACAAGGAAATCTTAGAAAGTAAACTAGTTATTTCCCTAATCAACCGAAATCCCGCTTCATTAGCATATTGCCGTTCCCCTTTCCTTTTCGAAAACACCGCCATTATGTCCGCGCCGAGAAAACTGATTTGAATTACATCGCAAAAGGTACAGTTCGAGCATTCGTCACCGAAAAGATCTCCCAATATTATAAATCTACTGTGTATTTGAGCAATGCTCCAACAAACGATCTAATTACTGAACTAATAAAACTACTGTTTAAAGTTAAACGACAGGCATAACTCAACGGGAAATTTCCTGCGGGTAAAATTACACCCAATAGATACCCGTCGTGTTTCCGAAATCGCTCGCTATTGTCTCCAATCTATTGTTTCTCTTCGCTTTTCTCCGCTTGTACTTATTATATTGGAGTGCGGGATTTATATATTTAATGATTCCTAATGCCGAAATTCGGTGAGTTGTTTGCTGGATAAGGGAAGGGTTTAATGGGTGTCATCTTTTCCTTTTATATTTAAAATAGTATTCATAATATCGCAATTACATAGAGTGTCATACACTTCTATGGGACATAGTATATGGGATAAGTGTTTATGAATAGCGCTCTTGGAAGTTCTGTTGGATTTAGTTCTCTTTGAAGATCCTGAATTAGTTCAATGTATTTAATTTATGTTCTATTTAAACTCATGAAATAACAATCTTCTGGAGATTATGCAATATTGTGTTTATGGAAGTCATCTGCAAGGAGCTCTTGAACTTAGATCACAAACGTAAGCTTCAAATACAGGAATATTTCCATCTATTTCTCCATAAACTATAGTTTATTTTAGCCAATTTATTTTATTAGAGCAAATATTTTCAACAATTATAAAACCTCTTGTTTGTTCAAGGTCGTTAGAGCAGAGGTGGTTTTATAGCTGTTTTAAAATGACATATTTATTCTCAATTCTACTCAATTCTCGGCTCAATTCTCGGCTCAATTCCACTCCTATAGTGATCTTATGATGGCATAAATATATGCTTAATATAAGTTTTATAACAGCATTTAAAGTAGCATTAAATGCAATTATAAAGTTCTCCATTTTGATCTTAAAAGAGTTTTAAAGAAGCAATGTATGCGTCCTTAGGATAACGCTGTTTTATTAGAATAGTTTTATAGATACCCTGAGAACTATGATAAAACTAAAATTGTTACTTGGGTATAGTTTGTGCAAAACAAAGTTAGATGCACAAACGATCACCATAAATTTAGTACGTCACAAATTCCGAAATTTCCGTGTTGCCGTGCGCCAGTGATGCCAAAGTTATATAAAGTTAACAAAATCTAAGAATTTTCAAAAATTGAATTTTTATAATATATATATATATATTTTTTTTTGGATGATTTAATTCTATTTTTTAACATCCCCTATCATCCCAAGTTAATATCAAATTAAATTCTGTAAGTACATTGCTTGTCAAAAATGACGACATTAATGACGTGCATCTAACTTTGTTTTGCATATAAACTTTACATACCCTAGAAATATGTACTTTAACAGCCTGTAAGATTAATTAATTATACAGAGCGTTATGCATATAGCATTATGAACTACCAAATGATGATGCAGATACTCTCAATCAATTCCGATTATTTACATAAATCACAGTCTCATTAGGTTCAATTAAAACCTCATTATCGGTCGAATTTATGTACCGTTAATTATCAATCCGCAACGTTTTGTTTGGACAACTCTTGTTGCGTGTGCTGTACATAATTGAATGTATGCACTGATTTAATGCCTTTGTTTTTTAAACTCATACATATTCAAGCCGTTCATGAGTACGAATTTAATGCATATATTATGCGATTCCTAATAAAAAAATATGTTTCATTCATTGCCTATTATAGTTAAATATACTCCGATACGGAAATAACTGGCATTGACTCATATTATACTTCGAAAATAAGTAAGAGTGTGAGGCACATGCTAATAATGGCTAGAATAACATTGAAAATTCACTGTCCGCTGAAAGTTTCGGACATTGTGCCGCCTCGTTAAGAAATGAACAGTTGTTTTTACATCAAGAATAAGGTGACATTCGATCAGCTGTTGACAAAGGTGTTTCGTTGAATTGGCTTTATATTCTAATAATGACGTAAATACACTCATCAAAATGGACTAGGGGACAAAATCATTAATGGACAATTAAGTGTGAATTTGATAATGTATTTAGAAAATATTGAAATCTAACAAATATAGAGGTTTTTTAATATCATGAAATTATGAAAAACAGAAAAAGTTGTCGTTTTTGTACAGAAGGAGTATAACAAAATGGATAAAATTATTAAGAGATTCACATTTAAAATTTTCATGTACCCTAGATCATTTTGATGAGTGTATTGTATATTTAAGTAGGTACATATAATGTAAAATACATTGACTGATGCTATATCTGCTGTTAAAATGGCGAACCGTGGTGCAACAACATTCGGAACGTTGTTAAAGTGGATGAAAAGATGTGGAATCTGGATAATCGAATAGAAAATGTTATAGAGCCAGTGTTAATAAATTTTAACGAATCTGAAATTGAAGATTCAGATTATGACGAATTGTTGAAATTAGGGGAAAATGACGATGAATGATTTTTAGTATACAATGGTTTTCTATAAATTATTCAGTTTTAATTAACATAGGGGAAAGGAAGGCAAAACGGACCACTTAACAAATAAACTTATTAAATAACACTTTATTGAACTTTTTCAAAGTAAAAAATAATCAACATGGTTAATTCTATATAACGCTCAAATGAGACTTTGATAAAATCACAGACAATAAAGATATTGGATGTTTTACCTTCATGTTCGAGGCAAAACGGACCTACATAAATTAGTCAGTCAAGAAATTAATCTCCATCTAAACCAAAGCAAAAAAGGGTAATTATATTATTAAAACATTTCCCTAATTTTAGTAATTTCATTAGATTTATTTTAACATTCACGTTACTCGAAGGCATAACGGTATCTTTACCAATATCTTTAATGTCTGTGATTATATCAAAGTCTGATTTGAACGTAATATTGAGTTAACCATGTTGATTATTTTTACTTCGAGGAAGTAAGAAAAATATGATATTTTTTAGTATATTTGTTATTTGTTAAGTAGTTCGTTTTGCCTTTTTGCTATAAACAACAAATTTTCTAAATTTTTAGGTAATAAAAGTTGAGATGGCGTCTGCATACTTGATTATTAACTTAATCATATGTCAGATTATATACAGTTTTCATGAGAATACTCTATAACAAACCAAACCAAACTGTAGGCTAATTTAATTAAGAATTGCAAATTCTTTAACAAAAACTAAAAAAAATAACTTTTCTTGCTAAATCAGTGTACATGTAGTCGGTGGAATTGAGTACACTGACCGAGAGCAGGAACAAGAAGGCTCTAATTTTGACGCAACAAATTCGTAGATAGCTTTACACATTTCAAAATTATCAAGGTTGTCCGTTTTGCCCACAGGGGCCGTTTTTAAGTCCTTTTTAATTTTCATTGCGCGACGCTGGTATTTGATAAAACAAACGTCTTGTAGAAACAAGATTGTATATAATTTGAAAAATTAGTCAATGCCAGTTATTTCCGTACCGGAGTATAGAACTTTAGGACGCAAAAACGCGCCGAAACAATAATCCGGATGTTCAAATCTTCCGCATCCTCAAGCTCGAAGTATTCGAGCAACGATAACAATAACATAAAACAATTAGATACGCGAGAGTTCCATGTGCGCAAACCGAAATTTCATTATCTTTCGGCGCTACCCCCTTTATGATATTGCCGGGAACTTCGCAGTAATTCCCGAAATAGAAATATTATCAACATGCAGGAACCGGCTTACATGCAACGCCGGACCTTCTGTTTAAATGGATGCCTAAGATTCTGGTCTGGAATAGTTTCTGAGAAAGTTTTCGCTACAATGAATATTCGCGAGTCGAGCGTTGCGGGGCGTAATAGTTGGAAGAAATTTTAAGCTAATGGATTTTGTGGTAAAAAATACGAAGCTAAATCCCTGATGGTTTAACCTGCTCGGGACACTTCCTTGAGTATATGTGCTTTTGTGCATTATTTAAAGAATCCGTAAACGGAATTTCATATGTCCAATACATATGTATTACGCCACAAACAGACGTCTGAAGGAACGTTAATGTTTATTTTATAGTAGTTTTCAAAAAGCGTTTTACCTACTATGTAAAGTTAGTAGGGAAAGAGTGCACATTGCACACTACTGCTTCTCAAGAGTGACGAAATTATGCCATATTAAAATAAACCTATAAAACAGTTAAGTAACATTTTGTGGCATATTCCAAGACTTGTAATGAATCCAAAATAGAATCACATGAAGTAAAATTAAAAAATTTAAAGCTCTTCGTATCTATTACAAACAATTTTGTCTACCTATTTTCTACGTTCGAAAGTTCTCACGTCCAGCTGTTTCTTTGTTTCTTTGCCGTGCTTTTTTTATAGTTCTTCAAACGAACGTACAACAACGCGGATATTCGGAAATTCCTTTCGGAAAATTCTTTTTCAGGGCGTCTCGGTTGAAACTTTTATCAGAGAAGTTTACGTGACACTCAGTTCTTCGGTTGCAAATTCTCCATCGTATGAACAGCGCGCGCCGTGTAAAGTCCGATCGGTTTTATTCCTTCCATGGGAATTCGGAAAGTGCCATGTGGGATTTCCGTGGAAATTTAATTGCGGGGAATTTATTTTCATTATTAGGAGTACTGGTGTCACTTAAGAGACAAGTTCACTTCTGGAAGTAAAATTATCGAGTAAATTCAATAAATAAATGAAACTGCCTTATGCAGGGTGGTCCGCAATAATAGACAATATTGATTTATGCTAATGATTTAGCCAAACCTTAGTGAAATTGTTACTGCTTAAGGAGATACAGTGTGTTTAGTGAAAAAAATGTATTCTTCTATTACATAGGAAGTGGATGGATTAAACTCAAAATTTGAAAAACCCAGTTTCTGCAGATAATAAATCTCAATAATTTTGAAATACTCCTAGTTGGTGATAGTTACGCCACATTAGATTGATAAATTCTCTTATAGTTTTTTGACCGGAAATTTGCTGTTTTGGTTGAAGTTACGATGTAGACAAGAAAGAAAGCGTACTTGTTGAAAGTGTCCAAAATCAGCAGTTTTTGAGAAAAATGCAAATAAAGTTGTGAGCATAGTGTAGGACCAGTGACAAGCATCAAAATTTTAAATATTTTTTTTTTGCATTTTCTCTGTGAAAACTTTGGAAAGTGAAATGTGAAAACCGGCACTACTTTTTAAAAATGTCGGTGCATCCTAAATTAATTATGCAAAAAAGTGCAAACTTAAATTTTTAACATTCACGAAATTTTCTCAAGAAAAAATGTGGAAAAAAATTTTTATAAATAAACAATATTGAATATTTGAATAAGTTATTTTTAATTCTAAACATTTTTTCTTTATAATAATTTTTGATATTTTCAAAAATAAAGGTACTTTACTCTTGCGCAAAAATCACATTTTTTGACAAACCTCGTATACGACTGAAAATTTTTAATATCTGATGATTGCATTTTAGGTTTTGGGCAATCCAGAACTTTTTATGAAGAATAACTTTTTTTCGTAATATTAACAATAAAAAAGTTTCCCATATGGTGCGAACTTAAGTGGACAGACACACTGTAGAAGGTGGTGGCACCTAAAAACCCACTAAATAAAGAGTGGGTATAGTTTCTTACTTTTAAGGCTTTTATGCAGAACGATAAGAAGTGTTTCTATTTTTCTGTTTCAAAAGTTATGAACAAAAAAGAAAGCAACTTCAATGCAATTATTTTTCCTAAACAAAGAGGTTCTTGCAAAAAAAAAATTATAAAGAACTAACATTATTTTTACAAGATCTATCAACTCTCAAAGTTATGCAGATAAAATCTGAATCACTCTAGTTTCAGCAGCATGTTCAATTTTCATCCATTGTTCATCGCGAGTATATATTTATTACATAATAACATGATGAACAAAAAATCGAGGAACGAACATTGTGTTTGTCTTCAGTTTCAAAACGATTCTGCAAAAGTCTACAAAAATGCTCCACAATTTAAATCTGCACTCACAACTTTATTTGCATTTTTCTTGATAACTATTGATTTTGGAAACTTTTAATAAGTACACCTTTCTTCTTCAGAAACCATGTCTACGTCATAAACTTCAACCAAAACAGCAAATTGCCTGTCAAAAAATTATGAGACAATATTTAATTTATCAATCTAAATGTGGCGTAACTAGTGCCATCTAGGAGTAATTCAAAATTGAGTGCCATATCTGTAGAAACTGGGTTTTTCAAATTTTGAGTTTAATCGATGTAACTTCCGGTGTCATATAAGAAACTTGAAATAAAATTTTTCATCTTCTATGTCGTTAAGGAGTAACCATTTCACAAAGGTAAGTTAAGCAAAATTATGTTATTTGGACCTCGGCTATCTATTGTTGAAAGATTGACTATTATTTACGGACCACTCTGTATAACTAAAAATAAATTATAAAAATCTGAAGGCATTTTCAGAAGTCTTAAAAGCTCAAAAGCTACCCTCATTTCTCCAACCGCAAAACGGATACCTTACTTTATACGATCCAACATCCCTTGCTATATAAATTTGCAATGTTAATGACCGCATTCATCCCCGTCTCACTTAACAAATTACCCCCGAAATCCTCGGCTAATGCCGACTTTTTTGTACCTCAATATACCTGTTGGAATTAACTGATTAATTAAGTAGGTACAGATTTTAGTTGAGAGTCGGGATTAAGGGAATGTTTTTTTAAGAAAAAAATTATTGCAGGATTATGCAGGATTTTTTGTATTCTATTGCGTACAAATTGTCCCCTATAATGTGCAAATCCGCCCAGAATAAAGCCAAATAAGTTAATAAAAATCCGGAGAATGAAATACGCTTCAATATGCCCTGTTTCAATATCGTCTCCTCGTAATTTACTCCCGTTTTGGGCTGACATCGCTATCGACAAAAAAGGACCGCATGACACCCCAACTGGTAGATACGAGTGTTTCACTGGAAATCCGGAATGTATCCGAATAAATTTCCGGACAAAACCCATTGGCACAGAACAGTACCCAATAAAATTATCTAATCCCTTCCGAAAGTTTATATAGAGCTGCGAAGCAAGTTATTAGTAATGCAAAATGTTGAATGTCTGGATAAGTCAGTGGATTAAAATAGAGCTTGCAAAGCGAGCAAAAAACTAAATCTTCTTCCAAAGGAAGTGTATACAAATTGAGAAAAGTAAGGAAAATCCCGCGGCTTTAGCGGACGTTCCGTCACTGGGAAATCTTCCTCGTGTTTCAATATTCAGAGATGGCATCAGACAATTCAATCTTCCTACGCTCCCCAGCGAATTTCTGAGACTGAATGGCCGAATCCTTGTACGCCTCTTCCGATTCGATGCATTCACATATGCTTTATGACGGCTGGAAGGAAATCTATATTTCCAAAACCGAGAACAATCGGTTCCATTCTATTATCCCGACAACGTCATGTAACGTATTTTTTCATCTCCATCATCGCAGTTCCTCTTCTATCAGTTCTTAGGCAAGTAGCGGCTTGTGTATGTACAATAATTCAAGTAGTATTGAATTGCGTGAAGCAGTTTAATTATTCTAACCAATACCATTTCCGTACTTCCGATCCAATTAAGTGCTCTTAACCTCGATTCGACTTTACGGAAACTCCTTAAACATCGTCTGCGCTTCCATTAAAATAATTGCCATAAATCTGGCCGGTCGATACTAATGAAGATGTACGAAATGCCGTGGCCGGTACACTAAGAATAAGTGAAGTTTTATCCATTTAGAGTACAAACATGTTCCTTCCTATCAGATCGCGCGGGATTTAATCACGATTTTATCCGGATCGCCGGGCTAATTTGGGAAAATATGCGCTATGGAAAGGAAATCGATATTTCGATTGCGATCTGATAGTTTAACACCGGATGGGTGATTTCGATATATAAATATATGGAGCTCGGTATATCAGTCGAGTGGTTTTTTTCTAGTTCTTACGTACGCACGGTGAATTTTCCAAATTTGCAATGGACGCGGCTATGGAGAAGTCCTTAAAGGAGATTGTTGAGCAGAAAGAGAAAATGGTAGATTATTTATTTTTTAAACCAAAATTATCTTACTAATCAATAATGAATTTTTCCAGAAAGCTGCTGTGGAAGAAGCTGTTACTGCTACGGTAATTATACAGGGTGGTGCAGACTATTCGCGTCGATCTCTATAGGAAAGACGGCCTGATATTTAAAAAAAAATTATACATATTTTATACAATAACACACAGGACTTTTCAGGCTACAATTTAAAAATATTTTTAATTATGTACAGGGTATTCTGAACATAACAATAAATATCAAAGGTATGTTTTAATATCTTGGTAAAATCTTTGGTGTAAAATCTATTTTTTTAAATAAATTTTACCAATGCAGACCTTTATAAACAATTTTTTACGACTATCCGCTTAAAGATTTGGAATTTTTTTTGGCAGGGTGGCTACAAGGAATGTCAAAGGTATCTGAATGGGTGGTGAAAAACTCTTTATTTTATACAGGATGTGTATAAAAAGTGTGAGAAGTTGAGCTTCAAAAATATCATGTTTTTTTTTCATAATTAAATCATAAATTCAATAATTGACATTAATTGTCATTCGAGAACGTTGATTCTTATTTTTATCTACTTTGAAATTAACCCATTAAAGGTTAAAGATTAAAGACGCAGGGCCAATTCATAAAACCGAGTTAATTACGAATAAGGCAAAAATAATATTATCCAAAACTATTAGGTTTAGGTAAGGAAGTGAACATGAACTTCCCTTATTTTTTACCCCCGATTTCAATGGAATTGAAAAAATGTGTGGTTCCATTTAAAAGAAAAATAAAAAACTTGATATTTAGATAGATTGATATACTTCTTACACTTTTTATACACACACTGTATAAAATAAAGAGTTTTTCTAAAAAATAAAGCATTTTTCACACATCCAAATGCATTTGACATTCCTTGTAGCCACACTGCAAAAACATTTTCCCAATCTTTAAGCGTATAATCATTTTAGTAGTAAAAATTATTTAAAAAGATCAGCATTGGTAAAATTTCTTTTAAAAATATTAATAACCCAAAAAGTATGCATTTTTTTATAAAAGATTTTTACACAAAACTATACACCCTAAAAGTTTACGCAAATTTCAAAAATACAATACATAGAGTGTTATATTTAAAAAAATATACCTTTGATGTTTATTGTTATTTTCAGAATACCCCTTATAATTGAAAATATTTTTAAATTATAGCCTCAAAGGTTCTGTATAATATAAAATCAAAAACTTTTAAAAGTCAAGCCGTTTTTCCTATAGAGACAATCTAATTAAAGTTGTTGAGTGTCTTCTTTAATTAACTCACAATTATATGGCAACAATTAATGGATAAAAATTTGTATTATTAGACCAGCAAAGGAGTCAATGCTGGCTTGGACATTTTCAAGCCCAAGGAGACCAAAGAATCGGCCAATGACGCTAAGGATTCGCCGCCGAATGCTTTGGAAACCTTCGGCAAAATCGTCAAGAATCCCTTCAACGTTGGGGTAGGTACTCAATTTAAGTTTACGCTTGTTGGATTGACTGAAATATTTCCAAACGGGTTTTTTTCGTACCTGAATTAGATTAGCTAACATTTGGATTTAAGGGAAATTCAGAAACCTACAAAACTTGGATAAATCCAATGCTTCGTGGGCTTTTGTTTTTGTTTCAAAATCAATCAATTTTTCAATACTTTAACAAAATCTATATTAGTTAAAAGCTTGCATACTATGAATTAAGCTCTTGTAAACGAACCCAACTCAAAGCTTTTAACTGTAGTATATCTATTAATTAAAATTAGGAAATACAATGCTAATTATTGTTTGATTTTTAATCTTATTGTTAGAGTTATTTATAATTTTTAATAATTACTCATATCAGTATGGAAATGTTTCACTTAATCAAAAAAAATAACGTTGCTTTTAGTAATCTTATCGTTTGTTCAAATGAGAAAATGTGATAAAATGCGAATTAAGGACGCAGGCTGAAAATTTTAGCAACATGAACTTATTTGAAATTTTCTTCGATTTATTTATTATCTAATAAGATGGTAGGTACAGGTTTATAGGTATATCAGTATTACAAAGTGGCCTGAAATTTCAGTAGAATTTATAGTAAAAAGCTTTCCGGTTTTTTTATTATTGGATATTAGGGTAATTTTTTATGAGGAGTTATCTTCGATGGTACGCTTTCAGGGATTAATGGATAATAAAAGTGAAAATGGAAGAGAAATTAATGAAGAAGGGTGCGTAAAAGAATCAAGTGATCTATTTGAGGGGGGTTTAGATTTTTTTCATCCTAAATCTCTGCTGTTTAAGGTAATTAATCCACGAGGAAAAATTGATAAAATTTTTCAATACTTTGTTAAATTAATAGAGAGATGTTAGAATAAAATGATTTTTTTTAGAAAAAAGATGACAAATTTGATAATGAAAAAGAAGATCGAAAGGTAAAAACAAAGCTGTTTTTAAGTAAATATTTAACACAGCAAAAATTTTAGGATAAACCCGATTTATTTAATTTATTTAAAAATAAAGATGAAGAATTTAAAGAAAAACCACCAGATCAAATTCAAGTAACTAGCACAGTGAACACCACTTTGTGTAATTATTACATAATTATTATTTTAGACTAATGTTAAAGAGGAAGGAAAGCCTCCAAAGGAGAACAATAATATTTTAAATATTTTTCATAAAACCAATGAAAGCATATTTGATCCTTTCCATCTAAAGGTAAATTAATTACACGGCTTCTATATGGGGTAATATATTTTTTAACAGATTGAAATTGCAGGATAAAAGTAAAAATTCTTCCGATTCAACGAAAAATGAAAATGAAGGAGGTAATATCTTTGATAATATGAATAAAAAAATGCGGGAAATGCGTGAAAATTTACCTGATCCATTGCATTTAAAGGTATAGTTTTTTTTTTAAAATTGCTTGTTTGTATTTCCATTAAAATATAAAATTGTAGGATAAAATTGAAAATATTCAAGATTCAGTTAAAAATACCAATCAGGGTGGAAGTATTTTTGAAAATATTAATAATAAAATGCAAGAAATTCAAGAAAAAATACCAGATCCATTACATTTAAAGGTAAAAATTGATATTTCCTGATAATATTTCAATTGAAATAGTTAATTGTAGGATAAAATAGAAAATATACAAGATTCGGTTAAAAAAACCAATGAAGGAGGAAACATTTTTGAAAGCATTCAAAATAAAAGGCAAGAAATTAAAGAGAATTTACCAGATCCATTACATTTAAAGGTAAAAATTTAAGTTACTTGCTAATATTTCAACTGAAATAGTAAATTACAGAATAAAATTGAAAATAAACAAGATTCTCTAAAAATTACGAATGAAGGAGAACATGTTCTACAAAACATCAACAATAAAATGCAAAATATAAAAGAAAACTTAACAGATCCATTAAATTTAAAGGTACAAATCAACATTTATTGCTTGTAACTTTATTACATGTAAAATTAAAAATTAAATTGTAGGATAAAATTGGCAATATACAAGAGAAAATCAGAAATACCAATAATGGTAGAAAAATTTATGAAAATATTGACCAAAAATTGCAAGAAATTAAAGAAAACCTACTGGATCCATTAAATATAAGGGTACACATTTTCATTTCTTGCTACCACATATTATGACCAAAATATAAAATTTTAGGACCAAATTGAAAACATACAAGATACAATAAAAAATGCCTATAGACAAAATATTTTTGAAAATATTCATACTCAAATGGAGGCAATAAGAGAAACTTTACTTGATCCATTAAATTTAAAGGTAAAATAACACAATTCTTGCTTATACTATATCAGTTGAAATATTATATTGTAGGATAAAATTGAACGTATACAAGACACTATAAAATATACCAATGAAAGTGAACTTTTTTTTGATAAAATTCAGAAAAAAATACATGATGTTGACGAAAATTTACTGGATCCATTTCATTTAAAGGTATACTTTTTTATACCTACCCTACCCTACCCACTTGCAATTCGAATGAAACATTAATTTCTTTTAAGAATAAGATCGAAAATATACGAGACACAGTAAAAAGTACGAATGAAAGTGGAAATGTATTTGAAAACATTAATAATACAATGCAAGAAATGCAACAAAAATTGCCGGATCCACATTTAAAGGTAAACTTGTATTTCCATTTTGTAATTATTCCTTTGAAATAAAACTTTTATAGGACACAATTGAAAACATACAAGACAGAATTAAAAATACAACTCTAAGTGGAGATATATTTCGAAACATTCATAATAAAATGCAAAAAATTGAAGAAAATTTACCGGATCCTTTACATCTAAAGGTAAAAAGTTACATTTCCTGCCTTTATTTCGACTGAAATATTAAATTGCAGGATAAAATTGTAAATATACAAGAGTCAATGAAAAATGGCAATGCTGGTGGAAACACCATTGAAAATATTCAAAATAAATTGCAAGATATCAACAAAAACTTACCGGATCCAATAAATTTGAAGGTATAAAATTAGGTTTCATGCTTATTTCTACTGAAGTATTAAATTGTAGGAAAAAATTGAAAATATACAGGACAAAATTAAAAATACTACTGAAGGTGGAGACATTTTTGAAAATATCCATGATAAAATGCAAGAAATTCATGAAAATTTACCAGATCCATTACATCTAAAGGTAAAAATTTGCTTTGTCATTGTAAATTTTGACTGAAACAATAAATTGTAGGACAAAATTGAAAACATTCAAGACACCATCACCAAAACCAATCAAGGTGGAAATATATTTGAAAACATTAATAATAAAATGCAAGAAATTCATGAAAAAATACCAGATCCACTACATTTAAAGGTATTAATGTGCCACATATCTTATCTGTATTTCTTTTGAAAAAAATATATTCTAGGACAAAATTGATAACATACAAGATACAATTAAGAATGCCAATCAGGGTGGAAATATTTTTGAAAATATTAATAATAAAATGCAAGAAATTCATGAAAAAATACCAGATCCACTACATTTAAAGGTATAAATGTGCCACATTTCTTGCTTGTATTTCTTTTGAAATAATTATATTCCAGGACAAAATTGATAATATACAAGATACAATTAAGAATGCCAATCAGGGTGGAAATATTTTTGAAAATATTAATAATAAAATGCAAGAAATTCATGAAAAAATACCAGATCCACTACATTTAAAGGTATAAATGTGCCACATTTCTTGCTTGTATTTCCTTTGAAATAATTATATTCCAGGACAAAATTGATAACATACAAGATACAATTAAGAATGCCAATCAGGGTGGAAATATTTTTGAAAATATTAATAATAAAATGCAAGAAATTCATGAAAAAATACCAGATCCACTACATTTAAAGGTATAAATGTGCCACATTTCTTGCTTGTATTTCTTTTGAAATAATTATATTCCAGGACAAAATTGATAACATACAAGATACAATTAAGAATGCCAATCAGGGTGGAAATATTTTTGAAAATATTAATAATAAACTGCATGAAATTCATGAAAAAATACCAGATCCACTACATTTAAAGGTATTAATGTGCCACATATCTTATCTGTATTTCTTTTGAAAAAAATATATTCTAGGACACAATTGATAATATTCAAGATACAATTAAAAATGCCAATCAGGGTGGAGATATTTTTGAAAATATTAATAATAAAATGCAAAAAATTCATGAAAAAATACAAGATCCACTAAATTTAAAGGTATTTAAAGGCCACATATCTTATCTGTATTTCTTTTGAAAAAAATATATTCTAGGACACAATTGATAACATTCAAGATACAATTAAAAATGCTAATCAAGGTGGAAATATTTTTGAAAATATTAATAATAAAATTCAAGAAATTCATGAAAAAATACCAGATCCACTACATTTGAAGGTATTAATGTTCCACATATCTTATTTGCATATCTTTTGAAAAAAATATATTCTAGGACACAATTGATAACATACAAGATACAATTAAAAATATCAATCAGGGTGGAAATATTTTTGAAAATATTAATAATAAAATGCAAGAAATAAATGCAAAGTTACCAGATCCATTACATTTAAAGGTATATAGGATGTATTACATTATTTTATTAAATTCTTAAATAATAATGCACTGACTAATAATAATGCATGAAATTGTAGGATAAAATTGAAGATGTAAAAGATAAATTAAAGATTATTAATGAAAGCGGTAACATTTTCGAAAACGTTCATAAGAAAATAGAAGAAATTAAAGAAAATATACCTGATCCATTAAATTTGAAGGTTTGTAATTTTTCCTTATTATAGGCATATGCCTATAATATTATCAAAATAAATTGCAGGATAAAATTCAGGGTGTAAAAGATAAATTAAAAATTAATAATGAAGGAGGAAATATTTTCGACAACATTCATAACAAAATGGAAGAAATAAAAGATAGTTTACCAGATCCATTAAATTTAAAGGTAGGTATTTTAATAGATAAAATTTTTCACTTACTCAAATTTAAATTGTAATTTTAGGATAAAATCGAAAATGTTCAAGATAATATAAAAAAAATTGTAGACGGTAAAACTATTTTACCAGATCCAAGCAATTTAAAGGTGAATTTATGAATAAAATAAATATCTAATATTTCAAGTTTCTGATGAAATGTTATAGGAGGAAGGTAAACACATCAAAAATATTGAGAAGAAAAACAATGACGATGTTATAAATAATTTCAACCAAATGATATTAAAGGTAAAGAAAATAAATAATTTATGAATAATTTCTTTATTAGATATTTAATAAAAAATATTACAATTCAAGGAAAACCAAGATGTTACCCCTTCCAATGTATTCCAGGTAAAATAAATTACATTTCTTTAAATTTTTACATTTCTTAACCATTTTTTTACGAATTTTTAGGATATCAATTCAGCAGGAGTAATTTATCTTTTTATAGAAACTTTAACAGAAATGCTCAAATCACCTTTAAACATTCAGGTAAAAAAAAATTAGTCGGAACCGTTTTCAGTTGCAATTGCATTTTATCACATTCCTATTTTGAACATTACTTTTATTATGCAAATTTACATATAACATATTACTTATCACACTTAACTTTTACAGGGAAACATCCAACTCGCTAAGGATCTCGTCAAGAACATAGACGAAAACAACAAGAAAATCATCGCTGCTTTACCAGACCCTCTAGGTCTCAAAGTAAGTAAAACATTTCATTACACGCCACCGGGAATATTCTCGCGAAAATTACGACATTCTATTTATTTATTTTTCCTCATTTCTTAATGCAGGGCAAACTTCCAGACGTCGGAAAAGCGTTCGCAGAAAAAGGCGTAGCAGGTGGCTTTGACGCAATTGGAAAAAGCTTCCAGGTAAGTCGATTTAGATTCATGGCAATACAGGGTGTCCCAAATCACTTTTAACTTTCACACTACAGAGGTCATTTTTTGCGAATTTTTGTGGAACACCCTGTATACGGGGTATACAAACTTGGCAATATATTTAGTTTGATAACAGTGGAATTGGTTGTTGCACTTTATACGGATTTTGATTGGATTAGGGCGGTTTTTTGAGGCACCCTGTACATGCATTGAAACTATATTAGAATTGGTTTTTTGGTTTTTAGATAATAGTTAGCGAAATACTGAAGGTTTCGAAACCGGGTCCACATCAGGCTGTGTTCGTAGGAAACTTTATGATCCAACTAAACGTAATCAAAGAAGCATACAAACAGCATGCTGCGATAACTATAGCTAAAAATAGAGTGTGGGTAAAGAACGCCCTCGAAGCCTAATAAACTTATACAATAAAGGATTTTACAGGACTGTACAGGGTGTTAAACACCAAACAATTAGATAATTAAGGAACGCTTTGGGACATCCTGTGTGTTAGAGAATCGAGTCTAAAAGCCGCTTTTTCAGTTAATAATACCCGCTATAATATCGGCGTTGAGAAATCTAGACGTGGATACCATAAAAAAATGCCTGGAAGAATTCAAAAAAGCTGAACCGAAGTACAAAGAAATACTGGCTAGGGGTATCGCCCGGAACGCCACTTGGCCCATCCGGACCGTATTCGATTTGCCCGCTGAAAGCGATTCCACGTGAAAACCCGCTCGGCAATCGAAACTTACACACTGTTCCATTAAGATAGGGCTCGTTTAGGTGTTAGGTTTCTCGATCTATCGCATTGTACTCGAAAACTTTCGGGCATCGGTGTTGTGAGAGATGTTTAATTTGGTTTCTTTGACGAATATAAATTCAGTTCGATTAGGTGAAGTTGGCGCCCAAAGTTAGCACTAACTCTCTGGAAGTGATTAAACTATGAGTAATTTAGTGTTATTCTTTCATTTTGGGATATTGCCGGGGATTATGAGGGTGTCATTAAATTAGAAAATTACATTTCTTACAACATCAATACGCTTCTAAATCATAAGTACTAACTTTTATTTACATGAGGCAATTTTTGGGCTCTTATCTATATGCATACAGCCAAATTTATTTGCTTAGTTAGCCCGGTTGTAGATATCACAGGTGAACGTTAGTTCAAACAAACTGTTAGTCAACTTTGAACCCAGTTCACTTAGGATTTCGTTGTAGAAGATTGCAAGATCAATTAGTTTGGTTGAACGCCGTTCAGGTCACGTTGGTTGCCCTGAACTCCCTTTTTATCTGAAATACAATGTCACATGCCAAAATTTATAGTTTATACTTGAACGTTGGCAATATATTGATTCTACTTTGATGTCATATTTTTTATTTCGTTTATTTTGAATTATTTGGACTGGAACTATCTACATTTGAGAAGTTCTAGGTAGATTAATATCTAATCGAAATCTACATTTAAATTCAATATCGATATTTCAAAATGAATGGGTCAATTTCTGAAGGTCTATGGTCTTCTAGGATGAACCATTCATTTCTAGGAAAAACCATTCAAAATTTGTAAAAAATCATCATCGTCTGTTCATTATTCTAATAATACTTACGTTCATTATGAATAATGAATTGCATATCAGAAATTCAACCTCACTTTTTTGGGTTAACAACTCAACGTCAAATATTAAAACTTTTTTTGAACCACCTTTGAATACTCTTCAAAGACCGTTTACGTAAACTTCTCTCTGAACCGCAAATCAATAGTGACTGACGACAAGACAAATTTGCAATTAAACGTTCAACGGAGAACCACACTTGAATTATACATCTACAACCGGGCCTTATGTTAGTTATACATCAAATTATAGGCGAAGTTCTATACTAGTCATTTATTACAATACCCTTTAGCTCTAAGGAGAATATTACATACTTGCTCATTTATTAGGTTCATAAATATTGGGTGATTTGGGTACTAGTCGAATTAAAAATTGGCTTATTTTTAGACGTTAATTAAAATGATTATGGCCATATTCATGCAGCCCGATGTCGAAACAGTGAACAA
Source organism: Phyllotreta cruciferae (assembly GCA_917563865.1). NCBI lineage: Eukaryota > Metazoa > Arthropoda > Insecta > Coleoptera > Chrysomelidae > Phyllotreta > Phyllotreta cruciferae. The sequence continues at coordinate 6,219,182 of OU830613.1, forward strand.
GTTTTTTATCGCAATTGCACCGCTATTCAAAATCCAAGGCGATTTCTTAAAATGGATGCTCGCTAGAGCCATTTCGATCGTTGCTGGGCAGCCTTTAACATTCGTACTAGGCCGGTAATTTTACCACAAAAATTTCGCAAAGAATTATTGTAATTGCTCTTATATTAATAATTTACTTTAAATATTATGTATACATTATAAGCGATTCGTCGTAATGGGCTCCCATAACGATTTTTTTAATAGCCAATGGCAATATTTGGGATCAAATATACAATAATATCCGACTTTTACAACTAAAAACCTCCTATTAACGAAGGAAAACGTTGTTACAAATCAAATTTTGATTAACCCGATGAATAGAATCTTGTATTTAAAATTTTATTCAGACAGATCTAACTCAAAAAACTAATCAAAGACTCGCTTCAAGAAGGATCTCTTATCGGCAACGTTTTTATAGTTAAAATGAATTTTATTGGCCAGAATTTGGCTTGTTTTTTAAATCCTAATTAATTTTAAATAAGAATTATTTCGCAAATCCCTTATTTTTATGTTAAATGAAAGTTTTCATAGAAATGTATTAGTCTTTTAGCATCTTTTCTGCGTAAAGAGATATGCCAATTCATTTACGTTACGGGAGCCCATTAATTAGTAACTTAGTAATAATGTAAAACATGCTGTTTGTTGGAAATAAAACATTTATATCGCAAAAAATATGTTTTATTTGTTCACTTTATCAAACTAAAATATTGCCAAAAGTAGCATAACATTCGTGTACGAATTGATGATTACCAACCGCCCGCAATCCGAATTGATCCTCGTTTTTAGTTAATCAGATATCCTTCTCTGCTATTACAACCCGAGACTCCGTACTTAACCTTAGCCCTGGCCGATATGGAATTATCCAGCGTGGTTTCGCTGTTGCTTTTATTCCTGGCGCAAAATTTGCTCTGCGGCCCGTCGATCGTGCTCATGAAGATCCTGTGGACTGCCCTCAAAAGCGCCATTCAGAGCTATTGCCCGCCCTTGGCGATCGTTTTGAAATAAAAAAAAACTCCCGTATTTTCAACCCAATGATTACTGTGTAGATGTTAGATTAATTTGATAATTCGCAACTAGCATGTTGATTTTATGGTAATTGTTCGTTTCGCCGTTTAATTAATGCTTTGATGTTTTTAGAAGGCGATTACGTTGTCGACGAGTGCCCCGGTGCTCGAGGCGTTGCAAAAATTCGAAATGATTGTACTGCTTAAATTATGGTTAGAAATCGTTATTCAAAACATTTTAGTCAGTCCTAGCGTTTTCCTGTCGAAAGCAGCCATGCCGTTGGTCATGAAAGTCCTTCGTTTGTTCGAGCCTTTCATAAAATTCATGTTCGTACGGCTCGTCTGAGTGTAAAATTTTGTTATACCCGCAACTTGCATGTGTATTTTTGGTAACGTACGACGGAGATATCTGTAGACGCGACCTGCGCAAATTTCAATGCGCATGGTGACTCAATATGTCACAGACTCCAGAGATGAAAATAAGAGGATTTAACCGAACTTACCTATACCCAAAATTGTTTAGTAAAGAAGTTAAATACAGAATGGCTTAACTTTTTTTCGTGAAAATTTGTACAGAATATCTCCGTTTAACGGGGGCGGCCAACCTCCCTAAAGCCCTAATTATTCCGCCCATGTAATGCACCTAATTTTTGAATCGAAACTAGATTTTTTGGCTTATTTATAATGATTTTTTACTCTTTGCAATTTTCTATCAAACCCATAGGTATTTTTGGAGATTAATCTCTTTTTTTGGCATTAATAAGTATATCGATTTTTGAAAATTTTCAGCGCATTATTCTGAAAAAGAATTTTATAATACCATTTTAACAGATAAAGTTATTTCAACAATGATCTATTAATTAATCATATCACTTAGCACATAAAAAAAAACCATTTAAAATTTTTAAGATTTATCTTTTAAAAATTTGATTTTTGTAATGTATGGCCTCCATTAATGATAAATAGATTTTTTTCAAAATAACTTAATCTGTTAAAAAGGCGTTATGAAAATTTCTATAAATTTCTAAAAAACCCATTTTTTGGAGATATATCTCTTTTTCGGCATTAATACGATTTTTCAAATTCACATTTTCAGAAAGTTATTATTAACAAAAAATTTAAAAACAAGAACTAAAAAAAATAAAAAAAAAATAAGAAATTGTATTAAAAAAATTACACATAAATATGTTACAGAACAGAGATATTCTGTACTAATTTTCACGAAAAATAGTTAAGCCATTCTGGTCAAAAAATCTCTTTTTTATATGACTATAAGCAATTTTGGATATAGGTAAGTTCGGTTAAATCGTCTTATTATTGTCTCAGGAATCAGTATTTATAAAGCCATGTCCCAGCTTCTTTGCGACATCCTGTATAACCTGTACTTATCAATAAATCGTTTCTTTTTAGCAAGGATTTAATAATCTTCCTTATGCCGGCGAAATAGCTTTGCTCCGTTTGAAAACGGCAATGGAGCTTACTAAATTGTGGATAGAGTCCATCATTGAAATCTTAAAAGCTTTTCCGCAGTTCTTAAAAAAAATGACCATGTCGCCGGAAGTCGTATCAAAACTGATAGGTATGTTTCCACCGTTAAAAGCAATTCTGGAGTAGAATTGATGTAGTATTAAATTGCATTGTTCAAAATTTTTGTGCACAAATAATAAAGTAAACAACTTGCGGAATTACCTACTTAAAATTTGCCATGCAGTTTATTCTTGAAAAATATTTTTTTCGGTTTATTTGAGACTTTAAACAAATGATTTATTTGATACTTTGAATTTTTTAAGCATTGCAATTAAACATTTTTAAAATTCGTGCAATTATACCATGCAAGTTGCGGATTACTTTATTAATTTGTAACTTTTTTGATCGAAATCAATAATTTTTCAGTTCGTTATATTATAGAAATAAATTAATTTAACTAGATGTACACGCTTTTTAATTAATTCACATGCTAATAAATATCTTTAATTAGTAAATACTAGGTTTTTTATTTACCTACCTCTGACTACAGCATGCATAACAAACATTATTTAAATAATTTATAAGTATGACAAACTCCTCCAACATGTAATACGTGGCAACGTGGTAAGTAAACTTGTACCTACAAAAACTATTTATCAGAAACAAGATTTTTACAATCGCCCTTGCAGAATTATCGAATGCACCGTCAGTTTTAATTGGGGCTTTTTCAATAAAATGCATTCATTGGACCGATTTTATAGTCAAAAATTTCTATAAACACTGAGCTATAGAGGAAAGCTTTCAGAGGAAAATTTCATCAACTCCGATGAAGGAAACTTTTTATGTAAGTACAACGTGTATGTACCTATTTATTGGTAACTTATGACCCGTTTTAAATGAAATCCAGGAAATTGGAGCAAATATAATTTTATACTATTTCGCAATTTTCTTGAATATCGTAGACTTGAATCTTTTCTCGGATCTTTTTATTTTACATCAACCAATCACTGACTAAATTATCTATAAGTAAAAATTGCTCATATTATTAGGCCTATAGAGAAAATTAACAACAAACTTTCACCAAAATTATTTATTTTTTCAAAAACGAATTAAACAGTAAAACATTTCAATTTAACAAATATAACAAAACTCAATTTTTGGTCTCGTCTTCATTATTTGCCTTTCATCTCCCGGCAGCAACGTTTACGATGTACTTATTTGTCCATTGATGAAGTTGATAATTTTCATCGGTAGATCGGTCAAAAATAAAATAAATTTCGATAGGTATTTTGAAAGGGATCGCGGCTAAATTAGTCATTCCGAAGATGAGGGGAAAATTGGGAGCTATCCAACGATGCTCTATATGGTATTGATGCCATACAGTATAAAGCATTGATACGTAGTATACAGCTTTGTCGGGAAGGAGATGGGATAATCCGTGTCAGCAGTAGTCTCGTTTTGTGCCAGTAGAAGTGTAGAAGGCATTGTTATATACCTATTAATTTTAAGTAGCTTTTATAATTTGGAAATATCTGAAAGTTATGATGAGTATTAGTGCGAAATTAATATTGTGGGAGATGATAGAAATTAAGCTTCAGAAATAAGCCTTTTACAAGGTGGTTTATATAAAATTACTGAAGGGTTTGTATATTAAAATCTACACGAAAATATTCATAAATTTGTAATAATCATCTAAAGCTCTGGAATAGAATAATCTTTTTGTACTCTAAAGAAATCATCTCAAGACATTTACAATAAATTAGATTTTACCATTTTGCAATTTTGCATAACGTCGGCATTTAAAAAAATTAAACACCAACTTTCACCAATAATTATATCTATTCTCTCAAAAACGATTTCAACAGTATCTAACATTTCAAATTTAACATCTTCTCTATTTACCGCCTTCGGCACCGCCATTGCTGTCTCCCGGCATTATCGTACTTGTGAAGTCCTTAATTTGGTCGTTGATGAAGTTGATGATTTTCATCCGTAGATTGGCCAAAAATGAAATAAATTTCGGTATTTTCAAAGGAAGCGCGGCTAAATTAGTCATTTCGAATAAGACAGGAAAATTAAGAACTATCCAGCGCATCATACCATGCAAAGCGCCGAGACAGTTTTTGAATCCATCGGGAAGAAGATGAGATAATCCATGTCAGTAGTAGTTTCGTTTTATGCCAATAGAAGTGTAGAAGGAATTGTTATATTAATTTTAAATAGCTTTTATAATTTGGAAATATCTGAAAGTTATGAGTACCTACTTATTAGTGCAAAATTAATATTGTAGGAGATGGTAGAAATTAAGCCTCCGAAAAAAGCCTTGTACAAGGTTGTTTATTAAATTACTGAAGGGTTTGTATTAAAATCTGCACGAAAATATAATAAATTTGTAATAATCGTCTAAAACTCTGAAATAGAATAATCTTTTGGCACCCTAAAGAAATCATCTCAAGGCATTTACAATAAATTAGATTTTACTATTTTGAAATTTTGAAAAAATGAAACACCAACTTCCACCAATAATTATCTATTCTCTCAAAAACGATTTAAACATTATCTAACATTTCAAATTTAACATCTTCTCTATTCACTGCCTTCGGCACCGCCATCGACACCGCCATCGCTGTCTCCCGGAATTATCGTACTTGCGAAGTCCTTAATTTGGTCGTTGATGAAGTTGATGATTTTCATCGGTAGATTGGCCAAAAATGAAATAAATTTCGGTATTTTGAAAGGGAGCGCAGCTAAATAAGTCATTCCGAATAAGACGGGAAAATTGGGAACTATCCAGCGCATCAATACCGTGTAAAGCGCCGATATGGTTTTCGAATCCATCGGGAAGGGGATGGGATGATCCATGGCAGTAGTAGTAGCGTTTTGTGCTAGTAGATGTGCAGAAGCCATTGTTATTAATTTTATGTAGCTTTTATAATTTGGAAATATCTGAAAGTTAGGAGTAATTATTAGTGCAATGTTATCTAATATTGGTGGTATAGAAGCTTCAGAAGTAAGCTTTTTTGGGGTGTTTCTATTAAATTATTGAAGGGTTTATATTAAAAATCTCCAAAGAAAAATCATAAATTTGTAATAATCATTGGAACAACTCTGGAACAATCAAACAATCAACTTTGAAAAATAATTTTCATGCGAATAACGTAGACATTTAAAAAAATTAAACACCAACTTTCATTAATAATTTGGTATCTATTCTCTCAAAAACGAATTAAACAGTAACATTTCAAAGTTAACAAATATGTATTACAAAAGTATCATCTTCTTTATTTGCCTTTGGCACCGCCATCGCCATCTCCCGGCAGTATCGTACTTGCGAAGCCCTTAAGCTGGTATATGGTGAAGTTGACGAGTTTCATCGGTAGAGTAACCAAAATTGAAATAAATTTCGGTATTTTGAAAGGGAGCGCGACTAAATTTGCGGCGACTAAACTAGTCGTTTGGAAGATGAGGGGAAGCATGGAAATTATCAACCGGCATAATGCAAAGCAAAGCGCCAATACTGCTTGCGAATCCGTCGGAAAGGGGATGGGGTAATCCACATCTGCAGTAGTCGCGTTTTGTGCCATTAGAAGCGCAGAAGGCATTGTTATTAATTTTTAAGTAGGTTTTGCAATTCGTAAATATCTGAAAGGATTAATTATTAGTGATATATTAATATAGTCGGTGGTTGTGGAAACGAAGCTCAAAAAACAAGCTTTTTTAAGGATGTTAGATTTTTAATGGCTTTTAAAGACATAAATTACTAAAAACTCTGGAATAAAAAAGAAAAAAAAATCTTTCAACATCCTAAATATTTAAACCTCCAAAATCTCTTTAAAAAACCTAAGTGAACCATAGAGAAAATCCTCATAAAAAATTGATAAGTAATGCTAAGCTTGACTAAATAATCGCCCTTCCAACCGTCCTAAAATCCTCCCCTTACACATACAGAGCATCGCAAATCACACTAAAACAATGGAACATAATAGACCACCCTCAATTAATTAAGATTCACCATTTAATGGCGGAGTTAACGTTAATTTTTCAACAACGAGGAGTTTCTCGAAGGAAATTACGCTCCCCTTTCGTCGCCGACCCGAGCCCGTCTTCCCGTTGAATCTAGTTAAACACCTTGTAAGTTCCATAAAACAAAAGCGGCATAATAATCCCCAACAAGGTTTCACACCTTGTCTTCCACCGCCGGATCATCAATTATTAAGTGCTACAACGCAAAGATTTCGAGTATCGGATGTAGCGGAGCTTGTTAACGTTGGAAATTCAATAGCAAAGAGGCGTATCGGGTTCGTTTCGAAGGGATTATTTCAGATGCGTATTTTTTTGTCGTTACGACGGTCTATTTTTGCGAAAACTGTTCAAAAACTTACCTGTGATAATGTAAAACGGCTGCTGCTTTGTTTGTGTAGCTCCTGCTGGGCTTTGGGGTATTTATTTGTTTGAGGAGTATGGTTAAATTATAACGTAATTACACGACTACTTTGGATGGAAATTAAAAATTATCGCAGGTTTTATTAGCAGGATAATTAAAAATATTAGTTTCATAAATATTAAAAGGGTTTTTATATTCGTTTTATTAATTTAAGCATTGTTTATTGCATATAATTTTTAAAATTAGATATCTAATGTTTCTACAGGGTGTTCATCATTATTTACTAAGAATGATTCTTAGGTATATAGTTTGTGCAAAACAAATATGAATGCACGTCACCATAAATTTATAGTGTCAGAACTAGACAGTGTTGCCGAACTTTTATAAAATCTAAGAATTTTCTAAAATTGTCAAATGACAAAAATAAATTGAAAATTAGGGGTTCTTGTTTCATGTTCCTAAACGGCTGATGTGTTCAGGTGCTCACTATAATTATCATCAAATTCCTTTATCATCTGAAATATATAGTACAGCTGTTCAAAAGTTAAGGATATTCTTTAAATTCGATTTTTAAAGCTACAGAGCAAAAAATTTAATGGTATTTCTTAAAAGGGTATATGTTTCGTTTTTGGCATTTAACTGTTAACAAACATATACACCCTTTTAAGAATTACCATTACATTTTTTTGCTCTAGCTTTAAAAATCGAATTTAATGAATATCCTTAACTTTTGAACAGCTGTTTATTTAAAAGGGCGAGTGAAAAATTTAGTATGTATGTAATTGTCCGTTAAAAGTGTACATAGTGGAATTTCAGGGAAAACTTTCGAAAAATGTGGAATATTTAAGTGCTCAAATTATGCCATTTTTATCAATTCTGACTATTGTTTTAAAAACTGAAACTTATAATTGTATTATTAAACTTGAAGCTATTACTTAATCTTGCCTTTTTCCCTGCATGTTGCGTTCGTTATTTGGATATTTTTACCAGAGGAATCCGATTTAGGCAACTATTTATCAAACTGCCAAAGTGTAAGGTTATTGGAAAATGGTTTTTTTCAAATAAATTATCAATAGTATCAAAAAAACTAAATGGAAGTGATGCATAAAGAATAAAGCTAATGTTACAAGTTTCACAAGCTTTTTTTAGTAATATTTCAATCTCATTTTTATCAAAAACAAAATGAGGGTCCGGAAATTAGACACTTTCCTCTTTTTTTCTTGGATAATTTAATTCTGTTTTTGAACATTTTCTATCATCTCTCATTAATATTAAATTAAACTCAGTTCACTCTGTAGGTTTTAAACGTAATTTGTTTTATGTGATTATTTCTAAAAGTTGGGCACAATGCTTAGCAAATATGATGACTTTAGTGACGCGCATTCATCTTTGTTTCGTACCAATTATAATTGGTACGAATTTTAAAAAACGGACTGCAGATTTGGCTTCAGCTCCCCAATTTGCCCTAAAAAAAGCTTTTGATTGCTCAGGTCAAGAACCGTGTAAACTTGTGTTATTAATGATTTTTTTTTTCGTTCTGGTCATCACAGAAGTCCTGTTTATAAAACTGTTAAGGTCCCATATTTACCAATGAAACAACCCGAATAACAATAATAATCTTAGGTAATTTTTTCTTCAAGCAAATAATAAGCCCTTATTATTCGAAATTCCCCTCGTTCGAAATGCAAATATAAAAAAAACTTCGTCCTTAAACCGTACAATGATATTTCGCGAAGAGGGTGGAAATTATAAAATTGAGAACAAAGAGACTTTGTCGTTTTGGAGTATGAGCGACGAAGGAATATGAAATAATAAAGCAAGGATCCTTCTATTGATGGCATTCCGGGCTATTTACTGGGGATTTGAGTATAAATTAAGGTCGCGAATAGAACGCATATTTTTCCTGCAAAATAACAATAAGTTTCTTTAAGTGAAGAATAATTTTCAATCATAATTTCCGCACTTTAGAGAATTTTTCAAGATTATCCTCAGAGTGTTTACAAAGCTTTTAAAGTAATTAACAACTATATACAGTCAATTAAAATAATAAAGCAATGAATTAGGGCCGTAAAGCGAAAATCAATCAGTCAGTTCGGCGAGCAGGATCTTCGCTTTATTAAAAATGTTAATCTTTTATCTGGATCAAGAGACTCTCGTCGTTAATCTTCATCGCCCCTTTTTACTTTCGTTTTACTCAGTAGCTAAATAACCTGTAGTTAAAAGGAGATTTCGCTTCCTCAATAAAAGGGGCACCATCCCGTTCCGGCATTAATTTCGAACGGGATTTTTTTCTCTCTCCTGTCTAAACGTCGTTTTAATAGGATTGTGTGTTATAGGGTGATTTAATGACTGCGATAAAACGGCTACGGTTTGTCGCACATTTGCGAATTCGTAGGCTTTGAGGCTTTATCCAAACGACTCATTGTATATAATTGCAAACCCTTGCTTCACAAGCTCAAATTTAAGGCACCAGTATACCAATACAGAAAGACCCTGAGAAAGTTTTATATACTTATAAGTAACTGGTGAACCAGTAACAGGTGAATAATTGGTAGAAAAATTATTAAAAATTGCCTGTATTAATGATAATAGGTATTGGTTGAACAAATGATTCAATAACTGGTGACTAACTGGTTCAATAACTGGTTCAATAACTGGTTCAATAACTGGTTCAATAACTGGTTCAATAACTGGTTCAATAACTGGTTCAATAACTGGTTCAATAACTGGTTCAATAACTGGTTCAATAACTGGTTCAATAACTGGTTCAATAATTGGTTCAATAACTGGTTCAATAACTGGTTCAATAACTGGTTCAATAACTGGTTCAATAACTGGTTCAATAAGTGGTTCAATAACTGGTTCAATAACTGGTTCAATAACTGGTTCAATAACTGGTTTAATAACCGAACCAAGTTTATTTATATTTGTCTTTCGAACGATGAGAATTTTGAATAATGAGGACTTATTTATTGCTTAAAAAAATTGCGTAGGATTATTATTGTGATTAGGGACGTTTTTCGGTAAATATATGTATGAACAAAAAGGACTTCTATGACCAGAACGAGAATGAAAATCCTTTAAACTGGCCCAATAATTGGTTTAATTAGTGGTTCAATAATTGTTTCATCAACTTCTTCAGTAACTGGTTCAATAACTGATGAAGAGAATTTTAAGTTAAGTTCAGATGTAAAAATAGAATAATAATAACGCTAAATACCTTAAACGTTATTTTTACGTAGGTTAGCGTTTTTTTTTTAGTTTTTATTTCTTCAAAAGAAAATGAGATAATTGATGATTTGCGGAAATCGGTGAAACGAAATTTGATTAAACGGCACCCATTTTAGACCGCGCTTTTGTAGCAATAAGGGAATATCAGGTCGGGAAATTCGATTATGAAACGAACGAATTCGAGGCGAATTGAATTTAATGAGTGAAAAATGGCGATTTTCCCTGGAGTTTATTAAATATTTCAATAAGCCTCTCCAAGCGATTACCGAAGAAAGGAAACGAAAATCGATAAAAACAGAGACGAAATTTTATTGCATCTATTAATCGTACAATAATAGCGGTTGATCAAATCATATATACACAATTCGTAAAATTTACCTACAGACATTATATGTACAAATTCAATTAAATATTAGGTATAACATTTAATTTACACAATTTCATCTAAAGCGTTCCGACGGACGCGTTTCGAAAAAGGGCTCAACGATTTCGAAACGTCCCGTCGACAATTTTCAACAATTATCTAGTCGAAATCTCCCAATAATCGCAAATAATTCTAAATTCTAATTTTTCCATTTAGCCCGGTCAAATTGACTGAAAAATAAGAAAAAATCAGGAGTTGTCAAATTTAATACGGTTGTTCATTTGAATAATTTGAGCATACACAAATTCCCGTAATATTTACTTAATAAAACTCAAAAAGTTTTCCCCTTTCTCTAATTTTTGTTTATTTTATGTACTAAGAAACTCGAATGAACAATTGTACCAAATTTCAAAATTCCGGTACTGTTTCCTACTAATTACTTCCAATATTTGTGCATAATTTGACTGGGCTATTGAATCCTTAACATCGAATTTCACGGTAAAGCGCAATTATTTTTCTCGTTTCGTATTGTATGCAGGTAATTGGTAAAAGAAGTACGATTTTCTCTCGCATCATTAAATTCCAATGCCTACAATCGGAAAAGCCAAGAGCAGGCGAATAATACGGCCGCATCAATGAGAAACTTAAGTATTTAGAGGAAAATTATGACTCCGGCATTCCTAAATGTCTATACATATAGAAGTATAACTGGTAAATATTTTTGTGCAGGAAGTTCCTTTCATTTGGTCTACGAGAGTTTTTGTTTGCCTTGTATTCCCGTTTTCTTCAATTGCCAACTGGTATATTTTTCTGGAAAATTGCACAGTTTGTGTATCTTAACAAATTTAGAAAATAAATAGAAGATTGCAATGTAATTTTTCTGTCGTAAAAATATGGAATATTTAATAGAAATGGCGATTAAGTTTACTTAAACTTTTTTTAGTTTTTAATTATTTTTGGATTTTATATTGTATGGCGATGTATTAAATAAAATATTGTATTAGGTAATTAATACTTAAAAATTTTATTTAATTAATTTTTAAATCTTTTTTATGTTTTAAAATAAATCTTAGATATCTATAAAATCTATAAAATAAATATTATCTATAATAGTCTATTAAAGCCTTTAAAGCTTTATTAGAGCTTTTTTGCAGATATATAATCCAATAAAGCTCTTCGATAATAAAATGTTGCTAGTCGAAGAAAATGTATTTTACATACAAATTATAAAAAATTCTTCCTAAGTAAAAAAATAATTATTTACTTCGAGGAAGAAAATAACAGAGAATACCTAATGTACAAGTAATCGGATATTTATCCAGCATGTTTTTCTGGAAATCAAAACAAATGAGAAGAAAAACCGGCGGTGTCATCAATATTCTCAGGGGGAAACTGTATCGTGTCGACATTAAGTTAGTAAACTCCTCTTTATATTCATTTGAGACCCGGCTCAAGGTTTCCTCTTTATTTTGTATATTCTGAAAAGCAACACAGACACTATACCTAAGAAAACCTGTGCAGGTTTTCGTCGTAAACCAGTGAATAATTACTTCAAAAATTGTGGAAAACTCCTCAAATTTATCATCATTAAAAATTTGTAAGTATATATAAATAAGTAACTTTTGCTTTTAATAAATTGTAGGTGTTTATTTATAGCTTGAAAAAGTCCAAAATCTAATTCCACCTCGATAAAAATACCTACACAAACAAAACCAGTGTATCAAATTCATTCCCATTATCGATTCCTTTTCGCCTTGTTCTCGCCTAAAAAGAGTCCTTAACGCGAGAAAAAAATTACGCTCCATTAGTACGTCCTCGAACCATTCTTCATATAATTACTTTGTCGTCCGTCATTATAGCTGACAGTCGGTTTCCGTCGCTACGCTCTAAAGCTCTATTTGTCGAAAGAGGTCGAAACTGGGAAATTCGAAAACTTCTAATGAGAAGCGAAGTCCGAACGGCGGAGCGTCGCAAAACGAACTTTATTATTTTCGAATAAATTTCCTCCTCGGAACTCCCTACAGCGAGGCGTTAACTATGGGGAATTCAATCGACGACAAATCAGGTAAGATCTCGGGTAAAAATTGATATAATTGTTTGTTTGTCGACTAACAAACATTAATTTGTCGACTAACATTTATTTGTCAACCAATAAACATTCATTTGTCGGCTAAAAAATGATTAATTTGTCGACCAATACGCATTTGCTTGTCCACTAATAAACATCAAGTTGTCGACTAATAAATATTTGTTTGTCGACTAACAAACATTAAGCTGTCGACTAATAAATATTAATTTGTCGACTAATAAATATTTGTTTGTCGACTAACATTTATTTGTCAATTAATGAACATTAATTTGTCGGCTAATAAATAATTTTTGTCGACTAACATTTATTTGTCAACTAAAAAATAAATATCTGTTTGTCGACTAATATAAACATTTGTTTGAGACTATGATTCATTTGTCAACTAATGAACATTTATTTGTCGACTAAGTCGACCAATAAACATTTGTTTGTTGACTAATGAACATTGAATTTCCAATTAAATAAGATTAATTTGTCGACCAATAATCATTTGTTTGTTGATTAATATTTATTTCTCAACATGTCAACACTTGTTTCCGACTAAGGGTAAGGGTAAGAACATACCAAAGATGCCTCGATGCTTCACTCGCGGTCGCTGTCGATGTCGATGCCATCCATGTAAAACAATTCAATGTATTTTAATGAGACAGGACATACCAAAGATGATCTCTTCTGTTCACCATCGATGTTTACCGCGAGGCCCACCGCGATGTCGATGTAAAAACAAAATAGTTTGTTTTTCAAAGACATTAGAATAAAGAGACCAAATGTTACAATGATAAATCTCATAAAATTGCGGACTATTATTGTTTTAAAATCGTTAGTGAGTGGGAGAGAGAAAGACATATCTCTTAGGACTCGCTGGCAACGCTGTAACAGAGTGTCAATGAAGTGTCACTATGATCGCCAGTGGGGTAGTTTTAAAGTTAACAGCATTGTAACCGAAGACCATACAAATAACAGACCAAATTGCTTACATTTTCATGTGGCAAATCATTAATTCCCACCCGATATTATCGCAGATTCGGGTCATTGCGTCTTGCGTCATTGTCGGTTTAGAAAAATGGAATTTGATATATTATAACTACCCTACAACTACAATTTTATATTATATAAATAAAACAACATGTTCTGGGATAGTACGACGCATGGGAAGACCAAGGAAATGATGGAGCGATATTACCATTGATGGAGATTAGGCATGGAGACGAAGAAGGAACAGGTATTGATTGTACATGTATAGGAAGGAAGAAGAAGAAAAAGAAGAATAAGTTGATGATATTTAAAAGAATATCCGGTACCCTACTCCACTGATTCAAATGAAAGCAATATAACTTAACCTAAAAGTACTTACCGATAAAAGGACAAATTTGGATTGAAATGATACACTTTCTGGCACACTACACACGCATGCACCATTATTGTTTATAGTTTTGAAAAAATTTAAATAAAAAGACTAGATTTCTCACGAAAATGTACATAAACACAAAATAGTTGTTAGGACTTACTGGCAACGCTGTGGTAATTTTTTGTTGCCGTGTTTACGTAGATGTTTACAATCTTAATATTTCTTTAATTCAATATTGATTTAGTATTTTTAAATTTTTACCTTGTATTCGAAATTTTAAGGAATAATTCGATCAAAAACATATTGTTTTATTTATATAATATAAAATTGTAGTTATAGGATATATCAAATTCCATTTTTTTAAAGAATTTTTTCAAATAATTATTATGGGCAGATAAAATCGACAACGACGCAAAAACCAGAACATGCGATAATATCGGGTGGAAATGAATGATTTGCCACATAAAAATGTAAACAATTCGGTCTCTTAATTATAATGTCTTTGTTGTTTTTCTATAGCGCTACCACGATGGGCATCGCAGTAAAATCGTTTTTATTGGCTTCCGAAATCACGTGATTTTTTATTTCTTGAAATGAAATGATGGTATTCACCAAAAAAGATGCCTTTTTTGATTTAAAGGATGTACACGGTATTCTGTTTGAACTACTTGAAATTACCTACCATTTTGTACTTAAAAACATAGAATCACTACTGGTATCGCTATATTCGTTAGTGTTCATTACGAATATAGTTTTATAATATTTATGTCACAGGCTGTATGTTAAAAATTCGCCGTTTATAGGCAGTCTAGGTGTAAAAAAAACAACTTCTTTCAACAAAATATCTTAGAAAACTGAAAGGAAAATCTCTTTGGTATGTTCTACTCATATCGCAGAAAGTATCGCCAGTGACATCGACATCGACCGCGACCGCGAGTGAAGCATCGAGGCATCTTCGGTATGTTCTTACCCTTAACATTCATTTGTCAAATAATGAACATTAATTTGTCGACCAATATACAGGGTGTATCTGTCATGTCTTTATGTTGGCACGAGTTCGACAGCTGTCAACCGGGATGTCAACGTCAACAACGTCAGAGATACGGACGCCATGTCATGTTACCTTTTATGTTACGATACCTTATATTTAACGATAATAAACACGTTACGTTATAAAACCTAATTCGAGAGTTAATAATTAACAACACAACAATTGGCGACGAGGTGAAAATCGCATCAGAATGGATCCAGAACAATTTCAACAGTTCCTGACAACATTCCAAACTACGCTAACTCAGCTTGCAACGCATGTTCAACCGCAACAGAACAATTCATTATCCAGTATTTCACCGTTTGAGGCATACGATTCACACAAAGAAAAATTTTCCAGTTACCTTGAAAGGTTTGAGAATTATTATACGATGAAGAAAATTACGGATGAAACCCAGATAGCTCAACTATTATGTGTAAGCGTAGGATCAATACATTACAACAAACTAGCTGCCTTTCTAGGACCTGAGAAGCCTGTGAAAAACCTAGAATTACAAGAACTTACCAGTTTATTCAAAACAATGTTGACACCGAAGAAAAACGTCGTAGTTGCTCAACACTACTTTTTAAATGTTTTTCAAAGCCAGAATCAATCTATATCCGAATTTGTTGCAGCACTTCGAGATAAGCTAGCAGATTGCGAGTATACAATTAAATGTAATTGCAACGAAACAATGTCGATTGCTGATGTATTTCTTCGAGCCCAATTTATACGAGGATTACGAGATAACTGGATAAGGGAGCATATTTTACAGTCCAATTTAACGACGTTCGATGATATTTTGACGAAAGCTATTGGTTTAGAAGCATCTAAGATCGAAAGCAGAGAATTGGTTCAAACGACAAGTTCGACGAGTACGAATAACTCCAATTCCAGTACATACGACGTGAATAAGGTACAGACTTCTTCAAATCATTACAAAAGAAGAGAGCGTTCCTCATCTGTAGCAAGCTCAAGGTCATCCAGGTACAGAAAACCACATATCGATTATAAAGAGCTAGGTCTTGAAAATGTATGTATTCGATGTGGACGAAACAACCACAAAATTCAAGATTGTCGAGTAAACAAAAACAAATTACATTGTAATTCCTGTGATAGAGTAGGACATTGTGCTAAAGTTTGCATTACTACCTTAATGAAAAGATCTAACAATAAGGACAATACTTCGATTTCGACTAATTCTATTCAAACAGTATATCCTTCGACAAGTAATCTCCAGTACGGTCTCAATAAAATAGTAACAGTAGTTGATTTATTTGAGATTGCAGATACGGATAAATATATAATTTGTGTTCAACTCGATGGCAAAACCCAACAATTTGAAGTGGATTCTGGGGCCAAATACTCATTATTGTCTAAAGATAAATTCGATGAACTTAATTTAAATTTACCTATAAAGGAATCAAACATTGCATTTAAATCATACTCCGGCAACGTTATTCAATCCCTGGGGAAGGTGTCCGTAAATGTCAAATACAAGAATAAAGAAATTTTGGGTGAATTACACATAGTACCGAATGGCCATGATGCTTTGTTCGGACGACAATGGATTAGAAGCCTAGGAGTAGAACTCCAGGATCTGGATAGACAAACGCACGAAGTATTTTCAACCAATGAAGTACATACAATCGGAAGTCTAATGGAAAAATACTCTTCGATATTCGAACAAAAAATTGGGTGTGTTCCCGGATATGAAATAAGTCTTCAACTTCGAGAGGGAGCCACACCTATATTCACTAGAGAACGATCTGTCCCATATGCACTTCAAGAACGAGTAAGTAAAGAGCTGGACGATCTTTTGGCGAATGAAATCATCTCTCCTGTAACTACAACAGATTGGGGATCTCCGTTAGTGGTGATACCAAAAGGAGATGGAGGAGTACGCCTATGTGTTGACTACAAATGCGGAGTTAACGAGAGATTAGTCCAAGTAAATTATCCAATTCGAAGAATCGATGATATTTTTAATAGCCTTCGAAATTCGAAATATTATTGTGTCCTGGACCTGTACAAGGCATATTTACATTTCAAAGTGGATGAATCAAGTAGTTTAGTTCAAACCATTTCAACTCACAGGGGCACATATCGAGTAAACCGCCTTAGTTTTGGAATTAAAACTGCGCCTTCGGAGTTCAACAAGAAAATGTCGCAGATTTTACACGGATTACCAAAAACGGAATTTTACTTCGACGACATCATCATACATGGTGAAACGAAAGACGAATGCACCAAGAACCTCGAATATTGCCTTCAAAGACTACTTCAACATGATCTTCATTTAAACAAAAGTAAGTGCACATTTTTCAAAGAGAAAATTGAATTCCTGGGGCACGTGATTGAATATAACCAGATAAGAAAATCGCCACAGAAAATCAAAGCTGTACAAGAACTGCCACGCCCATCGAACGTAGAAGAGCTTAAAAGAGTTTTGGGACTCATTACCTATTATTCGAGATTTATCCCAGATTTTTCGACAATGTCTTATCCATTGAGATGTCTACTAAAGAAAAATAGCCGATGGATATGGTCTGCCGGCTGCGAAGCAGCATTCCTGAAATTAAAGAGTGAGATTTGTAGCGACCGTGTTCTCACACCATTCGATCCAGTAATACCGCTTATTTTAACAACGGACGCTTCGCCGACAGGAGTTGCTGCCGTTCTGAGTCATCTCGAAGAGGGAATAGAAAAACCCATAGCATTTTCTTCAAGATCATTAACAGAATCCGAAAAAAACTATAGCCAGCTTGATCGCGAAGCATTAGCGATAATATTTGGAGTTAACCATTTCTATAATTATCTATACGGAACACACTTCGAACTTGTTACAGATAATGAACCATTATCAAGAATTTTCCACCAGAAAAAAGCATTACCTCAAATGACGTCAGCTAGACTACTCAGATATGCATCATTTCTATCGGGATTCAACTACAGTGTGAAATGCAAGAAGGGGAAGGATAACCAGAACGTAGATTGTCTTTCTAGAGCGCCTTTGCCATATTCCAGTCCGTCACATGATGAATCTATTGGCGAGGAAGTTAATCAAATATATTTCGAAACGATTTTTCAAATATCAACTGAAGAAATTACGTTTAAATCTATCCAGCAGGAGACATCGAAAGATCCAGAATTAAGTAAGATAATGCATGAAATACAGCAGAATTCGAAAGATACAGAATATACATTAAGCGACGGTATTATTTTTCGACAAGACAGAATTGTTATTCCATCCAACTTACGTTCAAGGATCTTAGAAGAACTCCATCAAACGCATATAGGCATGACTAAAATGAAACAACTTGCACGTCGATATGTATACTGGCATAATATTGACAAAGATATTGAAAGACTGGTCAAAAGCTGTGAAAGCTGCGCACAGACTAGAACAAATCCGGTGAAAGTAGTTGTCCATCCATGGGATCCACCAGAGAGAAACTGGGAACGGATTCATATTGATTACGCGGGTCCACTTGAAAATAATTTTTTCCTGGTAATTGTCGACGCAAAATCAAAGTGGGCTGAGATCAAAATTTCGAAAGTTGCTCCAAGTAGTTCTTCAACCATTTCACTATTAGACGATGTGTTTTCAATGCATGGGTATCCAGAGACAATGGTTTCTGATAACGCGTCCATTTTCCAGAGTGATGAATTTCGTACGTATTGTAAGGACCGAGGAATATTTAAAAAATTCATAGCACCGGGCCATCCAGCCACGAACGGACTTGCCGAACGCAATGTTCAAACGTTAAAGAAGAAACTTCAAGCAGTTTCAAATGAAAATGTACCGATCCACGAGAAGATAAGAAGAATTCTATTTCGATACAGAGCGACACCACTGGCATGTGGCAAGTCGCCTGCAGAAATGTACCTTCAGCGACAATTTCGAATTCGATTAGATGCAATGTTTCCAAAGAAAGTTCAAACCTCAACGAATCAAGAAAAAACCTGCCGTTCATTCAATGTGGGGGAGAGAGTCCAAGTAAAAATGTTCAAGAACAATCATGACGTGTGGGAATTTGGAGTAATAAAAAAGAAATTCGGGTCCAGACATTACCAAGTTTTCATGGACTCAGGAAGAAGTATAAAACGACACGTTAACCAACTTCGATCTACGTTAGTTGCAAAAAAGCAAGTAACATTTGGGCCAACTAACTCATTTGATGTCCCAAGGACCATTTCGAGACCAGTGCCAAGAGCGGTTCCTGCGCAACTGCCGTTGGGGGAACCACCTACACCTGAACCAAGAGAAGAACGAGTTCGTCGGATACGTAGAGCACCGGCACGCCTAGACGATTATATCCGCTACTAGAAATACTCCCCAGTTTCCAGATTAAGTGGGGGAGAAACTGTCATGTCTTTATGTTGGCACGAGTTCGACAGCTGTCAACCGGGATGTCAACGTCAACAACGTCAGAGATACGGACGCCATGTCATGTTACCTTTTATGTTACGATACCTTATATTTAACGATAATAAACACGTTACGTTATAAAACCTAATTCGAGAGTTAATAATTAACAACACAACAGTATCAAAATTATAGGCCATAAATTAAACCACACATTCTGGGGCCAAAAATAGCTCGATTGAACCTAACTTACCTTAGTATAAATGTGCACCAAAAAAAAGTTACAACCCTTGGAAGTTACAAATTAAAAATCGATTTTTTCCAATTTCTCGAGAACATTTTAGTATTTTTTTATGAAAATGGACAGGTGGTTCTCCCATTGCAAGAGCAACTTTCTACAAAAAAATTACGAAATCTGTGTACCCCATAAAGGTTGTGATCCCTTCAACCTCCCCAAATTTTTGTGTACATTACAATTAAATTATTTTTGACACGCCATTAGTTTAACACATTATTTTGGAAATTTTTTTGTCTCTTAATACTTTTTTGATTAGCCAGTTTTTATTGAGATATGGGCTCTTTTCGATTATGTTTTAAAAATTCTGAGAATAGAAAAAGTAGATTATAAGTGAATTTTCAAATCAATCGGGTGTTAAAAAAATATTTATTGAATCTAATTAAATATTTTGTTTTGCCATTGTAAGTTGCTCTTGCAATGGGAGAACCACCTGTCCATTTTCATAAAAAATACTAAAATATTCTCGACAAATTGGAAAAAATCGATTTTTATTTTGTGACTTCCAACGGCTGTAACATTTTTTTGGTGCACATTTGTACTAAGGTAAGTTAGGTTCAACCGAGCTATTTTTGGCCTCAGAATATGTGGTTTAATTTATGGCCCATAATTTTGATACACCCTGTATATATTTGTTTATTGACTAATAAACTCGACAAAAATATTTCCTCATCGACTAGCAAGATTTTTTAATTAACTCCATATCATTCATCAACGAAATGTCCTATAAAATATCAAACAAAAATAGTATAGAATCTTTTACATTGCGGTGGAAATAATATGTATCAATGGTCTTTCAAGATACTTCCATTAGATGTTTGAATGAGTTTCAGTGCATTAAATATCTCGTTCGTAAAGTAACATCGACGGCTCCATCCAGTTGTAATTCCCTTGCTAGTTTAGCGCCGTCAAAGTTTATATATTTGAAATAGACGTCGCGAAGCGCAGTATAAACAGCCTTTAGTCGGGAAAATTCACCAAGGGAAATATGGGAAAATCTCCGCTGCAATGTCCATTAACGGCGTACATCTGTATTTTACCGAAATATAAATTTATTACTTCGCCCGGACGTTTTACTGTCGACCGGAGTGAACGAAACGTCCGCGCGAGAGATTTCCGACATTTAATTGAATTTAATTGCGTTTAATAGAATTTATCAGTGAGTAGACATTCGATTAGCGAATAGCGGGAGATTGTCGAGTATTTTCATTTACCTAACTTAAGTATACACAATTTTCTTTTATATTTCTACAAATTAGCTGGTAGGTACTTAATCTATAATAAATAACTATATATCTTCAGAAATCTATGTATGTACAATAAAAATCAGTCTTACGAAAACAACATAAAAACGGGAATATTCAATTTAAAGTTGACGACGGATTCGTTCTGAAAAATCGATCGCTTTACCAACTCCAACAAATCGTTTAATTCGCATTTTTCTGCGGATGTGTGACGTTCGTAAATAAATCAAAAACTAATAAGTACGTTAAATTCGCATGAATTAATTTAGCTGAAAGCTTTAGCTAGTGTCACAGGCGCGCAGTTAAATAGAAAAAAAGTCCGCTCGATTCGCTGATATAAACTTAGTTAAACTCAAATGAAATACAAAATCCAAAATCCATTTTCAATCGACCATTAATTCGTTTTCCGATTTCCATTCGCCGTATTTACATTTACTTCGTAATAAGCTAAACCCTTTTACTACATTCATAAGCCTGCAGGATCACGTATACTATGTTGGTTTTGTACTTGTTGTTAAATTTATTTAATAACTTGTTCGTTTGTACCCACATTATCCTATTTCTAATCCGAGTGTTTGGTTGGTAAGGTGTGACCCACAAGTTTTACTGATTTAATCCAATTAGTTTGTTCTATCAATTGCCTAAAGTCTTTCTAAAGTCAATTTGAAAAAGTAATATTTGCTGGGGTTATTATAATTATATCGAAAAGTTCATGATTTAAGATTTTTTTACAAAATTATATAAAAATGAATACCTATCTTTTTTGAATTGTGGTGAAAATGAGCCGTTTTATATTTTATGTAAACATTTGGAAAAACGAAATATCGCAGAAATTTGGTAGGAAAATTCTTTAAGTTATAGGTTGAAGATTGAAAATTTTCTTGCACAATGTAGCTGCATTCATATTCCTATCATAAGTTTACTTGAAGTTATAAAAGAAAGTATATATAAAGTAAGTTGAACATTTTCATGATTTCCATACAAACACCTAAGAAAATCAAATAACTCAGAATTAAGAGATTTATACAGGGTGTTCGAAAAATAGACGGAGATATTTTAGAGGGTGGTTCCTTGTTAAAAAATATGAAAAAAAAGTTTCTATAAAAATGGTTCCGGAAATGCAGAGTTTTCAAGATACAGGATGTTCAATTAAAAAAGAAAAATATTAATATACAGGGTGTTTCCGAACTACGGTTTGAAACTTCAGAGGGTGATTCGTTAGGTCGTTTAAAAAATCCCATTACTCCCATTACTCCCATACTCCCATACTCCCATTACTATAATGTCCGGAGTTGCTTCGTTTCTGAAATACTTTCGTACCGTAGTTAGGAAACATCCTGTATTAAAAAATATTTACTTAATTCGTTGTTAATAGTTATTTGTAGTATTAAGAGGCTAATTCAGCTCTAAATAAATTAAAATTATTAAGTCCAGTGGCGTCCCGGTGGGTACCTTATCAAATATTATTAATTGTAAGAAGAAAATGTACGCCACTGCCTTTTTTGTCACTTCAATATTTTTTGTTTTAATCTAAAAGTATCTAAAAATATAACTTCTTTACCTCTGGTACTTTATTGGTATTAAAAAAATAAAAATCGCTTTATTGCATGTGACTTGGACAAAATTGGTTTATCAAATTTTTGCTAACAAAATCATAAGTGCATTGGAAAAGAAATAATCAAAAAAATTTCTAGAAAAGAGCGTTTTTGCAACTTTTCGAATACTAAATTTCAACAGAATCAAGAAAATATTTTTTAATATAATTAATATTTTTCTTTTTTAATTGAACATCCTGAATCTTGAAAATTCTGCGTTCCCGGACCCATGCATGTTTGTAGAAACATTTTTTCATATTTTCATATTTTTTAACAAGGAATCCCCCAAAGGTCTATTTTTATTTAAATTTTTATTTAAAGTTTTAATTTTATTTTTATTTAACAAGGGTCTATTTTTCGTACCCTGTATTAAAAAAAAATCTTCTCCAAAAATTTCCTCGCTGAATCATTACGTAAATACGAAAACATAAAGACAAATTCGCAGATAAAAAAAAATTAAATTGATTCTAGAAAGACCATACATTACTACTAGAACAATAACAGGCAAACAAATGTGCTGTAATATGTTGTCGAAGGTTCTAACAGTTGCTTTATTTTCGCGAACAACGTTCCATTAGGGTAGCAAATATATACGCTGATGTTTGAGGATCTTAAAACGTAAAAAGAACCTTGATAAATGCACTAGCTAAAGCCTGCTCGTTATTCTTCATGAGTGGGCTGTATTTTATTCGGAATCATCCAGAGCGTTTTAATTTATTACCCACCTCTAAAGTTGATAAATTAGAATGGATCTAACACAATGTAGGTATTTTAACGAAGTGCTATTTTTCTCTGCTTTCTTTTTAATAATTTATTTACTTATTTTTGTTTACGCCAAAATACTCATTAAACGTTCGTTGAAGTTTCAATATTAAAATACTCACTTAATTCGTTCTTTTAAGAACATTTTATGTCAATCAAACTTACTAGTGAAGTTGCCCACCCAACCCCAGCAGCTTCCTGAAAGCTCTCCTAAAGTCCATATTGAATATGGTGTAAATGATGGGATTGAGGAAAGAATTGATGTATCCTAGCCAAGTGATAAAATTCACGAACCGCCTCGACGGGCAACATACCGGACAGAACGGTATGATAACGTACATGAGGAAGAACGGCACCCAACAAACCACGAAGACTCCCATAATGATGCCCAACGTCCTGGCCGCCCTCCGCTCCTTCGACAGCGAGATCTTCTGCTTCTCCTCGATGAACTGATAAACGTACCCGGGCTTCTTGTTGTTGTCGCCCAGCACCACCTTCGGCACCGGCTTGGAGTTCGAGATGGTCACCGTGGTGATGGTCGTCGACGAGCTGTTGTGCGGCTTGTGGTCGGCCACCTGGTGCGAATTCTTCCTCGTATAGGAGGAGTTCTCCCCGATGTCGGTCAGCGAGTCCTCGTGCACCAGGGCGGGCTTCAGGCTCGCCTTGTCCGCCTTCTTGGCCTTCTTCTTCAGCAGCTTGTTGGTGGACTTGCTCTGCTCGGTGGGATGTTCGTTGTGGTTCGTCTCGCTGCTGACGCTCTCCCTGTCCTTGTTGTCCTCGTTCTTGTTAGTATGTTGGTTCTTCGATATGTTGATTTTGGCCGCCTTGGCGCGCTCTCTCAGTCGCCTCTTCGTCGCTATGAATATCTCTATGTATACTATTGTCATGATCAGCAGCGGTATGAAGAAAGATCCGGAGGAGGAGTAGATGACGAAGCCCTGTCGCTTCGTTAGCACGCAGACCTGCTGCAGGGTGAAGTTCTCGGGCGACGGCCAATCGTTCCAGCCGATTAGCGGCGGCACGCTGATTATCAACGATAGTATCCAGACTATCGCTATCATCATCAGGACTCTCTTCACCGTTCGCTTTTGGGCGTAGTTTATTGGGTCTGTTATGGCCCAGAAGCGGTCCAGGGCTATTGCGCATAGGTTCAAAATGGAGGCGGTGCAACAGAGGATGTCCGATGTCAACCACATTTTGCAGATATAAATGCCTGAAACAATGAAGAACTTATTAACTACAGGATTAGGCAAAAGTTCGGAATAAAATTATTATCTGTTAAACCAGTAACTTAAACAAAAAACGCTGAAATACGTGAATTGATTTTACATTCGACGTAGTTGTTGCCAAAATTTTGACGGTTGTACCGGAAGTGGACAGAAAGTTTCTTATTTTAAATGGGAAACCCTATATATTTTTGCATTTTTGATGGATTCTACTCGATGAGCTGTTTACAAATGTGTCAAATGTGTATTTTGGTCTCATAATAAAGGCTATACAGCCATTTAAAAATCACAAAATTTTGAATTTGGGTGGCTCTGAAGGCCAAACTGTTAAAAATCGAGAAAAACGGCTTAGTACATGGTCCTATCCTAACTTTTCAAGTACTATCTAATAGTACAAAAATTTCGAAATTTTTGATCATCCTGTATACATTTTATATCATGTCACTAGATTTACTTTAATAAACCATTTTTGTTAACATTTACATTTAACACAAACATTTTACACAAAAAATCAAAATTCAAATTTTCACGAAAACAGCTTAAGCCATTCCCACCCAACATCAAAAAATGTCTCTTTCATTCTTAACTAAACACTTTTGGATATAGGTAAGTTAGTTTAAATCATCTTATTTTCGTCTTACAATCAGAAGTCTGCAATTAAGCCATGTTCCAACATTTTTGCATCACCCAGTATTTGGATTTTAGAAGTGTTGAAACTCACCAAAAAACCAGCTTCCCAAGACAGAATATGCGACGTTCAGGGGGAGTACCAGCACGGCGACGGTGAGATCTGCCACCGCCAAGGAAACGATGAAGAAATTCTGCACGATCCTCAAGGGTTTATATGTGAAAACGCTGAGTATTACCAGTATATTGCCTATGATAGTAAGGAGTATGAACAGCGACAGTATTATAATGGTTATGGTGGCCTCCCATTCCGGAACGTCCGTGGTACCGTAGATGGTGCTGAAGTTGCCGTGCGGCTCCTCTTCGCAATTCGAAGACCCCTCGTTGCCCATCTTTTACGGCAACGATAATGAGTTGAGGGCGATATCTGCAACAAAGAGAAGAATTGTTGGTGAGTTGCGAGCAATTTTTCGAAACGTGCGTGCTAAAGGCTCGTGTCGATTAGCAAGTAACTTGCGACGGTTTTTCCGATAGCGCTCATATTAATGTGTCGGAACACGTCTGAGAGCTGAACCCGCAAGATAAATTTCTTCTGCCTTCGATTTCAGGCAAGTTTGTAGACAAGTCGTGTGTACGTTTATATTAAAGTGTCTGATAGTACTTTCCAGAAGGTATTGGAAATTTTTAGTGAGAGTAGAAAAATGTCGCACAAAAAGTGTTGGTCGAGAGAAGAAGTAATCGAATTAATTTCGCGATGGGAATTATTTAAGGTAATTGAAATCTTCAATTTTCATGCGAAGAAAATTCTTGAGATCTTTAGGATATTCGTCTCTTTCAGTTAACAATGATGTAAGTATTCATTGCCCAATTTTGTACCCAAACTTTTATTTTTTTTTTCTTTTTTGTTAAAATAGTTATTATACACATAGTCGCATATTTACATTTTACACTCGACATTGTGTGTGGCTCTGATTATATGGCAAGAATACGTGTACATGCTTCCGACATTTCTTGCAATTATTGCTACATATCTACTTTTGGAAGTCACTGTCGCAAGTAGTTTCGCAATTTTATTGCTAGTCGACACAAGCTTTATGAAGAAGCTGTTGAATAGATTAATAGGCGAACATCGCATCATTGTAACGGAATTGATTAATAGAAGGAGAATAGCAACAAGCATCGAGCAGGTTAAGAGGATTGAGACGAAAACAAATTTGCGCCGAAATTGAAATGTCGGGACATCAAGCGCGCTCGACTGAGCGCAAAAGGCGAATTTGACTGTCATGTATATTAATCATTCGGGCCTAAATTAGAACGTCAACTAGGCGTCTTAGTTTAGGACGATGGGAATTTATCGGAATTTAATAAAATCACCGTCGATGGGATTATATAATTTAATATAATGTATATGTATGTATATGTATGTATATGTAATATAATTTTTTATCCGGCATTGAAATTTCATTTTGGGAGGGTGTTTATTTGAACGGGCTTTTTACCACCCGCAACTGTTCATAATTCCAGCGCTCGTAATGCCGAATAACCGGAACGTATAAATGGTGAATTCGTGACAAAACGGCAAATCCCAGACATTCAACGTCGAAACGGTTTTATTTTCGAATAGAATACAACATATCCGGCCGTAACGGCGATCCTCATTTCGCTGTTAATCGAGCAAATGCGGATCATCAGCGTGCTCTACTGGCTAAAACAACCCCCGCACATTTTTTTGATTATTACAGTTTATCAAACATGCAGGGGTAATATAGCCCGAGAGCTGGCACCAACTAAGGCAAGCTGAAAACTTGTCCTAAGCCTCTTCTATTATCCCCCAACACGAAATGGCAGACCTGGCTGGCGGGTAGCGGGGCTAAACCAACCCCTAAATTTTTAAAAATATTAATTTTTTTGACAAAAATATGTTTGAGGTAATTTGAAATTTGTATATGTTGTATCTTAACATTCAAAGAGTTAAGAAAAAAATAAGCCAGATGATGATGCCGGGTTTTTAACCTTGCCAGACAAGCGCAAAAATATTTTGCAAAAAAATATATGGTTGAAATTCGTTTTATTTGTACATTTTTGGAGCAAATTTGGTGCCATTCGAAGCGTCTTGACGAGCTGAATCAAATGGTACCATTCTTAGAGCGCGGAAATGAAAATCAACCCCTAAAAAGGGGAAAGTGCTCAAAATGGACCAAAATGCTTTAATACTTTTAGAATTAAATCAGATGATGGACTTTCTTCTCTTTATTTATACATTGCTATCTCGTCCCGACGCCCTAACCCATCCCCTACCTGTACCCTACCTCCTTTTTTTGGGGTACTATTGGTGGTAGAATTGGGGGTAGTGTAGGTGCCAACCAACTATGGTTAGGGTGTCGGGACGAGATAACAATGTATGAATAAAGAAAACGTATAAATAAATTGAATGTATAAATATGTAAATGTGTATAAATAAATGAATAAATAAAGTCCGTCATTTGAATTATTTCTAAAAGTACATATTAAAGCATTTTTGTACCCTTTTTGAGCACTTTTCCCCTTTTTATGGGTTGATTTTCATTTCCGAACTCTAAGAATGGTACCATTTGATTCAGCTCGTCATGACGCTTCGAATGGTACTAAATTTACCCCAAAAATGTACAAATAAAACGAATTTCAACTTTATATTTTTTTGCAAAATATTTTTGCGCTTGTCTGGCAAGGTTAAAAACCCGGCAACATCATCTGGCTTATTTTTTTCTTAACTCTTTGAATGTTAAGATACAACATATACAAATTTCAAATTGCCTCAAACATATTTTTGTCAAAAAAAATTAATATTTTTAAAAATTTAGGGGTTGGTTTAGCCCCGCTACCCGCCAGCCAGGTCTGCCGTTTCGTGTTGGGAGACAATAGAAGAAGCATAGGACAAGTTTTCAGCTTGCCTCATATACCTACCCAAAAATTGGTGCCAGCTCTCCTACTAATATGTTTTCTCGACATACACGGGGTGATTGATTAACGACACAATGTTTAATTAACGTACATTTTTAGCTTGAATTACTAACTGACAAGCTATTTTGTTTTGCAGAAAACTTAGAATATTTCCTATTTATGTGGGGTGCTTCATTTATGCACTCTATTTCATACACTAACCAATTCATAAAGTTAGGTAATACTTAAACCAGATTTAGGAAATCCTAAGTATAATTTGCGTTTCACCAAACTCTAAGTAACACTTAAAGATGATAGGAAATACCTAAAGTTAGAACAGCTCACTGGGCTTGCCTAAAGCATTTAGGAAATATAGATACTTAACCATACCTTCCACCATACCATCTCACTTGAGATTGGTAGATTTTATAGTATTATTACTTATTGATAGTTTAAAGAATTTTTGTTGTTGTTAATTAAAAAATATGCGAGATATACCAGATGAATTTGAAAACATAGCAATTTAAAATTTAATTGAGGAGGATCAAATTAATATTATTCATATTAAAATAATGAGAGACATTTTTCAGCTCGAGAGTTAATTGTAAATATTTTTTAATTATTTGAATTGTGGAAATTAATAAAATTATTTTATTTTATGATGCAGTTTATATACGTGTACTGGGTGTTCTTTTATGAGAGGTAACATTTTACATACCTTATGACAAATAAAGATGGCAAATAAGTTTTGAAGTACCCTACCTAATTATTAAATATACAGGGTGTCCCAAAACTCTCTGTACACAGAGCTACTGTATGGTGGTGGGTTCAAAATAAGTCGATTGAGCCAAAACTACCTATCACAGTTCTTCGTTTGCCTCTGAGGAAGCTTCAAAGTTGAAAGAAAATTTTCATTTATTTAGAATAACTCAAAGGCGCTTCTATCGATTTTTATAAAATTTGGTATGTAGCTATTTTAATTGAAGAGCCATTGTTTTTAAACCCTTAATTAAAAAAATGAAAATTTTCTTTCAACTTTGAAGCTTCCTCAGAGGCAAATGAAGAACTTTGTGATATGGGTAATTTTGGCCAAATCGACTTATTTTGATCCCACACCAACATACTATAGCTCTGTTTACAGGGAATCTTGAGACACCTTATAGATTAAAAAATTACCTCATTTATCTTCTTCTCTCCCTACATATTTGATCAGTTTGGTGAAATCGGTCATTAGACTTTTGAAAATTTTTAACTGAACTATGCAGGGGAAACCTTTTTAAAAATTGTTTATAAAAGTGATAAAAGCGTAAAAATCGCTTATAATAACTTGTATAAAAGTCGTAAAAAAAAAGCATTTAAATGAGATGGGTCGCACAGTTTAGGATCTTTTGTACGACGGGAAAATCCCTTTTAAATTCGTAATTTAAAATGGCCCGATTCTTGCCATCTCTAAGGCACTAATTACAAAGATTTAGGGGCCATTTTTTTCTTAAGGGCGGATCGATCGAGGCCTACTAAACTTTTCAAATTAAGTGTTGAAAACCGCAATTAACGAACCGAAATCTGATTGAAAATTGATCTAAAAGGTTTCGAATCGGACGATTGTGGAGAGCAAAAAGGCGTTCGAAAGGTTTTAGAATTTTTCGACGAATTAATTGATACTCGAATTCGCGTTGTACTAAACAAAGAGTTTTAAAAAAAGCTTACTGATGAAAGCTCAAAGGTTATTGAAAAGTATGTAGCTAGTTTAATACAAGTACTGTGCTGTGAAATGAGTTTATTGTTACCAGTAGTTTGTGTGAGAGTAATTGAATCCCTTTTTCCTTTAACTCACACAATATTGCTTGACTTTTGTATTTTTCAATATCTATTAAAATTTTCAAAATAATTGGTGTAATTTTTTTCCACTTGTTATATTCGAGAACAGTGTATAGTGTGTCCCACTTTGGAAAATTCTGACGTATTCAGTTTTTTTATGGGGGTTACTATTTCTGAAATATATAGGACACCAACTTGTATTTTTTAGTGTTTTAACACTAAAAGTTATTGAGTGTTTTTAGTTTATGAAAAAAATAATAATGATATACGGGGTGGTTTAATTTTAAAAGACTCGTCAATGTCACCGAGCTAGCGAAGCGAGCGAGAATCCTTCTAGCCAACTGTCCAGTCCAGCTCGCGCAGCGAGAGAGACCGAAAGGGGTCGAAGACCCCTTTCCAACCTTTCCGCGAGTCTATAATAATCAGTTCACACAATTAAAATATCTTCAATAGCAAACGAAATACGGGAGTGGCTGAATACGTCAGAATTTTTATTATCGCCCTGTAACTCAAAAATAAAAAGAGATTTATAAAATATGTCTGTGTCATTGTAAGTTTGACAAAAAAATAGTAGTACAGGTTCGCGAAAACTGCAATGTTCTATCAAGTTTAATATCTGAGATACCCCTCAGTCGCGACCAAAGTGGGACACAGTGTACATATACTGCAGTTTAAATTTCAGGTACTTAAAAAACAGAGTTTAACAGCTCCGAAAATAATTCAATAAACCGGAAACTCGTTACTTAAAAGCGAATTTTCGCCTCTTTTGTTTTTGTTTCGCTGAATGTCCCCCGAGGAAAAGTCGAAAAATTAGAAAACTTTTAGGCCGGACGCGATTACAGAAAAGCGTAATTCGAACGTCGTCGGCATTAAGAAAAACGAGCAGGGAAAACCGTGATGAATAGCAAAGTGAATTAGCCGCGATGCAAGCACGAAAACATACTCGGATAAAGTTAACAAAAAGTCCCATTAAAAACGCTACTTCGAAATCCCGGAAGGAGCTTTTTGATGGATTTGAATTGCGAATTGAACTGAAGTAGTTTCGTCGGTTTGGTGGATTTCCCACGTTAGCAAAAATTTCACTAGCACGCTATTAGTGGAATTTACATTCCCTACTCTTTATTGATAGAAGGAAGCGTTTAAAGTGCCTCAAAAATTTTTCTTCACTATTATTATTTCAGCTTTTCGTAGGTATATAGTTTCGAGTAATAATAATATTGAAGGGCTTTCCAAATCCGGCGCACGAACCGAGCCGGCGACTTTTCAAATTATTCGCTCTCGTTCGAATCCCGGAAAGCGTTTTCTCTGAATACAGTCCGCCAGCTCGGAATTGAATCCGGTAGAATAAAGGACCGTAAAATTACCTAAACTCGAAAATTAATAAACCATTTCGTATTTAACAAATTCGCATTATGGCGAATAATGCGGCGCGGTATATTCCAAAAGTCACGCGTCTTTGAATTGAATGTAGTCCTTGAATTCGTCGAAATTGTGTTCGTCCTTCGTTAGTGAATGAAATTTGTTCTCTACAAAACGAATTAATTCGAATAAAGCCGACCTCGAAATACAGGGTGTTTATTAATTGAGTCCCGATAATTAAGGGTGTGAATTCTTGGGTGATTTTAAGAAGTAAAATTAATATCAATATAGGTATGTCGTAAATCTCTTAGTTTTTGTGTTACAGGGTGGTACAGTTTTAAGAAAAAAATTACTTTTTTATCATAATTTTCTTCCTCCAGATATTTTTATGAAAATTTGTACACACCTTTTAATCATTAAGGATCATTTTTTGACGTAAAATATCTATAAGACGCATGGTGGGTGCCTACCAAATTTCAAGAAAATATCAAAAGCAGCCTCAATGAACTTGGTGAACTCTCAATGAAGACTTTGGATTAGACAGAATTTGCTCTAAAATAAATGAGGATTTCAAAAATAATTTTGGTTTTTAGAAAAATCAGCGGTGCACCATTTTTTCTCCAAAAATATTCTGTTCAATCCCCGTACGAACATTACTGGTAAAAACTTTAAAAAACCTTTTACGTCAAAAAACGCTCCTTTTATGATAAAAAATTACTGAGATATATATTTTTTTGAAGGGCTATAACTTTTCAGGGGTGTAACTTTCTATTAAGTTAAGTTGGGTTAAACAAAATATTTTTAGGCTCCTCTACAAGCTCCTGCTCTCTGTCATTTCTTATATGCAGGACACCTTATAAACTCTATTCCAACTAAAATGACAAATTTAAAACGAGGTTACGATCCCAACGTTGCCGGTTTGCAATTGAAATCCTGTCTATTACTGATTTTCAGGTTATATGGTTATTTGAAGGTTATGTTTACTTTCAATGTTTACAAATGAAAAAAGTTGTAAATAGAGGAATTTAAACAATAAAAAGAGGATTAGTATGACAATATGAGCTTGCGAGTATTATATTAGTTGAATATTATACGATTTTTTAAATATCTAGATACATGTGACTGAAATTTGCAAAGGCATATGGCAACAGCGTATCTTCAAAATCTAAGATTTCAACCGCGCGCAGTAAAATTCCCCTAGTCGAATGGGAGAATTAACATTGACACTAGGGAAATTTTGATCTGCGTGGAAAAGACAGGAATATCATCAAATTCTCATTTTAGTTGGAATAGAGTTTAGTTGATAAATATTTAGGTACACTTCGACAGAAATGTCAGTAAACGTGACTTGCGCGAACTCACCTGCGCGTAAACTATATACATTCTCGCAAATCTACCTACTTACATATATTCTCATCCAACTGTATTTATGTAGTTAACAATATATTAACACTATAATAATTTTTAATTTATCGACCTGAGATAGGTAATACTTGTAATAGTCGATAATTTCGAGCGATTAATTTTTGACGACGCACTGTCGCTTTCTGCTTTTCATTCTCTAGTCTACTTTATTCGTCGTTTATTATGCAGAATGATTTATGGGCTTCTAAAGTTTAAATATAGCATCATAAAGGAGAATCATAGACTAGACGGGAAAACGGGCTAAAACGCCTGGTAGTTGTTTTATGGTTTTAACGACGCCGTTTAAAAAGTTTGAAGGCAAGGTAAGAATACAAATTGTTTCATCTAATTTTTCTATACAAGAAAACTATACCGTTTGTTACTGTTGCGAGTTTTACCGGTTATACAGGGTGTCCGGTAATGAATGGGCCATACGCTAAGGGTGCATTCTTTTGCTCAAAATATGACGATTTAATCAAAATTACCTTAGTCTAAAGTTTCTTCTTTAGGAAGTTCGAATGAAAAAAAAAGTGTGCTGAAGTGGCGCCCTCCGTATTAAGAGCAAAATGGATTGCATATTCTTAATTGGACACCTCCAAAACCACCATTTGTGAAATTTGAAAAAGATATCTCTTGAATTACGCTGGATGGACAAAAAAATCGAAATGGAAAATCGATTTTCATAGTGCTACAACTTCCTAAAGAAGCAACTTTGACTAAGGTTAATTTGGTTAAATCGTCATATTTTGAGCAAAAGAACGCACCCTCAGCGTATGGCCCATTCATTACCGGACACCCTGTATGTACATATTTTAAAAGAAACTAGTTTATTTACAGTGCGGGTGTTCCAGGGATATTTGAGTGGCAGGTTTGTTTCGGGACAAAGGACAAAAAATTATTAATCGCGTTTTTAATTTCGATTATGCTTTCGCCAAAAAAAGTCGACCGTGAAAGGTATAATTGTTTTCTGCTTCAATCAATTTTTTCACTCGACAAATTTCGATAGAGAAGAGCAATTTTCAAGCCTTCGGTATTAATGAAATTGGAATGACATCTATTGGAATCCCCGAAAAAAAATACATTCAATTAAAACGGCTCATTCTCAACCGAAATTTAAAATTTTTGAATCTACATCGTTAATATCGTAAATTTAAAAATCGCATTTGATAGAGTTAAATTGGAAATACGTGCAAGTCAAATTTTAGAACTAATTGAAGTAACCTAGTTTTAAATATGGGATTTATTAAAAAGAAAGAAAAGAAAAAAAGTTATACAAAATTCATAACGTGCTCTTAACTTGAAAATGCACAAGAGACGTCGTCTGGTAAGTGACACTTCAATTCTTCTCTTTATATACGAATGTGTATAAATATGTCTTGTACCTAGAAGCACAAATTGGCACAACAAAAATCACACAATATCTTAAAAACACAGAAACAGACACAATAAAACATTTAAAATCAACGACTGTATAAAATTTTATCTGTCTTAGGCTAGTTCAGTTTTATCACCCAGAGCGCGCCACCATATCTGGCGCTTCCCAATTATTTCGAAAATGTTCCGTAATTTATTCCCATGTTTCCCTGAAAACATCCTCTCATTACCTAAATTTCTAAATTAGAGAGCGTGTTGTTCAACATTGGAAAGCGATTATTGTTGATGGAATCTTCAAGATTCCTCATGGTAGAACTTTCTTTGTATTTACAAGGAGTTGTAGTAATTAACTCACACCCCAACGCACAGCAAATGACAATAACTAGCCCTCCATTGCAAGTAATTTCAACTACAAAACAGTTCCGAGTTCGCGGGTAAAAATTTGCGGAACGGTTCAGAATTGTACATGCTTTTTAAGTCGATTCTAAAATGGTTCGGTTCGCGTTCCGAACCGTTTTAAAAACCGACCCGCGAACGAAGCTAATGTAAAGGAACAAACTGTCGGGGTCACGAAAATTCCGAATTTTAAATTAGATAAACATCCAAAATAGCGTCCTAGTCCTATTAAAAGATCATTAAGGTTTTTATTTTTTCAACGAACTTCCAAATTAGTGATAAATTTCCAAACCGAATTATTAATTCAGTTAACCATTTTCCGCCTCTGCCCGTAATTAAATCAATGGCATTTTAATCGGCGGTTTCCACGAGCGGCAAGCAATATTCCCGAATTAGAAAATCGTTTAAAAACGCTTTCCTCAATGCCGATGTCGTTATTAGAACGTCTTGTAACGATCATTCCTGGTGTAGAGACTGTAATCCTGTTATATTCAACGATTAATTAATTTATTAATGGATTTATGGGATTTAAATTCTGAAATTATTCACAGTTTCAGATAGATAATGAGGTCGCAAGGTGTACTATTTAAGTAAGAGAGAAGAAAATTATTTTATCGTGCTTTTGATGATCGGTTTCGGGACTAAATCGAGCAGGTTTTCCGGTAACTTTTTTTGTCAAGGCGCTTATTCATAAATCGCGCACTCCTCGCTCGATAATAGCAGAGCTTGGAATTTCGAACGGTTCGAATGGAACTCCTTTTGAAATGTAGATTAGGATAAGAAAAAAGCAAATTCACTTTATTTCATTTTCCTTTACGGAGACGAATTTCGACTGCGATTGTTATTTTTCGAGTAGGAAGATAATATCGCGATCGCTGGCGGACAAAGCCGCTTTCTGTACGCGTGGTTGCGACGTATTAATGATACGAGGATTTGAATAATCTCTAAATCTCGGATGATACTGCAGGAAAATATAGGAATAGAGTCGGTATAGTTACCAATGCATGCGATGCGCAAAACGGGTATTTATCATGTCCCATTTATCTTGTCGTAATCTGGTTATTTTTGGTAATTTCATCAATGGTTGGTAACACAAAAATCTCTTTATTTGTTTTGACCATTTGTAAAAATATGGTTATAGTTTGTGCAAAACAAAGTTACATGCACACGTCACCATAAATTTACCGCGTCACCAATACAGACAGTGTTGCCGAGCAGCTTTTATAAAGTTTACACAATATAAGAATTTTCTAAAATTTTTAAGAAAGATTTCTAGAGATTAAGTACGTTTAAAGATAGTAATTCTCGTATACATTCATTTAAAGCTGCTTAGAGAACATTTTTGTTTAATAACTCGGGATATTAACAAGAAAGAATGAATAAAGCAACAGCCACAAGGCAAAATGACAAAAACAAATTGACTTAGCAGTCAGTGCCTACCAACCTACTGTACAGAAAAACATATTTTATATACAAACGTTGAATGTTTTTGAACATTTTCTATTTCTATCATCCGTTGTTAATATTAAATTAAATTCTGTAGGTATTAAACTTAATATGCTCTGTGTGTTTATTTTTAAATGTTGCGTACAATGCTTGGCCAAAATGACGACATTACTGACGTGCATCTAACTTTGTTTTGCACAAACTATAACTTTGGATATCTCACCAAATGTTGGTAATAAAGGGTCGGCCATTTAAGATTGGGATTTATAATCGCCTATAAAATAAAAACTAATGATTACATTTTCAAAGTCTTGAGTTTAAGTAGAAAGATTGAACCTTTCTATTTAGGGATTGAAGACAACATCATTAAAATGACTGCCACGGTTAGCTTTACAATACCCTATTCGATTTTGGCCCCCATTTGATAAGCCATGATAAGCGATTTTTTGTTTCCCCAAATTAAAGAGGATGATATGTCATCCTTATTTCATTGACATTTGATTTCAACAGAACGGCGCAACGTGCCACACAGCCATGTTGTCTTTAAATTCTAATTGGAATCGTTCAATCATACCAATAAACTCAAAACTTTGAAAAAATTTTCATTAGTTTTTATTTTATAGCCGATTAAAATTTCAAATCTTAAGTGGCCCACCCTATACAAAAATCCCAAATATTTGTTCCGTGGATTCAAAATTGTGATTCGTAAGTGATTTGAGCTTTTTTTTATGAAATATTTTTCATTTCCTTTCTGTAAATCAGATAACAGCGATTTTCAATTCTTTAAACATTAATTATTCAGCGCTTTGCAGCGTTTCCGCTTCGATTCCTCGATTTATGATCGGTCTAGTTTCGCCTTTTCAGGAGCGAAGGAAAAACGGCATATTGATTGATTTACCCACCCAAATATTGACTCTTGCTTCTTTTTATCGTTTTCCTTGGAAAATTATCGCGTGTTCGGAACTCCGAAGTTTAAACAAAAAATAACTAGAGTCGATATGTCAATGTCAACCTGTTTGAAAGCAGTGATATACCCAGCTAAAATTTGCTTTATTTACTTTATTTATCTATTTAGCAAACGATATCACTAAAAAACATACTAAGAAATAAATAAAAACTACTAAAGATAAGTGCTTGTTAGTTTTATTAATCTTGGTTATTTCGAATTTTTCCTTGGGTTTAACTGGGTATCCTTGAGGATTTATTTCTAGCCGGGCTAGTTGCGCCTTTATTAGGAATGGAAAGAACGGAAGTTGATTGATTTGTGTGTTCCAATATTGACTCGTACACTTTTGTTCGGTCCTTTTCTGCGGTGAAATATCGCGCGTTCGAAACGTATCGAACTCGAGCGTTATACAAAAAGTTAATGTTTGTTTTGTTCTTAACGCCCGGGAATTTGGGGAAAACGGCGCTAAAAGGGCGCATAAACCGCTCGGGGGCTGTTTATTCTACCCTCGATTAACCGACGTTGCCACCGGAAAGCTAGCTAGTTTGACGTATGTATGTCAAAGTTGTAATATGTCATTATTATAGATGTGAAAATTTGATGTTTTCTGGAAATCTCGGTTGTAGATGCATAGTTCAACTGTGGTTCTGCGTTGAACCGAGTTTAATTACAAAATTTCCGTTACGTAAACCATCCTTGAAGAGGGTTCAATGGCGGTTCAAGAAAGTTTTAACATATTTGACGTTGAGTTGTAGACAATTGTTGAATTTCTGAATACAATTCATTATTCAAAATGAACGTATTATTAGAATAATTAACCGATGATGAAGATTATTATAAATTTTGAATGGATTTTTACATCCTGCAAGAGGGTAAACCTTCAGAAATAGACCCAGTCTTTTTAAAATATGGTCCGCTATTGAATATAAATGTAGATTTCGATTAGATATTAATTATGAAGAACTCAAATATAGATAGTTCCAGTCCAAATAATATAGAGATAGAGCGAATGTCAGATGTCAGTGTATGTACAGAAGTTAGACCAATGTCGCTAGATCTAATGTTCGATGTATTGACACATTTTTGACACTACAGTCGCTCTAGCGACACTGGTGCCATGGACATTCGCTCTATAGAGCAAAGTGTTGATATTTTGGTGTCTCGTCTATATGCAGCCATAGTTTCAGAGAAAGATGAGGGAGATGATCGAAGACTTTTTCTTTTCACATCTGGAAAAATGGACGTCGGGATGTGTAGTTTGAACTGGATGAATTGTTGAGGGAGTACTTCCCTGGTCACCTATCTCAGAGGCGATTATACCCTTGACCGGCGCGCTCTCCGGATTTGGCTCCATATGACTACTTCATATGGGGTTATTTGAAATCTAGTGTTTACAATGATCGACAAAGGACCTCAGCTCACCTGAAGACACAAATTTGGAACACCATCGGCGAAGTACCGGTGGACATGCTTCAGAGTCGCGCGAAACTTCACAAATCGGGTCAATCAGTGCAAAGACAATGAAGGCCGTCATTTGATAGACTAAATTTTCAAAACTGCTTGAAAAAAATTGATGAGGTGATCTACAACGGGAAAAAAAGAATTATACCGATGTCTGCAATAGTTTCGTTATTATTAACCTTTCTAAAAAGTAAGTTTCTCTGCCGCACCCTGTACCCCAACCCTTGAGAGTTCTCTGACAAAAAAAACCGTAAGGCCCTATTTGAACTGAGTTTAATGGCAAATTTGTAATGGAAATTTAGTAATTAAACTCGGTTCAACGCAAAACCACAGTTGAACTATGCATCTACAACCGGGCCTAAAAGAGCAACACATCAAACTATAACTTGAAAGTGAAAAAAAACTACTCTAACTTAAATAGCAAAAGTCAAAACTAAACATACCAACTTTGGTCTTATACTACTCGGAAAACAAGTCATTTAGTGCCATCAAATACCATATCATGATCTTCATATTAGTGAACTTAAACTGATGGAGTTATGCAGTTTTGAAGAATCACCCTGTGCACTAAGAAGGGAACACAATAAAATAGGGGTATTTTCGGAAACCGAGTAATATTCCGCGATCGCAGGAAATTGGTAACGAATGATTTTTCTAAAATAACGCCGCATATTTCCTCCGGCCCGCATTCGTTCCGTCCTCGTTTTATTCACGAGCGACGCAGACAAATTCAATAGAGACATCGGATCGGATCGGTATCGTTTTCCGCTTTTGAATTTCATCGGAGTTCTCGGCGGGTTTTGCATGCCGGAAGAGCGGGAATAACATGAAAAATCGAGCTCGTAAGGCGAACGAGATGCCTGTATGTATCAGATATCATCATTTCATGTATACAACATTGTTTCTAAACAATCTAAAGATGGGCTTTTGAGCAACATTTGGTCGCTAAAAAATGTCGAAAATTAAGCGATATCCTTGAAGTGGGCGTGGAAGATAAAAATCCAAACTATTTCGTGCTCGGGCGAACTAATCTACTCCGGGATTAATTCCGACGTCGCCGGAATAAAACAACCGCGTATCCATAAAAATCCTTGGAATCTTTTATCAATCGGGATGCCATTAAATCAACTTGCTTTTTCCTATTAACCGCCGCTCCAAGAATTTTTATAGGTACGTACTTTTTCAATTTATCGTCTGTGTTCCGTATATAAAGGACCGAGGGCATAGATTCATAAAAAGACGGTCGTAATTCTTAGCTGTGGGAATGGAATAAAACAAAAAAAAATAGCCGAACCGATCCGGTGAAAATATAGAGTGAAGAACGTAAAATCCCTTTTAAAGTATAAATCAGGCGATTATAGGTAAAATTGCGGTAAGAAGAAAACGGTATAGATTTCCTATAAAAACCCAATGGAAGTTTTGGGGTTAAAAAGAGGCTAGGAAAATTAATATTTCAGTATTTCCATTCTTTCCCTCGCCACAATATGAATATACAGCACACTTTAAAAGGCAATTTATAAAGATAAAACTCGGAATGCACGTATTTTTAAATTTAAGCTCCTCATGGGTACATAAATATCTATTATCAGCCAAATACGAAGTTTACTTATCAGGAAAAAAACTCCTAATCACCGATGAATAATGCAAACTTCAAGTTCCAACCAACTCTCTCGAGACCTATTCGTCAGCTAATCGAGCTCATTATTTTACAAGATGTTCTTTTTCCATTCATAATTAAGTCTTCCACTAACCAGAAAGAGTTTGGCACAGAAACAAGGAGTTTCAAAATTATTTTTTTTGCAAAACTTTGTTAATTAATTTTGATAGAGTACCTAACATGAATTTTGGGAAATTTGAACCGTTTGAGGTGGAAAACCCTGCTTACTATAAAAGCAGGCTATTATCTTTAATAGTGTTTTCTAATAAAATGTACCGCTATAACAAAATATTTGCGGGTCGATTTAAATTTAAAAATCCATCGAACTCGCTGCGAGTGCCGGGAAAGCAAAAAGGCGGAAAATGCGCTGTGCAATAGGTTTTGTACGATATCGATTCCAAAATTGTCGTTGTATTATAGGAAATTGCTTGTGCCCTTTTACTACGCTGGCATTATCCTTACACGAGGATATCCGAGGAGGATTGAAAATAATAACTTGGGAGGAAACTTTAAGGTTTCGAACTC
Organism: Phyllotreta cruciferae; assembly: GCA_917563865.1. Taxonomy (NCBI): domain Eukaryota; kingdom Metazoa; phylum Arthropoda; class Insecta; order Coleoptera; family Chrysomelidae; genus Phyllotreta; species Phyllotreta cruciferae. Next base: position 6,259,561 of record OU830613.1, read on the forward strand.
TGAGCCGTTGCATTATTCATTTCGCGATTAGAATCTTCAGTTATCGGAATTAGTGCGTCTGAATCTAAGGGCTCCCGCCGCCCGGAAGGGCCGAAATGAAAATTGCCTTAAATCGGGTCATATGGAAACTCCGAATTAACTAAACGAATTAAGAAAATTATCCAACGGAAATTATTCTATCTACTAGATACTATGTATCGAATAATTCGGCGTGACTTTGTATACTGGATGCGACAACAGCGAAATTAATTTGCCCGGCGCTTCTTTATTTAGGATCAAAATTTAATATAATTTGAATAAATTGAGTTCAGTTCGATGTGGGAGAGCCGGCCATAAATAATTTCTTTCGCTGTTGTGCGGAAGGAAGCGCCGAAAAAAAGGGGCTTTCTATTGACAAATGGAATTTGGAAAACTGAGTCTTCGGAAAATCCCATTTTCCGAGGTGTTAGGGCGAAAAACGGGATAAAAACTTGTTAAGTTATTTTATTTCCTTGATCCTTTCACTTTGTCCTTATACAGATTCGGTAGAATCTCCCTTCCGAAATTCCTAAGTAAATACTATGTGGGAATTGCGGTTATTTTACTGGAAAATAAAAGGGAAAAATGAACCAATCGCTGCTTAAAAAAAATCAGAAAATAAAATAAATAACGTTTTCAAATAAACAAAAAATTAAAGGAGGTGCAACGAGAGCAAAATACAATAAATCAATATACATTATCCTTAAAAGGATACTTGACGAAAAAAGTCCTCCTGGGCATAAAAACAAAAAACCATTTTTTACGCTACCACAAATATAAGAAATAAGTCGCATGTGACATAGTGGAATTCCTATTTTGATATATGACGTGACGAAAGAAAGAAAGAATAAAAAAACGAACCAGGGAAGGACGAGTAATTGCTTTCTTTTCTATCTCGATGCTCCTATGCGAGCTCTTTCATTCATTCTTTCATTCATTTCATTCCGTCAACCGCAGACACGCGTATTAATTAACGAGTACATCGTAAAGAATATTAAAAAATACAAATTTAATCTTTTTATCGCCGAGTATCAGTTTACGCCACGAGCCGCAGGCGAGTGCCCAAATGCCAAATAAAAACGCGTAAAGCTCCACTCAATAAAATTCAGTATGTTGAATATTTCTCGGGCGTTTTCGGTAGGAAGGCTGCGAAAAAAATTCCAATTAAGCCTCTTTTATTGGATTCGCGAAGGAATGTTTACAGATCGTTTGTTAATGATTCGGGGCGGTATTTTTCTCCGACGCAGACGGTACGTTAATTGAACTCTGAATCAAACGGCTAACAAATCATTTTTATTGTTTCGTGATGTATCCATTTGGGGTTCTTAAATGCCCGAATAAAAGCTCGTTCGATATAAAAACGTTGTTTGTCGCGAGACCATTAATTAGGGCTCCGAGTGTTTTAATGTTTATAGAAAAAAAAAATGGTTCGTAGGCAAGTTTTCTAATTACTTGCAGAAACAAAGGGATTTTTGGGGAATCCTTCAGACATCCAAGAACTCCGGCGAAGTAACAGCCTAAAGAATATAAAGAATAAATGGAGTTGTGTTAACTTTAGGGATTGTATATACCTACTAACTCTTGTAAACTCCAAATTCATCTGATGAATGACGTTAATTTTAAAATATCCGTTTTAAGTAAAGAGCGTCTGTTGAACGTTGTATAATTAAAACCGTTTAAGGTCAAAATTTAACGTTCCCAAGGACTTTAAGGATAATTGAAATTAACCATCGACGTTGGCATGGATGAAACTTGAACATCAATTGAATGATTCCGCTATACATTGCTGAAATGCGGTATTATTCAATTTATAAACTATTTGTGAGCCAACAATAAATCTACTGAAATAGTTGGTTGATTAATTCCTGATGCACTTACTCCTTCTGTGCTACCACTTAAGGGGCTGTACCAGTGTGACATTTTCAATAAAGTCGATTTTTTTTTGGCTTATTCGATAGTTTATACTTTCAAAAATATCCTGTGAAAGCGGCAATGTCGCATCTTGAATAGTTTTTGAATGGCAGCGTTCAAAAAGAGCGGCCGCTCGAAGGTATAAATGAATAGTTGAAACTTTAAACGCGTTTTTCTCGAAACGACATTTTTCAAAATTGCTGACATCATAACTCAAAGAGAAATTGACCGATCGACTTCAAATTGAAACTGAGTTTTCTTGAATATATTTACTATACAATGACCTGCGATCTTTTTGATTGGTTGAAAATTGTTAATTTGGCATTAAAAAACGACAATTTTTTGATCCCAAAAAACGACACTTTTCTTCAGAACTACGCCATTTTGTTAATTTTTGATATTCTTCAAAAATCGTAGGTCATTGTGTAGGAGGTACCCTCAACTTTAATAACCTTTTTGAATTTTTTTTTTCACCTAGGTACTCATTCGGCCGGAATCATGTCAGCAGTTGGGGAACTTTTTTTTTGGCACCTCCGAAGACAGCACATAATTCCGATAATTTTCAATATTTTTGTAAAAAAAATCTTAAAATATAGCTGAAAATATACCTTATTATGTCCAAAAAAGTTCAAAACATTCTATTGAGTACTTTCTTTTAAAAAATTCGCGAAAATCGCCTAATTTTTCATGGGTTACACTGGTAAAGCCACTTAATATCCAAACTCCTTAATATCAACGGCAGTTGACGTATGTAAGTCAATATAACGTAGCGTTATTTTTACACGAATTTGTGAAATTCGTTATTTAAATATAGGGGACGTTCGAATTTCCAGGTAGGCGAGTTACGGCGGATCGCGCTCGAGGAACCAGGAATTTTAACCATTAATGTACACATTACCGGCGAATTTATGCCTCCAATGGGAGGAAATTTCTTAACAGTTAGCAAAGACAATTAAAACTTAAACATTCTACGTAACGACTTTGCCTGTAATTAACAATTCATCCTGCACTTTGCCGTTTCAATGAGCCTTCGGTCCGTGTGTTCCACATGCAGGACTATAATTTATGTATGGGATCCTTAATTTAGTAGAAAAACTATTGATCGTACACACAGAAATATATTATTCTAATTACACCGGTAAAAACGACTTTACATATTTGAAACTGCCGATATTAATTTTTTAATAATTAATTTTAACACCCCGTGATAATTGACTTTAATAATACTCACAGCTCGTGAACCTAACGAACACTTCATAACATCCTAGCACATGTTAACGAGATCAATAACATAATAAACTAAGGAATTTTAAAGCATTTGCCTCTACTAGTTTATAAGTACATTATTTTGACTAGACTATTAGAACCAGACATTAAATGAGCCATTATCAGATTGTATTAGTTTTATCGAAAATATATTGAGATAATTATGCGATGCAAATCGTCATTGGCGTTACGAAAAACATTACTTTTTCTGTACAAATAGAGAAAAAATTTAACGATAACGCGGGTGAGAATCAAAAATTTATTAGGGTTGAGTTTTTGTACACAATACAAAAACGAACTTCACATGTACTTTTGAATAAATCAAACATTATAAAGGAACACATACAAACACAAAACCTGTTCCTGTTCCTCTTTTTACAATGAAGTTCAGGAACATCCTACATTACTGCTTAAGTTTCCATAAACGGTAACGGTTGCTTGAGGGGTACTTTAATTGGATGGTTGTTTGTAATTCAGCTTCAAAAAAACCTTTCAATTAAAAAAATTTCTTTTTTTGATATCTACCACATTGACTTTATTATCAAAAACCGAGCTTATATGTATTTACTATCAGAAAGTAATACCCAATAAAAAATATTGCCCCTGATAAGTAGTAGTCGGTTTACAAATAGATCGAAGAGATAAAGTAAATAAACAGGACCATTCATGTAAATGCTATCATTTGCATTGATGCGTTTATCATCCATTATCCATTATTCATCTTCTCATTTACAAGATAATACCAGGTACAAGATATACATACAGGGTGGTCCAATTGTATGTCATAATTTATTGCCAATTTCCCTCTAAAAGGTTTACTACGAATACTATGTTCTTTCCACTATAAGTGTATATTTTATTGCGCTGACGATTAAAACTGTAGCGAAAAATGCCGTAAATCGGCGAATGCTCCTCCTATTCCTAAAAAGGTTTCGCATGTAACCGAGCCGAGAGGGCATGAGGATAAAAAAAGGAAAAAATTAAGGGCCCGTCATCACATTAGAGTATTTTGGCGTTTTTCCAACGAGCGATCCGTGACTGGAGTGGCTCTGACCGGACTCGGAATCCCCGTTTTAGTGGATACGGAAACGGGAAAATGCGGAAAATGCTGTGTGTATTATACTATACGTGACGATCTTGACCTACAAAATGGGCCCATAGATACGTCGCGATAAATGCATCGAAATATAACTTCGATGAGTACGTGGAATTTTATTTATAACAAAGCGACACATACAGATTGCGAGCTTATATACTGCAGGGTGTCGCAAAAAGTTTGGTATATGGCTTAACCACAGGCTCCTGAGACAAAAATAAGACGATTTAACCGAATTTACCTATATCCAAAATTGCTTAGTAAAGAAGTTATAGTTTTGAAGTTAAGAATAAAAATGAGATTTTTTGGGTATTGTGCCAGATTGGCATAACTTTTTTTCGTGAAAATTTGTACAGAATGTCTCTGTTTGGTGACATATTTATGTGTACATTTTGTTTTTTAAATTATCCATCCTTCTCTGATTTAACGGGGGTGCCCAACAACCTTGAAGCCCTAATTGTTCCGCCCATGTAAAATTCGTCTAATTTTTGAATCGAAACTAGATATTTTTTTTTTTTTTTTTTTATGGACTAATGCTATTTACAATCTATCTTCAAGAGACAATAAGTAAATTGGATAAAATAAGCATGTATTTCGAGGGGAGAAGTAGTCCTATGACCACTCTCCGTGTGTTTTTCCGGTGATGAAGTTTTCAGTCTCCTCTCAGGTCGGTCGGTCTTTGTCTCTTCAGTCTCCTGGGTGTTGGAAGCTCGTTGTGTAGTTGACTAATTTCTTCGTTCTCGTGGTCTGGGAGTTTTTGGAAGTAGTTATTGCTATGTCGGCGAATTTCTTCTTCTACTGTGAGTATAGCTAAGTCGTTGTGTATGGTTTTATTAGAGACATACCATGGAGCGTTGATTATCATACGTAGAGTTTTGGATTGTATTCTTTGTATTATTTGGGTGTTAGATGGTTTGGAACATCCCCATAATTGAATGCCGTATGTCCAGATGGGTTTGATGATGCATTTGTATAGTAGGAGCTTGTTTTCTTGTTTTAATTTTGATTTTCTGTTCAGCAGCCAGTACATTTGTCTAATTTTATTGTTTATTTGATTTCTTTTAGCTATTATGTGAGGTTTCCAGGTGAGTTTGGAATCTAGGATTAATCCCAGGTATTTGACTTCTGTCTTAACAGGGAGCGGTGTGTTGTTGATTGTGACAGCGGCACAGTTTTCATGCTTAGTTTTAAATGTTATCTGGGCAGATTTAGTCGCGTTTACTCTAATTCGCCATGTGGCTAGCCAATTCTGTAAACTGTTGAGATGATTTTGGAGGTTATTGACTGCTGTTTGTGAATTTCCGTCTGTTGCAAGGATGGCGGTATCATGAAACTAGATATATTGATTTATTTATAATAATTTTTTGTCTTTGTAATTTTCTATAAAACTCATATTTTTGGAGATAAATCTCTCTTTTTGGCATAAATACGATTTATTAAATCCACATTTTCAGTACATTATTGCCAAAAACACCTTTTTAACAAATTAAGATACTTTCAACAATTATCTATTAATTAATCAAACCACATAACCACTGAAAAAAATTAAATTTAAAAATTTTAAAAATTTGATTTCTGTAATTTATAAAAATGGTTCAATATGACCTCCATTAATGATTAATAAATAGATTTTTATTGAAAATAACTTAATCTGTTAAAAAGTAGTTATGAAATTTAAAAAGCCTATTAATGTCAAAAAAAGAGTTTTATCTCCAATAATATGGGTTTTATCGAAAATTACAAAGAGTAAAAAATCATTATAAATACATCAATAAATCTAATTTCGATTCAAAAATTAGATGAGTTACATGGGCGGAATAATTAGGGCTCTGGGGGGTTGGCCGCCCCCCATAATTCAGAGAGGGATGGATAATTAAAAAACAAAATTTACACATAAATATGTCACCAAACAGAGATATTCTGTACATCAAATTTTCAAGAAAAAAAGTTAAGCCATTCTGGCACAACATCAAAAAATATCTTTTTTTTCTTAACTTCAAAACCCTATAACTTCTTTGCTAAGTAACTTTGAATATAGGTAAATTCGGTTAAATCGTCTTATTTTTATCTCAGGAGTCTGTGATTAAGCCATGTCCCAATCTTTTTGCGACCCACCTCACTGTATAATTTTTCTTTTAAAAATACAGGTAATAAATAATACCTAGAAATACCTTACAAAAGACAGAAACTACAGCATACATAAAAGCCTATTGCATTACACATATTAGTTAGAGGATTTAGGGCTTCGCTCAAACTAAATGTATATGTGTGCATTAACGTGCACACAGACAAACTTCCACAATGTATAATGTAGTACATCCAGCGAGCTAATGTTAACTCAATGCAGCCTATCGGGAGTCGGTCGAGGAAATCAGACAGACGTGTGTCGTCGGTGCACAAGTCGGACAAACTCCGCGAAACTCAGCGAAACTCCGCACTCGCCGCGTATTTGATGTGGAGATTTAACGAGCGGCGTCTCTTTGTATTGCCACCGCGCTCGGTCGTCGAATGGCTGTCGATTATCTTGCAGATCGCGCCCCTAAACGCATTGATCCCGATAATTAATCTTCGATTAATTAGAGGATATACTGTACCTACGCTTCCGACAACGGACTCGTATACACTGATGCGCAACTTCATTGTGAATATCGGTGTACTTGGGGTGGTGGATTTCGAAAAGTTGATGACATTGAATATTATAGGTGTAGTTTTAGATAATAATAATGAGCTAGTTGCAAATATGTGGTTCAATTACTGCGCTTGTGATCGTTAGGGAAGGATATACTCGTACAACCAACATTTTTCTCAATAAAAGAATTAAAAACTTATATGTTTATTTTCAATATTTTTCGTCCTTATTATTAAAGAGCGGATTATATGCAAAGTGCATATACAGGGTGACCCGGAAAATGTGGGAAATCTCTTGAATCCAGATAGAACATGAAAAAATAAGATGACAATTCCTATAAAGTTTTTCCTTGCTGGTCCTCCCTTCGGAGATATAGGTACGTCCCTGAAGAACGCCTCTGGAATGTTAGGTTTTCCTTAGATATCTTTTTACGTACATTCAAAGTACTCCTAATGTATTTTTTATTTACTTATTTATTTTTAGTTTTATTAAAAATAAAACATGAATTCGTTTATTATTTTTTTCTCGTAAACAGTTCATTTTATTGACAATTTAGAAGAGCACCTTTTCTTATGGTGCAGTTACAAGTATCAAGTAGCTAAATTTACTTAGTTACTTGTACTTATGGTGTGAACCAATTGATTTAGTAGTTGCGAAGTGGTTCACACCATACAAGTAACTAAAGGTGCAGTCACACGTATCAAGTAGCTAAAGCAAGTTACTAAATCAAGTAGCTAAATTTAGTTACAATTTTTGTTTTTTATTTTCCATGGCATGCTTATTTTTTTAAGTTTGCATTCAGTGTAGACGAAATTGAAGATTTAATAATTATTGAAGGAATACTAATTAGTTTGGAGATTTTAAACATAATATTTGAAGTTTAATAATAAACCAAATAATTTTGGGGATAAATCAACGATTAGAGGCTTTCATAATAAGAGGTATACCGAAAATATCCCCTACCTCCATTTTTTTTTTTCTTATTTTCCTTTTTTTTTTTCGTATATTTTAGGTTGGGAAAGAGATATCGAGATGCGGTTTTCACAGGCTTGTTGGGCATTTCCACTGACTATCTTTTGCTTATTAAAAAGTGATATCGTTGCATTTAATTTTTTTTAGAAAATCTATGTTTTTTAAGGTAATATCGGAAAACGCCCTCTCGCGGCCAAGTAAGCACTAAAAAAAATATTTTGCATAGTGAGAATGATAGACTAAGGAAAGCCCTTTTCAACGATTCCATGTTTATGAAAATCCGTTCAGGGGTTTCGAAGTTATTAACGTTTATTTTTAAACACATTCAAACTTCCCCACAACTTTATTTTAAAAGATAGAGTCAAAAATATATAACAAAAAAGAATCGCAATTATCTCAACTCTGAAAATAAAATGTATTTATGATACCTCTATTATGGAAAATCTTGAAAAAAACGGCTTTTAAAAATCAAGATGGCGGATACTCCCTCTAGCAACCGTTTCAGAGACTTCAAAATTATTTCCAGCATTTTCTCTTGGCCAATGTAGTTATAAATTTTTTACCGCAAGTCGTTACGACTAGTAGTTTGCGAGATATGGCCGAGTGCCATCCTTATTTGGCCACCCTGTACATATTTATGTACATACTTATACTTTTTGTTTTTACATTCAATTTGATAAATTGTAACCCTTGTATACCTACAATTTGGAAAGATAAAATTTACTTAAAATTTAATGCATTAGAAAAGAATTTACAATATCTTAGGTACAAAACTTCTATAGGTAGTTCAAGTTCTATAGTTCTAGTCATATTGCATAATTTTTTTTGAAAATCAAATCACTGCAAATTTTTGATATTTTTCTGAATAATATTGCATATTTTTAATATTTTCTTGAAAATTACTGTATATTATTGACATTTCTTGAAAATCACTGCATATTTTTAAATAAATCGTTGCATATATATAGTCCGTTCGTTGAAATCGTGCCGGTTTCGGATTAAGCGTTCAATGTTTATAGTCCCCAAAAAATACCTGTTTTCGGGGAAAACAATATTGTTCACAGTGTTTTACTGCAGATTAATTTTGATAAAATAAAATAATTTTGAGCAGTTGGCGTTTTCCCCGAAAACAGGTATTTTTTGGACACTGTAAACATTGAACGCTTAATCCGAAACCGGCACGATTTCAAAGAACGGACTATACCTACTATATTCGCATATATTAGCAATTTTTTTGCATATATAATCCGCTCTTTACTTGTTATATATTCCATGAAAGAAAATTTTCTTGATACACAATTGGGTAAATTTTTGTTGAAAATCCAGAATCCTTGCCACTACCAGAATTTTTAAAATCCAATTGTTTGAGTAAGTGTCTCGAATAAACAAGCTTTTTAATGGGAAAACGTACAAAAATCAATTCAAGCATCGATACACCGGCACCGAGGAGTCGTTTCCCTTTCCCCATTCCGAGCAACTAATCCCATTTCCTCTAATTTGGAGAATAAACAATAATCCGCGCAGTTTGCTCTTTCCTTATTTCCGGCGTGATTGTTTTCTCTCGTTGCTTTTAAAAAGCCCAACGTAAACAGCACACGTCTGTTTCGGCCGCGTTCGAGTAATACTAATGGGAAAGCGGTTGCATCCAGGAGGAAGTGTTAACTGGATTTATCGACCGGCCGGAACGGCAACTTCGAGAGTATAGAACAGAAGGCGATTTTCCAGCGACTTGAAGAGCGACCGCCGTGCCAATTATTGTGCGAAATTTCGCTTAAATCAAATGGCACGACGGACGACAATGCTGATTGCCTTTGATCGGGCATCCAAAATCCGATATCGGAGACACTTCAAGGCTAATTATATTCGATGCGTGTATATGCCTCATTCTATCCAATACAATTTGTAGAATTTATCAATAAAGGAACCGCTGAATTGGGTCAATTGAGGTTTAGAGGGGTAAATAAATTTGTATATACTACAGTTCGATTAATCATCGAGGAAAAATGCTCGAATTTAGAGCCGAATGGACCCAAAAATATAGTAATGAAAATGTTGTCATTAGTCATATTCCAATTTTCTGACACTCAGTATATTTTAAATGTCAGGTCCATTATAATTCATGATAGGTTCATTATGGGTCCATTATTGGTACATTATGGGTACATAATAGGTCCGTTATAGGTCCATTATAGGTCCAACTATAGAAATTGCAGTAATTTAAGATTTTTTTTTAGACATAGAACATTTATTTATGAAAATACTTTCATAATTTGATTACATGTTTTTTTATTCCTCCAAACAGTGCTTAAAGCACTGGCCTCGAGAATAGCTTAACTTTAACACTGTATCTATACTACTATACTATACTATACCTAATTGAGCTTTCAACCTCCTCACAAATACATCAAATTTGTCAATTTTTTTATATTATCAGGCAATTTATTGTAGACTTTAGATGCCTGTGCAATGGGGTTACTCAGGCCTATATTTGTCCTAGTAAACAACCGATACACATTATTGTGATACCTAGTATGATGTTCGTGAATATCATTTGCGAATATTATATTTATGTTTGATTTTTGTCTTTTATTTAATACCCTATGCATTAATTTTCCTTGTACAAATTCTAACTCTTCTTCATTTGAAAATTGTTATAGAATCATTTCCAGATATACAGGGTGTAACAAAAAGGTGGGTCATAAATTAAACCACATATTCTGGGGTCCAAATTATGTCGATTGGTTCATATTTACCTATATCCAAAGTGCCATACAAAACAAGTTAGAGCCTGTTTAAAGTGCAAATTGAAAATCGATTTTTTTCGATAACTCCAAAAGTATTCAATGAATCTTCATAAAATTTGGCACGTATTATTTTTATAGCAAGAGCATTTTATCAACGAAAAATTAATAAAATCGGACCACCCATTAAATATTTAAGGGGTTCATGCACTTTTAATCCCCCCCTATTTTTTTTGTACTTTAGATTTAAGTTATTTTTTTATGTCCACTAGCTTAATGAATTCATTTTGAACATTTTTTTACTCTTAATTTTTTTCGAAAAATTAATATTTTTCGAGTTATTGCGAGTTTCTGTAAGAACAATTTTAATGCAAACAAATACAGGTAATAAATTTTAAGCAATAAAATGCTTAGGTGGCTTTGGAACTTACAAAATTTGATAATTTTAATTACAAAACAACGGACTAAATTGTATTGTTTCGATAAAAAAATTAAAAATAAGTTTCTATTAAAAGAATGATGAAGCGTATAAACCACAAATAACTACAACACGAGGTAATAATATTCACATTAGATTTTCGATATGACCACCGTTTTCTTGCACACACATTCTGCAACGTTTTAACATTGAAAAACAAATTTTTTGGAATATTAATGGTTTGTTCGAAAAAATTTGAGCCGCTTCCGTAATTCTGTCTTTTAATTCTTGTACTGTAGTTTTCAATATCCTGGACGTTGGATAGGCAGAGGTCGCGATGCGCCAATTTCTTGGCCAGCCAGAGGGCCAGATCTTAATCCCATCGATTTCAGCGTGTGGGGATTTTTGAAAGACGAAGTGGATAAAACAGAAATAACTACAGTAACAGAAGTAACAGGAAACAGAAGTTTCAACTTTGAAACACCCTGCTAGATATTTTAATTTTTTGGAAATTTTTTAATTGAGCAACATTTTTTTATCGAAACAATACAATTTAGTCCGTTGTTTTGTAATTAAAATTATCAAATTTTGTAAGTTCCAAAGCCACCTAAGCATTTTATTGCTTAAAATTTATTACCTGTATTTGTTTGCATTAAAATTGTTCTTACAGAAACTCGCAATAACTCGAAAAATATTAATTTTTCGAAAAAAAATTAAGAGTAAAAAAATGTTCAAAATGAATTCATTAAGCTAGTGGACATAAAAAAATAACTTAAATCTAAAGTACAAAAAAAATAGGGGGGGATTAAAAGTGCATGAACCCCTTAAATATTTAATGGGTGGTCCGATTTTATTAATTTTTCGTTGATAAAATGCTCTTGCTATAAAAATAATACGTGCCAAATTTTATGAAGATTCATTGAATACTTTTGGAGTTATCGAAAAAAATCGATTTTCAATTTGCACTTTAAACAGGCTCTAACTTCTTTTGTATGGCACTTTGGATATAGGTAAATATGAACCAATCGACATAATTTGGACCCCAGAATATGTGGTTTAATTTATGACCCACCTTTTTGTTACACCCTGTATACAGAAATGTTATAAAATATTTTTATTTCATATACGAAAAAGAGACGGAGATATTTTAGTTCCTTGTTAAAAAATATGAAAAAATGTTTCTGCAAACATAGGTCCGGAAGTTTTCAAGGCACAGGATGTTGAATTAAAAATTGCGGTTTTCGCGAACCTGTACTACTTTTTTGTCAAACTTACAATGGCACAAACAGATTTTTTAAATCTCTTTTCATTATTGAGTTACAGTGCGATGCAGAAAAACCAAAATAAAATACTTTTAGAACAAAAATAGTTGTTGAGAATATTAAATAAAACATTTCTACGATTTTTATTGTTTTTCCGCATGGCCCCCTAACCATTTTTATAATAAAATAGTTTTTCCCCTTTTTGAGCATTTTAAAATTTGAAATTTTAAAATATACAGTGTGGTGATAAAGTAAGGAACAAAATTCATAATTGCATTATTTACTGTTTTCAAGCAAAACGCTCGGACAGGTCGATTTTAATATTTAATTAGCTACCGTATGGCATAAAATTTTTACTTATGACGTCATATATTTTTGCCCAATGACGTCATCATTGGTTTTTTTAAATGACAACCCTAATTTTTTTTTGTTGTTTTTAATAGATGGTCCTATTACTTAAATGATGGTGTAAAAAAATTGATACTTTAAATAACAATTTTTTTGAACTTACCGAAACAAATCAAAATTTAACTTTAATGAAAGAAAATCCTAAAACGCCCCAAAAACAAACAAAATTTAGCGCGAGTGTTCAAATTACTCTTCTTTAACCATTTGGCATTGACAGATATGATTGTAGGATTTTTTTTCATTAAAGTTAAATTTTGATTTGTTTCGGTAAGTTGTCATTTTTTCAAAAAAATTGTTATTTAAAGTACCAATTTTTTTACACCATCATTTAAGTAATGGGACCATCTATTAAAAACAACAACAAAAAATTAGGGTTGTCATTTCAAAAAACCAATGATGACGTCATTGTGCAAAAATATATGACGTCATTAGTAAAAATTTTATGCCATACGGTAGCTAATAAGCTGTCGGTAGCTAAATAGCTGTCCGAGCGTTTTGCTTGAAAACAGTGTATTTAATGCAATTATGAATTTTGTTTCTTACTTTATGACCACACTGTAGAATGTGCCATATCATTAAAAAGAGAAAAAAATTACAAATTTAATAGGCAATAAAAATATAGGGTGTCCCATTAAAAAAATTACAAGTTGGTGTCATATTTCAGAAATGGTAAACCCCATAAAAATTAAGGACGTCACTGAATTCTACGTAAAATTATTTATAATAATCAGTTTACACATTTAAAATATCTTCAATAGCAAACGAGATACGGGGGTGGCTGAATAAGTCAGAATTTTCATTATCGCCCTGTGACTCATAAATGAATAGAGATTTAAAAAATCTGTTTGTGCCATTGTAAATTTGACAAAAAAGTAGTACAGGTTCGCGAAAACCGCAATGTTCTATCAAAAGTCCGAGATACCCTCCAGTCGTGCGACCAATATGGGACACAGTGTACATAATATTTGAAAATATTGGAAATTTTAACATCTTCTGTCTTTGTTTTTCAGAATATTAAAAAAGTTTATTTGAAAAGGTTGCTTAGAATTAAGGGATTCATAGACAGTGGAAACAGAAGTTTCAACTTTGAAACACCCTGCTAGATATTTTAATTTTTTGGAAATTTTTTAATTGAACAACTTGTATCTTGAAAACTTTCGAAAACCGGACCCATGTTTATAGAAACTTTTTTCATATTTTTTTAACAAGGAATCACCCCCTAAAATATCTCCGTCCATTTTTCGAACACCCTGTAAATATAAAACAACAAATATTGATTTCTAGCAAATTTGGAACTGTCGTACAAATGAAAATATTTTATGTGTATATCAAATCGACGAGATTGTATACACCAGCAGCTGGCAATTTTCACATATTTGCTGGTAATTTCTAAAATACCTTCAATAAACCGGCGCCGTGCAAATCGCTATATTTAGTAGGAAACAACCCCGAAACCCACTCGATCATCATACCACCCGGCCGCTAAACGCACCGATTTGTCAATTCGGCGATTTTCCATTCCGTTAAATTAACAAATCCCCGTTGAAAGCGTCCCACACAGCAAATACAAGATCCATTCGAACGGAGCGGAATAACTTATTAAATTTACATTTCTGCGTCCGCCGCCCCATTAGCACAATGCCGGACCTTCGGCGGGAGAACGTCCCGGAATCCGTGCGAATCGGAACATGCCGCTTTCGGGAAGGGAAGTGAAATGTGATTCATAAGTAATTGGTTTACTCGCGGCCCGCAAATTGGGAAATCAATCCGCTGGTGAATTATTCATCGGGATGGGCGGCGATCGGGCGGAATCAATTCGCCGAGGTGGGCAAATAAGAGGATAATAATGCTTCTATGCATATATACGCGGATGTGCTCAAGATGTCTGATCATCTAGGTACAAGGGTAATTAATGATTCGGTTGTGTTCGCAATCAATCCATTCATCGGCTTTCATTCATCGCTCTGTATATACATATGTACTGTGTTGGACTACTAATACTTCATTATTTGACATACTTTAATTAATTTTTAATATACAGGGTGTATTGTAAGGTGTTACTTCTTTTTCAACTGTGTATGAATCTCTTAATTCTAAGCTACTTTTTCAAATAAACTTTTTGAATATTATGAATAACAAAGAAGATAGAAAATTTTAAAATTTCGAATATTTTCCAATACGTACCTGCTTTATTAAAAAAGAAAGTTATTTATGGCAAGAAACCAAGTGTGACCTCTTTTTGGAATCAGCTCATCGAGTAGAATGTAAAAATGTAAATAATATACGGGGTGTTCCGTTTAAAATAACATAACTTTGTACATTTTCTAAAAATTGGGACAACCTGTATATGTCTAAATAATTTTAAATTGTAGCCACTACTATAGGTATACACATACGTATTTGACCCGAAGGAATTTTTAAAATCTCTTACCGTTTGCCAATAATATTCATCTGTCAAATAAATGCCGAAAAATAAATAAATTTCATATTTAATGAATCAGGTACGTATTGGGAAATATTCGAAATTCAAAAAAAAGGTAAAAATTATTAAAAATTTTTATCTTTGTTTTTCATAGTATTCAAAAAGTTTATTTGAAAAAGTTGCTTAGAATTAAGAGATTCATACACAGTTGAAAAAGAAGTATCAACTTACAATACACCTTGTATAGGAACAATCAGTTCCAACCAATTCTTAAAGTTAGGTAAAATTAAGTAAACCTGATTTAGGAAGCCGTAAGTACAATTTGCGTTTCACCACATGCAGTATGTTTTATGTAACAGATACTTATTAAAGGTGATAAGAAATACCTAAAGTTAGGACAGCTCACATAGGTTTGCTAAAAATGTATTTAGGAAATACGTAACCATAATTTTCATCTTTATTATAGCAGGCTTATTTAGATGAAAATATCACTTGAAATTAGTAGATTTTATAGTATTATTTGTTGATAGTTTAAAGAATTTTCGTTGTTGTTAATTAAAAAATAGCCCGAGAATTAATTGTGAAGTTTTTTTTTAATATTTGAATATAGGGGAAGTTGGTAAAATTATTTTATTATATGTAGTTTATACAGGGTATGTCACGACGAGCTTAAACTATCTGTATATTGGAAAATACTGGGCCGATTTAAATAAAATTTTGTTTGCATATATTATGCAATAAGACGAATCCTTTAAAAATATATTGACAGTCGTACCACTTCCGGTTGTACCGGAAGTGAGCAGTAACTTTGTTATTTTAAATGGAACACCCTGTATATTTTTGCATTTTTAGATTCTACTCGATGAGCTGACTCTACTCGATGATTACAAAAAGGTGTCACCCTTGGTATTTTGGTCTTTTAATAAAGGCTATACAGCCACTCAAAAATCACAAAATTTTGATTTTAGGTGGCTCTGAAGGCCAAACAATTGAAAATCGAGAAAAACGGCTTACATGGTACTATCCTAACTTTTCAAGTACTTTCTAAGGGTACAAAAATTTTTTTGATAAAAATTTCGAAATTTTTGATCACCCTGTATACATTTTATATCATGTCAATAGAATAGTACTTGAAAAGTTAGGATAGGACCATGTAAGCCGTTTTTCTCGATTTTCAATTGTTTGGCCTTCAGAGCCACCTAAAATCAATATTTTGTGATTTTTGAGTGGCTGTATAGCCTTTATTAAAAGATCAAAATACCAAGTGTGACACCTTTTTGTAATCAGCTCATCGAGTAGAATCTAAAAATGCAAAAATATACAGGGTGTTCCATTTAAAATAACAATGTTACTGCCCACTTCCGGTACAACCGGAAGTGGTACGACTGTCGAAATATTTTTTAACGATTCGTCTTATTGCATAATATATGCAAACAAAATTTTATTTAAATCGGCCCAGTATTTTCCAAAATACAGATAGTTTAAGCTCGTCGTGACATACCCTGTATGCTTGGTGCTGTGTTATGAGAGGTAACTTGTTACATTTCTATATATGCCAGTGAAAGTAACAAGTTAAAAAAGTTGGCAAATAAGTTAAAGATTTGAAGTATTTATTAAATGTAGGTCCTAAAATGTTAGGGGTTTATTTAACTAAATTTTTCTTTTTTTCTATCTTCTTTTCTCTCTACATATTTCAGTTATGATCTCCATGCATTTATTCGGTTTACACAAACACAAATTAGGCATCAGTGCTATTAATCAGTGCTATATAGTAATAACTCTCATCAGAAAACTATCAAAATTTAATTTTTACCTAGGAATTTCTTAGGAGGGAAATTCGATTTAGGTAAGTATTCGATTTAAGTACTTCCCACCTTAGGAAAGAAATACCTAAGGACAGTTTACGAAATCTGGCATTACTGCTTTAGCAGTTTATCGGAAGCTTTTTCAAAATTTTAAAATTTATTTTTACTAAATTAGTCAATTATTATAGTTTTTCAAGATTTTATAAGTAAATGTGACGATTTTATTCTAAATTAGTTTATTTATAAGACTTACAAGTAAATTAGATGAATATTTAAAAACATTTTACTAAATTAGTGGATTTTTAATTAGTTTTTACAAAATTTTACTACCAAATTTTTCGACAAATTTCCATGGTTTTGATAATTTAGAAACTTTTACAACAATCCATTAATTTTGATGGTCAATTAATATTTTTTTATATGTATAAGTTTACAAACATTAATTAGAACACGTGTTGAATATAAACTTAATTAATGCTCAATTTCGATTAGATCAATACTCCATATTGAGAAATAGTTCGGATCATTAGAGATTAATTAGAAACAATCTGGAAATTGCGCCCCGTGCGAAAATTCTTGGAAAACCTCGTCACACGTAGAAAGCAAGTTTAGTATTTAGTATAATGAACTGAAGCAAAATTATTAAGTGACAACAAAAAGTGTTTTAATGGGTTATACTGGTATTAATTACTATACAGTTAAATCTGGCTCGGGCGTTCGAAACTCGCATGGCACCTCTAATAAAACAGAGATTTCATTAAAGTACGCGCGCAAGTCAAAATATCTTTAGATTTATAGTTCATAAAAGTATTTTCGAATTTACGTAAACTAAATAGCACGTTTAGGGAAGCTATTATGACTTTTATAGCAGGTAAGTGTACATAACTATAAGTAATGAAATATGAAATAAAATATATACTGTTTATTGCATAACTGACTGAATATTTGAGACTATGTTTTTTAAATTTGAAATTGTTTTGATAATTTCATTGGCATTTATACAAATATGTATAAATAATACAACTGACAAAAATAATACACCAATTTTAGTGTAGCCATACTAATCAAAAATACACAGTATTATTTTTAGTCCTCCAGCGTTCACAAAGCAATTTATTAACAACATAGTTCACAGTTGAACGTATAAATTAACATCAATTTATTAATCATCCGCATCCCCTTTTGTTTCGATACATTCCATCATCAATTTCGCAAAGCCAGTCGTCTTATTTTCCCTTTAAACCTATTTGTACACGCCGTTAGGAAAAGCACGAAACAGAATTATTTCGACATTAATCATTTCTTACCAAATTCCATTAATTACTTTCAACGCCCCTGCCGACCTGCTATCGGGGCGTTTTTGGGGGCGAATTCTCTTCTTGTTCGGAATTTTTGGTTTAGGTCGTCGAAATTTTGATTTAGACACACCCTTTATATATTAATTGCGCGCATTATTAAGTAATGTGAGGTGCGATTTATTCGCCCTGGGAGCCTAGGAAATTACAACCCCTACATTTATTCTCATTATCATTCGCTCGATGAATACATGTAAATTTGAATTAGTATAATATACCAATTAGTTTTTATAACGTTGCGTCAAAATAACGTGACGTTGTTTTGTACGTATCTTTTAGATACGGAGAGATTTATTGAGTGTATTAAATTGTTTGTTTGTAATTGAGTTTCTTTTCGGTTCTCTTGATAAAAAAACACAATGATGGATGACGTTTTCGCTTAATTGCTCGTCTAGGTAAAACAATGCGAAAAACTCATCACTCACGCTACGGGAAATTTAAAAAATAACTTTTCTCCATCTCCCCCTGCCGATCTCCAATTAATGGTATTGATGGTAAATCAATTTCCATGATTTGGTCGTTAGGAAGTGGATACATTCCCCAATTCAATCAAAACCCCATGAGTTTGGAAATTATTTTGCATAAACTTTTCAATATTCTAAAAAAATAACGTTACGTTAATATACAGGGTCTTCCAACGAACATTTGACTCTCCCGGTGACTAGAGAACCGAAGATTTTTTCAAAATTCCTTGAGACCCTTCAATAACAATCAAGTTCTAATTTTAACTCGTCGTGAGACACCCTGTATACTTGACGATAAATTCTTTAATTAAGTACCAATCGCGTTAAACAAGTAATTAAACAATACAATATTCGGGTCCTTAGAGCTCCGCAGCTTTCCTGTCCCTTTTCGGTAAATCCCCGTGTATAAAACAAATAAAATGCGTGTAAGCTTTCGTTTCCAGCGAGACCGTCGTATTTTCGCGTCGTTGCGAAAACGCCGGCCGGCAATAATTTCCATTTATTGCGACGTAAAGTGTTGAAAGAATAAAAATTGATTTCGGTCCGAAATGAAAAATTACGGGCTCGGCTCGCGTACGGCGCCAGGTGCGCGAAAAACACCTCGAAACATTAAGGGAACTTCCAATGAAAATTAATTATTGCAAATAAATTTCATTAATAATCGAAAAACAAATGATATTTTACAGGGTGGTGCATTTTGTCATATAAATGTTAACCTAAACACATTAATACAACTCTGTATACTTTTTTTAGTCCACCTTGTATATACATATAGCAATTGTGATTATAATTATTAATTTGAGCACTTATTTATAAATATTGCTTCCATTAAAATTGAAACTTCATGAACTAACTTTAAGAATATAGCAAAATATATTTTATAGGGTGGTTCATTTTCATGCAAAT
Source organism: Phyllotreta cruciferae (assembly GCA_917563865.1). Taxonomy (NCBI): domain Eukaryota; kingdom Metazoa; phylum Arthropoda; class Insecta; order Coleoptera; family Chrysomelidae; genus Phyllotreta; species Phyllotreta cruciferae. The sequence continues at coordinate 6,279,234 of OU830613.1, forward strand.
GATAACTTGAACACTTAATACCGCTGTGTAAACTTTTTTAGTCCACCTTGTATAGCACACGTGATAATATATAATTATTATATATAATTATTAATTTGAGCATTTATTTATAAATATGGTTTTCAATAAAATTGAAACTTCATGAACTAACTTTAGCAAATGTACTTTACAGGGTGGTCCATTCTCTTGCAAATGATAACTTGAACACTTAATAATGTTGTATAAAATACTTTTTTAGTTCACCTTTTATAGCACACTGATTATAATTCTTAATTATAGCATTTATTGATTCATACACCTTGAGTAATAAGAAAGACGTTCCTTCTTGTACTTCTCCCGTCTACAAAGGAGTGTTTTATTGCTTGTAGCTGTTGGGGGAAGAAAAACAAAGTTGAATATTCGTTTAGGAATGTTAATATCTAAGTATTCCTTGAAAACTTGAGAAGAAATTAAAGATTGGAGCTTTGAATATAAGTATCTACCTAATTAAATCGTTTAATAACGTAACGTGTATTCCCCTTCGCGCTCGTGAATTATGAAGCTCTCCGGAATGGTTTTTATTATGTAGTTTATGATTAATTTGATTCCCCCATGGGTTGTTATTACATAAATAAGATTGAATTACGTCCGTTTGAAATTAATTGAATTTACGGCAGTTTTAGGCGATTTACTAGATCGGTAGTCGAATGGCTGTTGTGAAAGTATTAAGAAATTTTGTATTTATAACAAATTCGTGATCTCGTCGATTAATTAAAGCGGGCTGTAAAATTACGCGATTTTTTTGTACGAGCAAATTCCCCCAACCGTGTCGAAAGCAAACACTCGTTTTTTATACATTTCCAATATACGTAGAGGTTTCAAATATTTGCATTAGGACTACACCAGTATTTACGTGTTTCGGTGAAATATCGCTACCAAATTTGACGCAATAATATGTTACACTGTTCCATTCGAAATTGGTAAAATAGCCTTCAAAATGCATTTATAAAAGCCATATAATTCAAACAACAATACTTGATTAAGGTATATTGCATAATAAATTAAACCTTTCTAAAGTAATTAACGGGTTACACTTACCATTAAACCATCACTTCTTTAACGAATACACGTATTAAAACGTGCCCGTATAATCCGCTTTTTAAACGAAAATGTCCATCTGAAACAAATATAAAATTTAATACAGGAATATTTACTACTTATATATGAAAGATTTACACTACTAGAATTTAAAAAAAATAAGAATAATTTTAATTTTAAAAAGAATTTTAGAAGAATCAATTATGTATCTAAAAAAGTCAATTATGTTTCTAAAAGAGTCAATTATGTATCTAAAAGAGCCAATTATGTATCTAAAATAGTCAATTATGTAGGTATCTAAAAAAGTCAATTATATATCTAAAAGAGTCAATTATGTATCTAAGAGAAATCAAAATTTTCTCAATTTTGAGAAAAAATACTCAATCATATAAAATTACTGTCGGAGCTATTTTTTTTTTAATCTGTGGTGAGGTTATTTCGTTTTTTTTCATTGAAACATCAAGCGGTTTAACAAGGTAAAATTCGTTCGAGCGCCGATAAAAAATTACCTGTAAAGCATCAGGTGTAATTCGAGCTCTTCTCGAACTTCCATTAGTTACCGAAACGACGTCGAGAAGTCGGAGAGGCCGCCCGGAATGCGCCGAAGGGCGAGAAGTGTGCAGTGTAAATTAAAAGAATATATTTCCAGAAAGATTTAGGGAGTTTAGCCGAGGAGAATTACCGGATTTGATGTATGGCTGCGAACCGGCCGGAGCCCGTTCAACAGGCGCTTTTTTGCGGGCGTCTCGACGCGCTCGACGCCGGATTTCGGCTTTCGATTTCGCAACGGACCGAATCCTAGAATTATTTATGAAACCCGCTTACGGGAATTAAATTCGAAAAGATGTGTTTAATTTCGGATATGGCTATGTTCTTTATGTTCAACTAGTCTGAAAATTTATTGCTAAAATTTTGAAAAGCCTACCTATTGATTTTATGTTAATCGCAACAATTTTATTTATAGGTATAAGATTATAGATGCTCAAAATTTAACTTTTTATTATATACAGGGTGTTTAATACAATTTCATGAAATTTATTTATTTTTTCTTAAATAAGTAGATACTTACCTACTTTTGATTATAAGAATTATTCGAAAGCTGGCTTGTTATGCTGTTTTATACAAACATTTATGCCCGATTTCACCAACATAAGAAATACCTAGATAAAGATTTTATTTTGACAGTTTTCTGCATGTTATTGGCAGCACTGATTCCTAATTTTGACGAAACTGTCAAAATACTTTTGAACGACTCATCTAATTAACTAATGCATAACAAATTTTATTAAGATCGTGTAATTAGTTTCCAGATATAATTACACGATATATACAGATAGTTTACACACATCGTGAGACAACAAATATTAAAAAAAAAATAATTATAATTAATTCTCGGGACGAAAAATGTCTGTCATTATTTTAATATGAATAATATCAATTTGACCCTCCTCAATTAAATTATCTATATTTTAAATATTTTACTTCATCTGATATGATGGTAAAAACCTCGCATATTTTTTTAATTAACAACAACAAAAAATCTTCCTATCAAATACTATCAAAAAATTAATTCTATAAAATGTACTAATCTCAAGTGAGATTTTCATCTATAAAGCCAGTTAAAGTTAAAAAGTATGGTTAAGTATTCCCTAAATGCTTTAGGCAAGCTCAGTGGGCGTAGTTATTTCCTATCACCTTTAAGTATTACTTAGAACGTAGAGAGACGAAAACTGTACTTAGGACTTCCTAAATCCGGTTGATGTATTACTTAACTTTAATAATTGGTTGGTGAAATCGGGCATTAATAGTATAGCAAAATAAACAACCAAAAAGATATTGACTAGTTATCTCAGTAATACCTAACTAATAATAATAAATCATATTTCAACAAGTGTTATTTGCATATTAACTTAAATTATTGATCCAGCCTATACAGGTAAAGTTTAAAGGACCTCTCTCACGATAAACTCCTGTTATAGTACGTGTTAGGTGCAAGGAGAGCTCTTTAATTTAAATCGGAACATAACACAAATTCAAATTTCAACGGGCGAAATATTTTTCGACGCGGATCGAGCCCCATAAATCACCGTATCCGTTTAATAAAAACCGGCGCTCCGGCAGAAAAAATACATTCCGGCGGCCTCGAAATTAGCATATTTGATTTTCCATTCGGTTTTTTTACAAGCCGAACCTGTCCATCCATCTTCATTTCCCGAATCCCGGCCGGCGGGCCCGTATGCGCGCAAGATTAAGTATTTCTGGATGTTCGGCGCGATAAATCTTTCAATAGGATGTGTAACGGCCAATTCAAATGATGCATATACGGGCTCCCTCGTCGATATTTCACGTTTCGCTTCATGAGGACGACGGGATTTTCCAATGCAGACCCCCCGATGACAACAAGTTGTATAGTCTGCGCTCTCTAATACATATACATTCTACAGGATGTACCAATTGAAATTTTCATCACAGGATATTTGGAAAAATAGTGAGCAAGCCAAATTTTTGAGCTTTCAGTTTGTTTAAGGGTCGTATGGACATTAGTATGGAAAAGCCCATTGTATTAGTTATTATACAGGGTCTTTCAACGAAAATTTAACCCCCCTGTAACTATATAGAACCAAATATTTTTTCAAAATTCTCTGATACCCGTAAGTTTTTGTTCTTGGGGAGCATTTTTGACGATCAAGCCAGCTTGATATGTTCATCCCTATAACCCCCAGCCACCTTACTTTAGAATTTCAAATGGAACTACCCTACTTATTCCAATACATCATTTTAAAGTCTTTCCGTTGCGAATATTCTGGCGCATCTTATTTGAAAATCGGTTAAGATTTGACGTTATTAAATATTGAATTATTGAAGTTATTAAATAAAATCGAAAACTCTAACTTTAGTATTTCAAATGGAACTATATTACTTCCAATTAAATTTTTGTTAATGTTTGTTAAGGTTTGTTAAGATTTTTTGTCAATTTTTCGATTTTATTTAAAAACTGTCAAAAAATCTTTCTTTCAGGGCTTATCAATTTTGAATCACTAGTAAATGAATTTGCATATTATCTTAATTATCAGTCATAAGTCAATCTTTAAAAAAACTTTAACTAAGGTAACGTAAACCTTTAACTATGGAATAAGTTCCATATTTTTAATTGGTGCATAGAAGGCGTTGAAAAGACCATTCAACAACTTAATGTAAGGACCTAGCCTAGAACATAGCACACACTGAATTGTTCTACCTACAGCTTTAAAAAGTGCATACTATCAGAAATAATCGTACCGTGTAATAAATCGGTATTTGGAAACTTTTAGTTATGGACCGGTATCCCTCTATTGATGATACCAACATAAAAAAATCGACATGTATTCTACCTCTTAGTGGTGTGGAATACTCTTATTATCTTTTATATTACAGCTAATAAATTTAAGTTAAACCCACAATTTTCTCATGTAAAAAATTTAAAACTTGAAAATTAGTTTAAATTATTTAAATTTTCTTAAGTACAGATCTGTAATAATAATTTTTATTGATTTATGTGAATTATATGAATTTTAACAAAGATAAGATAATTAAAACCCCTTAATCTAAGTACATTTTGCATGGACTAAAATTCTCAAAATGTACATTTCAACGTTAAAATGTTGGTTAAAATGTTGGTGGCGTGCGAAAATGTAAAAAGTAGGTACCTATTAAGTTTTTCATGCTCTTTCCAAAATTAAAATTTAATTTACTAATTTTATTTAATTTAAAATTCGATTTACGGATTGTTTTAGGATTAGCCAAATTTTAATAATTTTTATTTAGCCGGATCTGGATTTTGAAGTCCTAAATGTGCAGATTATCTGTGTAAAATATCAAATAATTATACTCAGTGATTCAAAAATTATAAGCCCTTAATGAAATGGGCCAAATTCAAAAAAGCGGTTTTAAAGGGCCTAAAGACCCATATTATATGGGTTTTTTTGTGATCCCCGTTTCCCAATGAATCATCCTGTATAATATTACATTCTTGGAGAGCTGAAGACGAGCTACATTCAATTTTTGGATAAAAAATAGGGTCCATTTAAAAAGTATAAATCTAGTATAAAACGGAGCACTCTGTATAAATCTAACCAATTTTATAATATGCAGCATACTCTACCACTTTTGTAAACAAGTTTTTTTTTATTATCTATAATACCTAAATAAAGCATTGGGCTTTTCTATACAAATGTGCCACCCCATACAGAGTTCTTTTCGTATCTTGTAAATTGTAACACCCTATAGATTAATTACTTACTATGTATAATATCTGCTAATAAAATTAATAAGAAAAACTTCTATCAATTAATTTAAGTGGCCACTCGAAGGATCCTATAGCCGGTAGATTTTCCGATCATACTTTAAATTCTCTTTAATTGAGTCGGAATAAATTATTCCTTTTCAAGTTCATTTCGACAACTAACGTTTTCGAATGGAATTATAAAGTCGCGAGAAGAGCGTTCGAATTTTCCTTTTTTTAGTATCGCCAGCTTGTAATTTCTGCGACGCTTAACTTTTCCATTGAGCCGCTCTCGCGGCCCGTAAATTTTATTCGTTTTATTTCGAAGGATTCGCGTTTTATGTGCGTGAGTTTCTTGATATTCGCCGGCGTTTAATGCGATTCGAATTGTATTAAACCCCGCTTGTTACGTAATCTCCTTCAGCAACATCAATTCAGTTTTTAATATCGAGGAAAATATCCCCGGAAGCCGTAAGTGGAGCTCACTATAATCGCGAAGCTTTATCGGTACGAAATGAAATCCCACTAAAAACATCTTATTTTCTTAGCGACGGCGTCCTTAAACAACACAAAACGTTTCGCAAATCTACTTACCTCCGCTACATTCGTCTATAAACCGATCCCTCGGGAGCCCCGTCGTGATTCATGCTTTATGTAGTTGTCCGGATCAGAGCGCGGAGTTTTGTATTCGGACTCCATAATAAGAAAAGTTATAAACCTTCCGTCTCGGAAAACTAGCGGGCGCAATGCATCAGATTATATTCGATTCAAGGGGAATTTATGGCCGGGGTAATATCGGGCCTGCTCAGGTGAATTCGTTTTTCCGCTTATACCGATGTTATTACTCGAGTTAGATTAGTTTCGCGTTCCGCCGGATGTTCGCTATGAAAACTAAATTAATTCGAATCGTTGTATTTTACTCGGGAATTGTTGACGAAGGTGCTACGCAAAGGTTTTAATTTATACGCACCTATGCGGGCATTACGCCGGTTCATTTGTATTCAAACAGCGAATTTTCACTAACAAAATTTAAAATGTATAACGAGCAATTCCACAAAATGTGGGAGCAATGAAAGGAGCTACATAATTCGTTAGAATAACATATAACATTCTACAGGGTGTCTCATAAGTAAAGAGAGGATTATTTGCAAAAATGCAAATATTTGCGCATATACAGGGTGGTCCACGCTCAACGGGACGGAGTATTGTAGGCAAACGGAAAGATATTTTAAAAATTCCTTCGGGTTAAATATGTATATGTATGGTGCCTACAATTTGAAATTATTTAGACATACAGGTTGTTCCAATTTTGAGAAAATATACAAAGTTATGTTTTTTTAAATGGAACACCCCTTATATTATTACATTTTTGGATTCTACACGATGAGTTGATTCCAAAAAGGGTACACTTGGTATTTTGGTCTCATAATAAGCCACTCAAAAATCACAAAATTTTGAATTTAGACGGCTCTGAAAGCCAAACAGTTGAAAATCGAGAAAAACGGCTTGCATGGTCCTATACTAACTTTTCAAGTACTATCTATAATTATATCTTATATTATAATGTTTATTTTTCAACCTTACCTTTAGATGTAGGTATGTATGTATTTTTTATTGTTGTTTATAGAAATATAATAGTTTGTCAATCGTTATTGTTGCTAATATAATTCTACATTTTACATCTCTCGTGCATAATTATCTGCGAACACCAAACACACTGCGTTCTATCAATTTTACTAAATATAACTATGGGTCAAATGTTATCCACTACTAAGATACAAGATTTTAAAGTTAAAATTTATTTCCGTTTTCTTGCAATAATTTCTTTATTATTTAACATATTGACTTGAAATTTTGTATGGTTATATTTTTAAGTTAGTAAGTCAAGTTATCAATTTTGAGACTAGATAAAGAGGACACCACCTACATTTTACTTGATGAAGAAAAGTATCATTCTTTTTAATTCTGCCATTTTTTGAATTTTTTTATATAATTTTGAAAAAAAAGATAACTTGTTTTAATAACATAATTTCAGCCCATATCGAGATTTTTGTCTATAAAATATTCTAGCCACTGTATATCTACATATTTAATTTACTTTACCATATGTCCATATGTCCAAATGAATTTTTCTTAAATTAATATATCATTAATCAATAATAATTTTCATAGTGATTGAAATATTGACCATTCCTTATGAGACACCCTTTATATCCGAAAAATTGTCAAAGCGAAAGTTTCACATAATTTGATATATCGTGTATCTAAAAGAAAAAAATCCAACATTGGCAACGCTGTAATTATTCAGAACACAGCGTCACGACCACATTAGCGTGAACGTGCTATACGTACAAACGGCTATGTCGCGAATAAAAAGGGATTTTCTCTCTTATTATTTTTTTAGTAGTTTCCTTCGGAATTGCATCCGTCGCTGAACAAACAAATCTGTTTACGATCTCATTTCCGCTGTAAAATAAAGCCAGCCCGATTATCTGGCGGACGAATTCATTTTCCGTTCGGTTTTCGCGCCTTCGACGTTTTTTCTTGATATCTGGAAAATGAATTGCAAATTCAATTACGAGATCGGGCGATAAGGCATGCAATACGACTGGCAGGAATGCTGCAAGGCTTGCAGTTTCGGTCGCAATCGAAAATACCAGAAATAAACCGATAAGCTCACGAGGTTTTTTATGTGGATTGCTTTTTATCTTCTTCTGTTTCTTTTTTTATTTAGGTGGCCTATCGCTTAAGGGGGAAACCACATTATAGGACGTTAAAAAAATCCGATTTTTTATTGCATAAATTGTTAGCTTCATTTTTCAAGAATAAGCTATCCAAATTTCAAAGCAAAATTTGCATTAGTTTAGATTTTATGAGCGTAGAACTGAGTGCACATCGGGTAGAGGATACAGGCAATTCAATTTTCAAACGCGATTATGTTCGAAATGACTTTTTTTACATTTGCGTACCGCTGAACTCAAAAAGTAATGAACTGATAATTATGAAAATTGGTAATATGATTCTTTATAAAAGTACGAATAATATGAACCAACTTGTGAGATTATAATTATTACGATTTTAAGAGTATTTTTCTTTGCATAATTAGAGAAAAATAGTTTAAATCGAAGTAAATTGTTCCATATCTTGGTTATTTTTGGCTGAAATTATTCAATTAAATTCACAAAGATTGTTTGAAATTTATCTATAGGGTGTTTCACAATAATTGTATCAAACTGTGATAGGGGTTGTAGAGGGTATAAAAATAAGCAATTATGCGTAATAAACCCTTATCCGGAAATTAAGCGTTTGGACTTGGAAAAAATAGAAAAACAGCGATTATAGCCAAATTATTGACCCAGCTTACAAAAATTGCTCACAAAATTGCCACGTTGTTGCAAGCGTGGGGTATTTGAATGAAATCTTTCCCAACAGGTGGATAGGCCGAGGCGGACCTGTGCATAGACCCTCACGGTCGTCCGACTTGACCTTACTGGATTTTTTCTTATGGGATCATGTAAAAGCTGTGGTGTATAAGACCCTGTTCCCAATCAAGAAGAGCTATACTGGGAAAAGTGACACATTGGGAATATTCCAAAAAATTCGACTAAACATGAACAGCTGATGTTCATGAGCCTAGCTTTGCAATGAACAACTTGCACATTGAGCAATTTTTGTAAGCTGTATCCATAAATTGGTAAAAATCGCTATTTTATCCTGGAGCCCAAACTACTAATTTCCGGATAGGGGTTTAATACGCAAACTTGCTTATTTTGGTAAATTCTACAAACCCTGTTTTAAACCATATTAATGAAACCCCCTGTATATAAAATGATTTCATAATTTGATTGAATTCCAATTAATTCTTCCCACCCCCAAAAAAAAATCCTGAAAAATGAGGTTCAAACAGCCTCCTAAGGTTAAGTTACCCCCCTTAAGTTACATCAAGCTACTTTCCTTTATGTTAATAAATAATAGATGTTAATAGTTGAGTAGAGAGTTGAGTAGTACTCCCTAACGAATTTATCAATTTAATTCTACTCAACTTATGTAACGAATATCTAATAATCAATAGGCGAGAGCTTTTGCTTTAGTTGCATTAAGCTACATTTCCCTATGTTAGTAATAGATGTTAATAGTATCTGTATTGAGTCGAGTTATAGTAGTAACAAATTTATTAATTTAATGGTAGATACTCAACTTGTGTAACGAATAATAATGAATAGGCGAGGTGAAGCCTTGATTAAAAATTTCATGACTGGAAAAAAAGAACAATCAATAAAACCGGCAAAAAAGTTATTAAAACCGTGTGTTACAATACAGCTGTGCGCATAAAAAACTCTCGTGTACAAACAAAAACGCGAAATCCGGAGGCGACAAAACACGCCGGACGAGTGCTCTTAATATTTTATAGCACAATAAATTCGTCCGGGCAATATCGGTCCCCTTTCGAGGACATTCCGCATAAATTCGAAAAAGATAAATAGAAAATTTGGAATAATGGGGCGCGAAGCTGCGCCGTGTTCCGGGAGTTGTATGAATCCAAACGGCCGTGACTAAACGGCACCAACTCCGGCGGAAAATTTTAAAAAGCAGAAACTTTTCGAATTGCGTCGGTTTTTTTTCGATGAACGGCCGGATTTTTTTCCTTGTCACCGGAAAGGCACTGTCGGGAAACGGATCGACGACACGCGCGCCGCCGGGAAAGCTGATGAAATACACCGGCTGAGCTCCGGTTATTTTTTTCCATCCGAGCGCGGAATAAAATTAACGACAAGTCCGGAGTCTACGATAGTTTCGACGGCTAACTCCGGTGTTTGCTGTGCGGTTACGTTGTTTCTACACCGCGTAAAATGATTTATAGAAATATTTTTGATGTTTCTAAAACTTTCACGGTTTAAACCTTTTTTAATTAAATTGACAAAATAATTTAAAGGGAATGTTCCTTTAATGTTCACCGAAATAGACCCAAATATACCTACAGATACCATTTAATTTCCCCGTATATTTCTTAATTTAACACATGCAGGTAAGTGCAAATTGGTTTGCAATATGATCAACTCTATAATGACATATAGGTAATGCTCCGTATTCAGCGCTCCATTTTAAAGTTAAAGCCATGTTTACCAAGAGCCTTTAGCTTGACAGTTCTACATTGTTGTTTTGGAGTAACTATAAGGACATTGATTAGGTTTAAGTCGCTCGCTAAATATGACTAACGTTAAAATAGAAATTTAACTTCTGTATATGAGACTAAAGGTTAGTGTCGATTTGCAAATAACTTGCGACAGTTTTTGCGATAGGGCCCATATTAACGTGTCGAAACACGTCTGAGAGCTGAATCTGCAAATTAAATTTCTTGCAACATTCGCTTTTGGCAAGTTTTTAGGCAAGTCGAGTATACGTTTATATTAAAGTGTCTGATCGTACGTTCAACTTTCCAGAATGTATTGGAAATTTTTAGTGAGAGTAGAACAATGTCGAGGAAAAAGTGTTGGTCGACAGAAGAAGTAATCGATTTAATTTCGCGATGAATTATTTAAGATACCTAATTGAAATCTTCTATTTTCATGCAAGAAAATTTTTGTGTTCTTTAGGATTTTCGACTCTTAATTCATTAAATAATGTTTCACAAAAACCGAGTGTACCTAGGTATACACATCAATTTAATATCCAATTTCGTACCCAAACTTTTATTTTATTTTCTATTTTAACTCGACGTCGTTGTGTACATAACTACTTACTGGCTCTTAGAATATGACAAGAATACGGGTATATGCTTCCGACATTTCTTGTGCAAGAAAACGAGAAATACCTCTCGCAAGTACTTGCAGACTGTACCTTGCTGCAATTTTTGCTTTAAGTGTATACTTTTGGAAGTCACTCCCGCATCACTTTCGCAATTTTATTGCTAGTCGACAGAAGCCTTAGGAAGTTGCATCCAAAGACCATATTTCGTTGAATTTTGCACTTATCTATGTAAACGTAATCATGAAAGCAATTAAAAATTGAAAAATCCAACTGCCACTTAAAAAAAAACCTCAGCACAACACCGTGATTGCAGAAATGTTTGATATTCATATGAAATTTTGTTTTGCAATTTTCGCCATGGGCACGAAAAAATAAACTAATAAATTTTTGTGGAAATTATATTTTGAATATTTAAGCTATTTACGGTTCGTTTTATTTTTCAGATTTGTATGCGAAATGGAATCAGAAAAGCACGGCTTGAACATTCCTGGAAAATTTGAATAGGTATTTTCTGTTTGCTGATAAAAGTGCATTGGTAAAAATTGTTTTTCCGTTTAAAATTAAAATTAATTTTCCTGCGATAGCGAAGAAAATGTGGAGCGAACGAATTGGGTGCGCAGTTAAAATTAAAATTAAATTTAAATTATATTTTTTATTTTATCGCTGCTCTGAATTTACAAGCTCGAATAAATCCAGCACTTATCTTGAAAAAAAATTAATATTTCTTTTCGGGGTAAAAACCCACCTGATTACGCATCTATTTTTTTGAAATTTACACCACTCTTCCAAGGCATCGTCGAAACAACTTTTTTCTAACCCGAAACACGCCTTCAGAAAAGTTTTAATGGAAGTCCAAATTACCCGCGAAATTTCGATGTTTATAGGAAAAAAAAGTTTTGTGTTTACGCCGGATTTACATGCCGACATCGATGGGCTTATAGAAAGATAAAATTTCAAAAGTCATTACTTATTTTATACCCAACTTATGTTTGTTTGAAAAACACTTTCACCAAAGAACGTATTGGTTGCCATATACAGGGTGAGTCGTGAGGAATTGTACATACTTTAACAGTGTATAGAGGCACATAAGGGTAATATCAAATCAGCATTAAAAGTTGCATCCGCCTCTTCTTTAAGGAAATACAGGGTGATTTATGAATTTTTATGAAATTTTCTTTCGTTTATATGTTCATTGTGGTTTATTCGATTTGGTTCATTTTTTGGTAAAAGTATACATTTTGAACAAGGAGCACACTGGCATATTAAGAATTAAAAAAATCCAGGACCGTCTTCAAAAAAATGAGGTAAATTATTTAAAAATTAATATTTCACCCTGTATACACTTTTTGCAAATTTTCAATTGGTCATTGTAGAAGGTATAAGTAACTCGTAAAGCCTGACATTCGGAAATTTTTGCCACACTTTTATTAAATGGTCAATTTACATTCAACTATTAAGAAAAATTACACATTTAGTATAATCGAATATTTTACATTAAAATAATATTTTCCATCTTACAAATATTAATGAAAATTAATAATAAGGACTAATTACTTGTCCCTTCCTATCAAAATGTCCAAAAATTGCAAAAAAAGATTTCAAATTAACTCAATAAAAAATAGTTAACACTTTAGTTATGATGTTCCCTAAAGCGTATTTATTTGTAAATTAAATACAATGATCAAAGTAGTCTATGACAAATTAACCCTTTAATTGTTTTTATAAATTAACATTAGGTTTTATTATTTTGTTAATAAGTTAGAATTGAATCGTTGTGTGTTATTAATTGATTCTTTTTGTTTATTCAAAATGCCATTCAAATATTCAATTGCTGAAGTATACAGTATTATGTTGTAAAAGGACATCAAACACTAATTAACGTCGAATTCCTAACCTATTTTTACATCATATTTTACCTATTTTATTGACAAATATGCGTGTTAGAGGAATACATTTCCAACAGTCCAACAAGATAGTACACTTCCATAGTTTTCTATTGTGGTACGTTATCGTTTGATAAATATTTAAGAAAATCGTTGTATAGGACGTGGAGGTCCTATTCTATGGTCATCAAGATCGCTTGACTTTAATCCTGTTGACTATTTTTTACCCAATAACTCTAAGAAAAGCTATCAGGCACATAACTGTCCGTCAAGAAAAGTGTGGAGCAAACTGGTTTCATTTTTAAAATGTTTTATAATGTAGACAACATATTTTTTATTGAATTAATTGTAGTGTTTGTCGTTATTCTCTGTACAGTTATAAATATCATGAGAATTGAATGCTTATTTTTGAATACGTGAATACGTTGATTACTTATTTTTAATGAGTTAATTTGAAATCTTTTTTTGCAATTTTTGGACATTTTGATAGGAAGGGACAAGTAATTAGTCCTTATTATTAATTTTCATTAACATTTGTATGATGGAAAATATTATTTTAATGTAAAATATTCGATTATACTAAATGTGTAATTTTTCTTAATAGTTGAATGTAAATTGACCATTTAATAAAAGTGTGGCAAAAATTTCCGAATGTCAGGCTTTACGAGTTACTTATACCTTCTACAATGACCAATTGAAAATTTTCAAAAAGTGTATACAGGGTGAAATATTAATTTTTAAATAATTTACCTCATTTTTTTGAAGACGGTCCTGGACTTTTTTAATTCTTAATATGCCAGTGTGTTCCTTGTTCAAAATGTATACTTTTACCAAAAAATGAACTAAACCGAATTAACCACAAAGAAGATATAAACGAAAGAAAATTTCCTAAAAATTCATAAATCACCCTGTATTTCCTTAAAGAAGAGGCGGATACAACTTTTAATGCTGATTTGATATTACCCTTATGTGCCTCTATACACTGTTAAAGTATGTACAATTCCTCACGACTCACCCTGTATAGGGTGATCAAAGCTCAACTTTTTTTCAAAGCTCATCTCAGTAATACAGAATAAAGATTGACAAGTCGACCATCTTGTATAAAATATTAAAATATCTTCTGCGAAAAGTAACAAAAATATCAAAGTTTTGAAAGGTGGTAGCTAATATAAAGTTAATTATGAAGTCGAGAAAATTTAGAAACGGGGAAATGAATAAAAGACACGTCAGATTTCGCGGCTACCGCACGCAATTTAATTTCTTCAAAAACTAGCTAACTAATATTTCCCAAAAGATTTTCATGAATTATTCAAATTCTTCGTCATAATTTCCATCACAGAAAACCAACTTTCCATCGAGCTAATTAAATCAGAAAACAACACCCGGGAACACTACGAAAACAAAACGCGAATATTTTCTTATGTTTCCCTTTGTTTTTCCTCTAGCACAGCGAATTATTTTAGGGAAACTTCTTAAATATTTTCTCCGCCGACCGGGGGAATGCACATTCCCGAGGAATTGTGCCAGCAAACAATAGTTATACTTATCCCGATGGCGAAAACGATGATCGAAGGAGACCGCAGGAATACTGACTGGACGAGATAAAGTCGCTGCGGCGCGAGATAAACACCTATCTCGCCCCTTATCGCGATGGTTCGCGCACTTCCCGGAATAACTTAGCAGAAATTGTTAATAATCTTAACGGGAATGCAATTTTGTGGGATAGAAAGATATGCTATCGGGTGGTAGATGAAATTGTGAAAGGTGTACAAGATTCTATTTATACAGGGTGTATGGTAAGTTAATACTTCTTTTTTAACTGTGTATGAATGTCTTAATTCTAAGCAACTTATTCAAATAAACTTTTTGAATATTATGAACAAAGAAAAATTTTAAATGTCGAATATTTTCCAATACGTATCTGCTTTATTAAATAATAAATTTATTTATGGCAGTCATCTGTCAAATAAATGCCGAAAAGTAAATAAATTTCATATTTAATGAAGCAGGTACGTATTCGAAATTTTAAAATTTTCTATCTTTGTTATTCATAATATTCAAAAAGTTTAGTTGGAAAAGTTGCTTAGAATTAAGAGATTCATACACAATTGAAAAAGAAGTATCAACTTACAATACACCCTGTATAGATTAAGTGGAATTTTCTTGGTGATGGTCCACGCTCAACGGGAAGGAATATTATTGGCAAACGGTAAGAGATTTTAAAAATTCCTTCGGGTCAAATATGTTTGTGTATATAGTGGCTACAATTTAAAATTATTTAAACATATACATGTTGTCCCAATTTTTAGAAAATGTACAAAGTTATGTTATTTTAAACGGAACACCCCGTATATTATTACATTTCTACATTCTACTCGATGAGCTGATTCCAAAAAGAGGTCACACTTGGTATCTTGGTCTCACGGCACTCAAAAATAACAAAATTTTGAATTTAGGCTCTGAAAGGCAAACAGTTGAAAATCAAGAAAAGCGGCCTACAAGGTTCTATCCTAACTTTTAAAGTACTATCTAGTGACATGATATAAAATTCATGCAGGGTGATCAAAAATTTCCTATCCTAGTAAATTACCTAGTAAAATACCTAGTCCTAAAGAATTTTTATGAATTTCGGTGGTCTTCATGATTTCTTGATATTTGCTAAAAATTGCTCAATTTCTTTTAATTTCAAGGCACCAAAAACACTTCAAATTCCCTCTTAAAATCTTCAAAAACAAAAGTTTTCTATTGTTAATAAACTGAAATAAAGATAATAAAGGAAATCAAATACCACCTTACCCTTACAAAGCAACATCCAACTAGCAATCTATTAAAAATAACTTATAATATTTCACATAAGCATATAATCAATACTCCAGGTTGTTTATCCAAGAGAAACTTGCCCGGTCTCTGATTAAGTTCTGAATAATAATCACTAATTCACCCTTCCGTGCGAAATGTTTCATTTGGCGCTCGTTCGACAGGCAATTTCGCGGAACTTTCGTCGCGCGACTTTGAAGGATTATTTCCCGATACTGTCTCGATCCGGAAACAAGTTTTCAATGAGAACTTCGGTAGTAACTTCGTTTTGTTCTTTCGTCGTTGCGCCCGCGGCCCGTTCTCCCCCTTCCCTATACAGGGTGATACCTAATTACATTTCTATATGTATAGAAGATATTGATTGTTATTTACATATTATATTGGTTGTAGCTACTTACAAAAAAACGAAAACAATTGTTGTATTATTATAGATAATAATTTAACATTGGTTTTTAAAACATTGTTTTATACAGAGGTAAGTGTAAATTTGTTTTCAATGTGGTCAATTCAAAAGTTGAACAAAGATTATTATTAAAGCAACAGTTGTAAGAATGAGAAAATTGCAATCCCAAAATATCACTGTTTCTTTTTCCTTATACAGGGACAATCAAATTCCGCAAGTCTGCCCATTGGTACAAGAAAGACAACTGCCATTTGGCGTGTATAACTGAACGAGATGGAGCGGCAACTCAGCTGAGCTCCCACTCCGACTTGCACTCACTCGCTCTAGCACTCAAACCTATATGCTCCCCGTTCAACTCATAGAAACGTAGGCCTTGCTTTGAAATTTGACTAGATGTTTATATGAGACTATTGGAAGTTGTCTATGTTGACTTCTGTAATTATTCTCTCTAAAATGGTCCACATCTCGAAAAGGCCTTTTGCTTTAAGTAGGTAAGCACACAAGAAAAAATCGAGTGGGGTTAAATCTGGATACCGCGGAGGTCAAAGAATTTCCAAAAAGCCATTAAGCCTAATTCAAATAAGTACCACTTTTAAATAATGACTAGGTTAATTGTGCAATAATGAGCAAACTTAAATTTTCAACGTTTTCACAGATAAAATATCGAATGAAATATTTTTTTTAATGTAAATATACAATGTTGAATATTTGAAAGTTATTTTTAATTTTAAACATTTTTCTAATAATTATTTTATTAATTATTATTATTTTTCTAATTTTCTAATTTGATGATTGCATTTTAGGTTTTCGACCAAGCATAACTTTTTTAGACACACTGTAGAATCATCCTGTATAAAGGAAAAGTGCACCATTGACATATTTCTAGTTTATTCTACTCTATTCTTCGTGGATGTTAATTCTCGATTGCTTTCTTTCTAACGTTGATTTTCTCTTATCAGTAGAATAGTTTGAGATTTTCCCGGCACAATCTTTTCCCTTTTGTATTAAAGTTCAGTTGATTTGAGATCAATGGGTATTCTTCAAACTATAAATTTTCCCCAAACAGTTCTCTGATTAATACAAAAACCAATTCCTACAGTGAATCGAGTCTTTCGAGCGATGCATGCGGTGCTATTCCGCTATGGCGCGGTCGACAAACTTATCCTACCGAGCTCCCCTCGGTAGGCGCAAAGCAAAATAAACAAAAACCTCGCCTTTTAATGAGTTCCCGGTTATTCCGGCATTCCGAACAAACGACACGGGATGTTCTCACGGAAGCGACGCCGAACAATAAATCATAAGTCCGCGCCATCTATCAAACCGGATTCGCGTTGCAATTTTCCAGGTGGCTCGGCGAAATCTGGTCGAGAATTCCCGGCATTATCTTTCTCAGGTACTCGAAACAAGCTGTACAGTTCCAATTCGAACGACGACGGATGAGATAAGAATATATAAAATGACGCCGGGATACTGTGACAAGGAGATTACTCGATTAACGTGTCTCTGGAACGTCTTCCAGATAAGGTCGCTTTATGTTGCCTAAATACGACCCTATTCAACGTGTAAGTTCCTTTCGAAATAATTTATGACGATAACGATTTAGCTGTTGTTTTATTCAGTTGTCTAAAAGCACTAGAAACTGTCTTAACGCGCTTCGCAAGCTCGATATAATTACACAAAAACTTTTTTATTAGCGCTTAATTTCTTCGGAGTTCTATTTATAAATCACAAAGAAACTCCTTGACCTGATCGAAAACTTTTTTCCACATCCTATTAAATACGCTTTAATAATAAATAACACAAGAGTTTTCCTTCTAAATTACTGGCGAATGGAGGATATTATTCGAAATTAAATTGAATCTGCTTAAGACATCATAAGAATAATAAGACTTGATACATTCCTAATTGGAAATTTACGGAGGAGTTTTAAAATCCGACGAAACAGGAGAGAATCCTTCGAAATTTTTCTACCGAGAAACAACTGGATGCGAAGCGGATTCCGTAATTAATTTTAATTAAGGGAGATTTGCGGCGTTTTTATTTCTTTTAAATTCGTGCGCTTTTTTTAGTTCGAAATCGCGCTCTAATTAGATGTTGAGCCGGCGTTTAAACGGGGCTCCGACGAGTGGGCAATCGCGAACATTTTTTTTAATTTTAATTAAAGCTAGAGAAGCGGGTAATAAAATAATGTTTTTTCGTTCCGAGTGAAACGTTCGTGGGATGATCCTCTTAAGCGATGCGCAAACCGAGCGAAAAGGCTATAGGTGAACAAAACGGAAAGGAATGTCTTCGGGTTTTCGAAATTCGGCGGATCTGCCATTGACATTTTAATTATACAATGGGTTAAGGGTAATTTGTAGTATTTGACCTACGGCTTTCGATTTTAGGAAATTATGTCATCCCCTCAAATAGACTCCCGAATAAAATACCAGTTGAAAATCCGTACTGAGATAATTAATTATTAAAAAAAAGGAACTTCTTGCAGTAGACAAATTTATTTACACAAAAGACCTTCAACGTTGTTTCGAGCCATTTGTAATCCCCGCCTGTTGCTGAGCTATTCTGAAAACTTGATAAATCGGTTATTTTTTTGAGGCGCGCTTTTGAAATATTATGGAAGCAATTTCATTTCGCAAAAAACGGGAAATATTCCGCCAATTTTAAATAACTCCAATGGAAATCCACCTGGCGTGAAAACAAACAATATCTACATGATCAAGCACCAAAAGTTTAGGAATCGATTGAACCCCCAAAAAATTGTTAAATACGAGAAAAAATAGTTTGTTTGTAACTAATAATTTTATTTGATTTTTTTAGAACATTAAATAAAAAAACTTTATTTCAACGAAGTTTACCTACTAGACAGAAATTCGCAGAATTATTAGGTGAGCTGTCCTATCTTAAACTGAAATATGATTATCTAGACTCGCAGTTCGTGACACGTCCACGAAGCCGAAATCCCCGGATCCTACTAACGGGAAATCCGGAGTTATCCCGGCGAAACACCTGCGCTTCCGTTTCGTCGAATCTCAAATAGATTTACTTTCAGATTTGTTGCAGAATAATAGCCCGTAGCTAGCTGTAGGTTGGTGTATCATGGAAGTCACTACAAGTTCCCCAAAAGGGTGTTAACACCGACCCGAATAGGGTGATTCCAGAAGTTTGCAAATTTATTAAAATACAGTCAGGTGCAAAAAATAGAACCCTTTACATATTTTCATTCAGAAATAAGGAATGTTCCTAACTGTTCCAATTTTAACTTTCGAATTGGTATAGCTGTTTTCGCGGAGCAAACCCTGAACGCATTCGGATGGAATGCGCATGCGTATTTTAAATTTGATAGTTTGCGGAGCGTAAAAATTCTGTTCAGGATAAAAAACCCGTGTTCGTGCAGGACTTTCAGTTCCGAACATGGAATATTAGTCTCGGGATATTAAAAGGGTTTTTTATTCGGAATAAATTCTAACCTAAAATGTTATTTTTATATGTTGCTAACTTCACATGTTCTTATTCTTATTATCCTATTTTTGTATTTAAATATCTATTAAGTTCTTAAATTGTACCTAATTAGTTTTGACAATTCAGTGTTTCTTCAACAAATTCTACAAACAGTATAAATCGAATCAGACATTTCTCTTGTAAGAAAAATTAATTTTGTAAACTAATAAGATGATGAACTTCTGTTCAAGCGACAAAGATTTGGAAGAGATTGTGAGACTTTTAAATGTTGGAATAAAATAAAATAATAAAAAATGGAAAATATTTTGAAGAAACTGCACCTAATTTAGTAACCAACAATTTATACAGCATTTCAGATTAAGTAGAGACTTAGCTGTAGATTTGATCAATAAATATGAAACATCTAAATATTTCCACTACCAACAGGGAGATTCAGAGAAAATGAGCCCCTCGAAAATAAATTTATCATTGTTATGATTTTCGAGCAATGAAGCCGCTGGTTAAAAAAGAAGTAATAAAAAGCTTAAATAAAATACTTTAACAATGCTCTCAACAAATACTTGACTTGACAAACAGATTCCAAGATAAAATCACATAAGGTAACGTTATCATTCTTCGTGTTTTTTGATGTAAATTTCAAATAAGTCGTTATTTTTATTGCGCATACGTGAAGTTCAGGGTTATACTCGGTATATGATCGAGATCTGTTTAAGATGCGTTTAGGATTTGCTCCGCGAAAACAGCTATTAAGAGCGAGCCAAAACATTGAATAACAATGAAAAAACAGTTGTAGAAATGAGAATTTATTTTATTCGGTTAAAATCAGTTTTTGCAAGAAGAGCACAGTAAAAAAAATCTTTGCAAAAAATGGAGAATAAATTAATTCCTGGTTCGAATTTTTCGCACCTGAGTGTACAAAAAGAAAAGTGCGTGAGA
Source organism: Phyllotreta cruciferae (assembly GCA_917563865.1). Classification (NCBI taxonomy): domain Eukaryota; kingdom Metazoa; phylum Arthropoda; class Insecta; order Coleoptera; family Chrysomelidae; genus Phyllotreta; species Phyllotreta cruciferae. Next base: position 6,299,818 of record OU830613.1, read on the forward strand.
TTAAATTTCTAATTCAATTCAATTCTATTTTAAAATTTCCACTAAACGATTTCTCATACTCCTGGCAAAACATTATGCGCAACTGAATCAACCTCCGCCCGTGGGGAATCCCAAACGCAATCCTCAGATGCACTAAAACGGAAAAGCGAGCGATTTATCTCATGCGAATGGAAATCGCAGACGATTTTCCTCCTCCGCAAATAAACTCTTCCGGCTTCTCTTGGAGACGTGCAAAACTGGCACATCGGCTTGCTCGACACAGCCCGACATCGCCTTAAATGACTCCGTTGCCGGATCGGTTTGGTCCAATTAGCAGGGCTCCTGGGCGAGCGAGTTCCTGCTTGCAGGAGCAGTAAGTAAATCGCCGAGTCGCCTCCCGGAGAACTTCGACAGGTAAGCGAGTACGAGCAACAAGAGGCAAGGCAGCGAAACCGCAAGCTCGTCTGGTAAACTTGAAGGGGGCTTTTAAGGGATGCCAGTTCGTCGGAAAGAAAATTCCACCTAATTAATCGGCATCGGGAATTTTAGTTTGGGGTGTTTCGCGAAAGGGCGAAAGGGCACCGGCTGTATCCCGGTAAACTTTGCTGTTAGAAACTTTCGGGCCTCATTTTTGACATTTCCGCAATATTAGCGCTATACAGGGAGATTGTGGTAGCGTTATCATACACTTTAAGGGTCCATTCAGTAATAACTATTGCGTTAAATTTTAATGGCCTTTATAATTAATATTATTTTGGTATTCGCCAACTGTCTTTCCGATAAAAATTAAAAGGATTCCTTTAAAATAGTACGTTAAAAAGTCATATTTTAAATGGATGTTAAAAGCAAGGTTTAAAAATAAAGGTATTGAAAATAGCGTATTTTGATATTTTTGGTGAGGTTTTGATTGAAGAATTGAAAGAAAATGAGGAAAGGTAATCACCAAGGAAACATTTTTGTTTTAAATTTTGTAGCAAAAATGTATATCTTATTTTAGGACTGAATTTAGATTGCATTAAAGAAATATCAGGGATATGAGTAGCCCCTTTGAATTACATACCTATTAATGAATTATTAAAAAATATTTTTAGTTGTAAAAAAGAAGTAATGAGAATTACAATTAATATGATTGAACTTCATACGTGTGAGGGAGGGAGAATAACTTCAATACCAGCCTATTTAAAAATTCTGTCCACTTTTTATTTCTACGGCACAGTAAATTACCAACTGCCTACAGGACAGGAACATTATTAATAGAAGAAACAAAATTGTAAAAGAATTCATAGAAAAATATAATTTCCCTCAATGTTTAGGAGCCATAGATTGTGTCTGTCACCAGAAAAAATATCCTTTAATGCCTTATTATTGTAGAAAGGGCTTAACATAAAAACAACTATTTTGAGGTTAAAAGCAGTCAAATTTATCTTCTTTTTTACATTTGTGGTCCACATGTTACTAATATCAATGTCGCCAGGTTTTGCTAAAACTTTTAACTGTTTCCTTTAAAATTATATTATTTTTAACAGCCATTTAAAATAAGTGTTTACAGAATACCACTTTGAATGTCATTTTTTAAAGGAGCTTCAAAAAAATGCGTTTTTAAATTTGACGAAAAATTTACAGACTGGACCCCACTATTTTCTTTATGGATTTCGCTTTAATTTTCCCGTTTAAAGCGAAATTTTTAATATCCCACTAACGGCATTAAGGGTTTACTTTACACCAAATCCCTGAGTGTATAGTGTCGTTATTTTAACAGCGTCCGGGCTAGTAGCTCAACCGGTTTATCCAAGGATTATATTTCATTCCCCGCCCGCGAACTTTCCGGTGCAATTCAAACGAACGTTCGACTTATTGCCTCTACTCGGCAGATTACGAGTGGCATAAGGAGACATGTTCGCCATTCTCCTGGCATAACATTTTCGAATACGAGCACTGTTAATCCAGCTCGGAAGATATTGCATGGTAAAATTTAACAACTGTTCTCCACTAATAAATGTTGCTCGTGCGATGAAATTATCCCGAATATGGGACGTGGTACGTATGTCGACTGCTTGTCTCCTGCAATGATATCAATTAATGCGCTCGGAAATAACCGGATAATCCGTTGAGTTGCTCATCCAGTATCACTATATTACAAAGCTGAAGAGGTCAGTAAGTGAATGAATTTATTAGTGATGTCTTTTAATTTATTACGGAACGATTTCATCGTGTAAAATTTCTGTTGAGAGGCAAATTTTTGTCGGAACACTCTAAAGAAATAAACTCTCAATTAAAATGTAAAATAGTGAGAATATAAAATACTTTGAATACTACAACATAGAGTAGGCCTGGCTTCAGCGTCATACTCTCATATGCGCTCTTTGTTCGATACATTGCAAAATAATCAACTATACCACTCACTAAATTGCAGCGATACGACTTGGTCGCCTTGTATAGTTCGTGTAGTAGGTAAACTGTATCTACACTGTCTTAAAATGGAGCTTGCGCAGCAAGCGAGAACTAGAAAAGCTAATATTTTTATTAATATTGTCTTGTACAAATCAAAACTTGGTCAAAACAATCAGAACTGGCTTTGTTATAGAAAAACTTTTCATTTTGTGTACCTTATGCCTGATTTCACCAATCAATTCTTAAACTTACAATTCTTAAAAGTAGAAACTTCTTAAAAGAAAACAACAATTCTTAAAGTTAGGTAATACTAAAACCGGATTACGGAAGTCCTAATTTATATTTGCGTTTCACCATGCTCTATAAGTAGGTGATAGGAAGGGTGATAGCAAATACCTAAAGTTAGAACAGCTCACTGGGCTTGCCTAAAGCATTTAGGAAATACTTAACCATACTTTTCATCTTTATCAGAATATTTTAGGAAATTTTAAAGAAAATCGTCGGAAGATTTTCCGAGAAAATCTCGAAAAACCCCCAAAAACCGAAAATACCCTAAAAATCCGGTTTTTCACCCGGAAGGAAAAGTTTCCGGATTTCGAAATATCGATTTTCCGATAGATCTCGTCGAGTTACGTCTGATAGCGTTTTTTCCGCGACGATTTTCCTTCGCGTTTGGCCGTGAAAAAAAAACACGCCAATGAGTCAGTGAATGAATGAATGGATTCTTTCGGTTTCAGCTGTATAGTTAGTAGGATATTTACATGAAAATCTCACTTAAGATTAGTACATTTTGTAGTATTATTTGTTGACAGTTTAAAGAATTTTTGTTGTTGTTAATTAAGAAATATGCTAACTGAACCATATGAAGTTGAAAATAATAGATAATTTAATTGAGGAGGGACAAATTTATATTAGAAACAAAGAATAATAATATTATGTAGACATTTTTCGATCGCAAGAAGTTAAAAAATATGGCAAATAAGTTAAAGTTTTGAAGTATTTATTAAATACAGGGTGTTAATAATACTAATAATAGATGGAGAAATTTTACGAGGTCGATTCCTTGTTAAAAAAAAAGCAGAGTTTTCAAAAACAAAGATACAGGAGGATGTTAGGTTAAAAATGAAAAACATTAATGTTTTAATATTTGTTGAATTAAGAGACTAATTTAGCCTTAAATAGATTAAAATGTTTAAGTCCAGTGGCGTCCCGGAGGGCACCTAAGCGAATATTATTGGGAAAAACGCCACTGCCTTTTTTGTAACTTTAATATACTTTGTTTTATAAAGCATCTTTAAAAATACAACTTCTTTACCTCTTGTAATATTTTCGTATCCCTCTTCATTTTTGGGAAAAAAAATAAAACCGTTTTTTGCATGTGACTTGGAAAAAATTGATTTATCAAATTTTTGCTAAAAAAATCATAAGTGCCTTGGAAAACAAATAAACAAAAAAAATCTAGAAAAGAGTGTTTTTGCAACTTTTCCAATACCAAATTTCAACAGAATCCAGTAAATATTTTTTTATTAAAAAAATATATTTATATTTTTCTTTTTTTAATTGAACATCCTGGTAGCTTGAAAACTCTGCATTTCTGGACTAATGTTCATAGTAACTTTTTTTCATATTTTTTACACAAGGAATCACCCTCTAAAATAACTCTGGTTATTTTTCGAATATCCTTTTTTTAAGTACCTCTACTTCCTACATTAGGAATTACTTAGGTAAAAAAATACCTAAAGACAGGTTGGTGAAATCGGGCATTACTGTCTTGAAATCGAACATGCCAGGCAAACGAGAAAGTTTCAGACACAACGAACAAAATTTAATATTATTACTAAAATCTATTGTCTTGTACTGGCTTTGGCAATTGGTCGTTTCCATGTAAATTAGCCCGTTTCGGCGACACCCTATGTAAAATGCATGCAACAATTTTAGGGGACGTGTGTGCATTAAAATGGCGCATCTCGTGTGTGAAGTGCATCAGCGTGTTGAGATGCTTAATTCGCTCCACTACGACCCGACATGAAAATAGAATATTTTATAAACTACGCTAACGTTACTGGCAGATTTTCGAAAAGTGCCAGAATATTTATGAGGCCCGAATGTCGCTATCAAACATTCAAAAAGGGCGACTATACCCAAAGTGATTAAAAAATAACAAGAAAAATAACGTAGGAATTTGCATTTCAAAGTGGCTAAAATCACGTATAGATACTACTCATAAATTATTAAAAAAAGTTGATTAAAAAAATAATTATACTTGCAGGAGAAAATTGCAGGATTTTACCCTATAAAGGCTCCACGCAGCTTGATACGAGAGATATACAGGGTGATGACATGATATATTTTCCAGTTGGATGCTAATGGATATACAGGGTGTAGCAAAAAGGTAGAGACATGGTTTAACTAAATACTACTGAGATGAAAATAAGAGGATTTAACCTAACATACCTACATGTAGCCAAAAGTGTCTAAGTAAAGAAGTTAAGAATAAGTTAAAGTTAAGAATAAATTTCGAGAATTTTTTCATGAAAATTTGCATACAGAATATGTCTGTTTGGTGACATATTTTCGTGTAATTTTTTTTAAATTATCAATTACTGTCAGAATTAACCAACCCTCTCAAAAGCCTAATTGTTAAATTCCGCCCTGTGATTCACCTAAGTTCGAAACTAGATTTATTCATAAAGATTTTTTACTCTTTGCAATGTTCTATAAAATCCATATTTTTGGAAATAAAAGCTTTTTTTGGCATTCATAAGATTTTTAAAATCCACATTTTCAGCACAAATTGGGTAAGTTATTTTCAACAATAAAATCTATTTAATAATCATTAATATGGTGAACAGTTTTTATAAATTAGATACAGAATTAAATTTTTTAAGATTAGGTAATCATTAAAATGTTAGGTAAGTACATTTCTTATTGTTTTCTACAAGTGTTATGATTTAAAAAAGGCCAAAAAATAGGACTTCGAGAGGGTTGGTCCCCCCCCCCCCTTAAATCTGAGAAAGATCGATAATTTAAAAAAAAAATTTCACACAAAAATATGTTACCACAAAAAAAATTCTATACAAATTTTGACGAAAAAAAGTTAAACCATTTTGGTGCAATATCATCAAAAAATCTCTCTTTTTTATTCTTAACTTTAACATTCTGTAACTTCTTTAGTTAAAACTTTTGTGCATAGATAAGTTAGATCATCTTATTTTCGTCTCAGAAGTCTGCATTTAAGCACTTTAAGCCACTGCATTTAAGCCACTTTTAGCGAATCCCTGTACAATTAAATTTTAAGTATCGACCAATGCATTGAGTATCATCGTTTGTTTTCCTTTTACTAATACAATAAGCGTTGATATTAGAACGGAACGCGGCGTAGCGAATCCTAAACACATAGCAATTAACAGTCCATTACTGATAACGGACCGCTTAATTGACCAACTCTCTTTTTGGAAATTGTTTGAATATTCACTGATTACGTAATCACGGGGGGATTATGTAACGCGGAATATTTTCAGTATAACAAGCGGTTCGTAATGAAAAGAGCTTAGACAGGAAACTCCGGATTTGCGTATGGTCAGAGTAGAATTTGTTTATTTAAGTTGGCGTACCCGAAGAATTGCTGAGCGAGATAATTCGTCTCGGTAAATACTCGGAGTGAAAACTGTGAGGATTTTCACCTGCACATGTGAATTTTTTGTACATTTTTTGCCGATTTATTAAAATTTACCGTTCATTATAGCGATAAAAGTAAAATCGTCGTTCGAAAAATCCCAGTTTTTACGAGAATTAGTACAAATCCCGGCGATAGGGCTCTAAATCCAAGGAAACAGCTCTCCAATTAGGCTTACGCCCGGAAAATCCACCGATTTGTTCTCGTTTTGATTTGGAAGGTGCATTTAAAGCCACCGATACCGGACATTTATACAAGCTTATATTCACCCGAAGCGATTAAAGCGTCTGTTAAAATCCCAATTATTGCTAGATTAGAAATTTATGCAACTCAATCACAACTCCAATTTGTCTCTAACAATCGTCAACATCAACAAATTTACTAAAATTTCACTTGAGATTACTCTAATGTCGAGCAAACTAAAATGTAAAGCAAAATGCACGTTTTACACAAATTAACCCTTCAATCGACACGAACTCGTAATAGTAACTCTCGACGTATCTCCCAACAAGCAGCATCTGCATCAAAAATATTATCGTCGGGTTAACAGACAAATTGGATCTAGCATTTCAAAGTGATGTTAAGAATTCTCTTCGCGTGCTCTTAACAACACTCTTAATGTTGTTAGGCGACAAAATGGGAGTTTCGGTGTGGAGCATAACTCGGTTAGGGAACGATGTATATGTATGTAAACCAGCTTTCATCTCATTACAAATACGTCGCAGGGAGGCGGCGGGAAATTTAATTTAATCAAACGATACGCGAATTCTCATAGATTTTTTATGGTCTACTACATACAGAGGCTTATTACTAAAGAGCGGATTATAGTACAGGGTGTCCCAAAACTTCCTCTAGATAGAGCTACTCTATGTTGGTGGGATCAAAATAAGTCGATTGAGCCAAAATTACCTATATTACAAAGTTCTTCGTTTGCCTGTGAGGAAGCTTCAAAGTTAAAAGAAAATTTTTAAAAATTATTCCTACTGAAATCATGGAAGAATAAAAACTACCCTTATTCTACCATAAAAGACATCGTATTTTTTTTAAGGGTCGCCCCACCCTGGTCCCTCAATTTTTGGATGGAGAGCTTTATTCATTTATTGCATTTTTTGTCATGCGAAAAACATGTATCTATGGTATTCGAGTAAAAATTATCCATTCCTCTCCCTAACGGGGGTAGCCAACCCTCTTAAAGCCCTGATTGTTCCGCCCACATAATTCACCTAATTTTTGAAGCGAAACTAGATTTTTTGGTTTATTTGGTTGGTATAATGATTTCTTACACTTTTTTTATTTCTACAAAATCCATATTTGTGGAGATAAATCTCTTTTTTGGCATTAATTATGATTTTTCGAGTCCCCATCTTCAGCAAGTCATTTAGTGCCATATTGCTGGGTAAAATCGAGCTGATTGGCGGCCGTACGCGAAGGAAAATCGTCGCGGGAAAAACGCCATCTTTACGAATTTCGACGAGATCTATCGGAAAATCGACATTTCGAAATCCGGAAAAGTTTCCTTCCGGGTGAAAAATTTCGGATTTTTAGGGTATTTTTAGGGTTTTTTGCGATTTTATCGGAAACGAAGAGATCGATTTTTCTCAAACTCCCCTAAAATATTCGTCAAATTAATATCGATTACAATCGACAATAATTAAATAATTAAATTAAATAATTAATTTAAATAATTAAATTAAATAATTAAATTAAATAATTAAATTAAATAATTAAATTAAATAATTAAATTAAATAATTAAATTAAATAATTAAATTAAATAATTAAATTAAATAATTAAATTAAATAATTAAATTAAATAATTAAATTAAATAATTAAATTAAATAATTAAATTAAATAATTAAATTAAATAATTAAATTAAATAATTGAAACATGAAATAATTAAATTCATTATTATTTACACGCTCAAATCTCGAAAACTTAGATTTACGAAAATTTTACAAGAATACAAATTTGTTAAGCGTAGCGTTTTTCCAACAAACAAAACAAACCGCATATGTTTAACTTGAAACGTTCAAAAGTTATGGGGATAAATCATAGTCGCGTATAAATGAATTTTTATGTTTTGGCCGAGTGATTATTAGCATTAGCTAATATATTAGAAATGGGGACGGCACTGGGATGGATATTTATTTAAAATAAACGTCAATGTCACTGCGGATCGAAAACGGGGGTTCGAAAGGGGGATTTTTTCCAGAGATTTTTTCCGGTTATTAGTTTTTGAGTTATTACAAAAAGTTTAATCTTAATTAATTTCATTATAATTATCACGCTCAAATGTCGAAAATTATTGGGTTCATGAATTTTATAAGAATACAAATTTGTTAAGCTACTTTTTTATAACTAACAAAATAAACCGCATATTTTTAACTTTATGTTGAACTATGAAAAAGTTATGGGGATAATTCTAATTGGCGTATAAATTAATCTGATAATGTAACTCGACCGGTGTCGAAGCGGGGGAGAAAGGGGGTGTGCATTAGTATTTTGGCATTTTGGATTTTGCCCCGCGATTATTAGCATTACCTAATATCATAGATCAAACCTATAGATGCATAAGTCAATGGTATAATTTTGGAGCTAAACAGCGACATCTTACAAATTCGAAGAAACTAAACACAACGTTGCCACATTGACAGACCATATATGATTATTTTTTTATTTGATTTGTTTCTGTAATTACAGGGTATAAATAAATGATTGAGAAAGAATTTAATGGGTTATGTCGATAAATGAGGCCTTTTATATAAAAAAATGTTTGACTACGAATCACCCTTTATATAAATTCTTTTGCAACCATTTATTTAAACCATGTATTTTAAATAATTATAGGAATAGGTCGCCCAAAGATTTTTAGAAAACTAGGACGACGTAGGTATAAAATAAAAAATATTTCATGAAAATTGATTACATTTTTTTAACAAAAATGCACCTGGTACCAATACTTAAAATCTCTATTAATTAACTATATAAATATTACGCAAAGTACTTATATTACGACAAATAAAATAAAATTAACTATAAATGCCAAATAATGACAATAATAATGAGTAATGACTAATGACACGGACGTTTTGCGATGAGGATGTGTTGCCATGTCTCTTTTCTTGGCTGCGAAAGCAACTGCAGCGCAATCTAAAATTCGAAGAAACTAAAAATAATTTCCAAAATCGCCTATACGAGAAAAACATCTATAGGTTTGGCCTATGGCTAATATGTTAGAAATGGGGACGCCACTGGGATGGATATTTATTTAAAACGAAAGAATTGTATCGAAAATTTATGATTCACGGAGGGACTAGTTTTTAGGTTGATAAGGTGGAATCGGATGATTTATTACTTGACTTTGTAACTTTGTTCTTGGGTGTTAATAAAGAAAGACTTACAATTATTTATTTTTCGGGGTGCGTTTATAATTCTTATTTGATTTTGAATTTGGACGCTATTATTAAAGTTTTATTAACAATTACGGCTAATAAACTTTTGAGTTTCGTGATTTGTGATAGTGAAACAGTAGTATATGGTTGTATAGTAGTTTATATAGTGGTAGTGATTGTCCGACTAAGTGACCAGACCACCAAAAGATTGCAACAATTGACGACCTGGCAACAGGTCAGAGTCCCAAGAAAGGGCGCGTTAGCGCCCTTTCCATCCTTTCTGCGAGTCGTATTACCTAATGCCAAACATAATAATCTGACCACAATAGATGTTATGAGCATTTGTAACCCAAACTTTTGTAATTAGTTCGAGACCACTTTGCGGAAACAAATGGTCACATATAAACAAATGTATAAATAAAAAAGTTCCGGTAAACGAAAAAGGTTGCAAATTTGCAGAACTGTTCAGAATACTTTTCTGATGTTTCTTATAAGTTTGAAGAACTTTTGGAATTTTGTTCGCGATAACATTGCAAAACTTTCATTTATTTGCAATTTTAACAATGCTCCGGACCTCGGAGAGGATTGAAAATTTAGGTTTATTGTTTTCTCGGTGTAACTAATATAGGTTCACCAAAGTTTCAGAACTTTTGAATAGTTAAATTTTGCATTTTTGATGTCTAAAATGACTGATTTACTATAGATAGTGACCCCTATTCAGCGCTCCATTTGAAAGTTAAAGTCATGTTTACCGAGCGCCTTTAACTTGACAGTTTTACATTGTTGTTATGGAGTAACTAAGGACATTGTTTACGTTTAAGTCGCTCGCTAAATATGATTTTAACGTTAAAATGGGGCGCTGAATACCTACCATTATCTTATTGTAGATGTTAGCCGAAGAAAACGATGTCGAGAGCGGATTTAATACCGTTGATGCAGTGTGAATGCTAGTCTAAACTTTTTAGTTTTTTAATTTCCTCTCGAAAAAAAATTAGGTAAACGCGCGGCAGTCGCAGCCCCGTGGAGCATAAATCGTTTATCATGCGTTAAAATTTAACGAACTAGCGAATGAAATAATGAGCCGGGTCGTAAAAATTTTTATTTCAAGATCCCCGCGCGACTTGGCGTTGCGACAGAAAAGGAGCTTTTACGGCGCGACCGGGAAATAAAGTCCGTTATTAAATTATCTTTTCGTATGAAATTTTTAATTCGTCCGGAACTAAGTACAGCTCGGTCTTCGTTTGTTCGGTTTAATTAGTTAGAATTTACGTTCGTCGCGAGGAAATGTATTTTTCGTTGTTGCTCCATTGCGATTATAATAGATTTATTATTGCCCAATAATAAGTTCGGCATTCGAGTATAAACACTTTCTTGTATTAGAAAAAATTGATTTTTGTAAAATCGCTCAGACACGTCAATTTTTATATCGGGGGGCAAATCTTTGAAGTCCGTCATCCTAATATCTCACCCCTTTACCGTATTTGATTTAATATAAGTATCATTAGAAAGATAATATTTTTGGAATATAAGTACCTAACAAAAAAAAATATATTAAATTTGTGGATTCGTTTATAAAATATTTACCATTTAAGATAAAATCTCTCTTAATTTATGTCTAACGTTGGAAACGTTTCTGCTAAAGCAAAATTAGAAGAAAAAAAATGTTAAATAATAGCGTGATGCTATCTAGTTGACTTCTGTCAAGTGATATTTAAATTAGCATGTTAAATCGTGAACTATTACAATTTATTGAAACTATGGTCAGTACGTAAAGGCCGAAAGGGTTGAAATTATTTCTATCCGAAAACACCTCTCTTATTTCCTTTTCAATATATATGCCACGTATAATATACAGGGTGAGTTACGCTCAACGGGACGAAGTATTGTAGGCAAACTGTAAGAGATTTGAAAAATTCCTTCAGGTCAAATATGTATCTATGTGTATAGTGGCTATACATATACAATTTAAAATTATTTAGACAATATACAGGTTGTCCCAATTTTGAGAAAATACACAAAGTTATGTTTTTTTAAATGGAATGCCCCGTATACTATTACATTTTTGGATTCTACTCGATGAGCTCATTCCAAAAAGGGGCCACACTTGGTATTTTGGTCTCATATAATGAAGCCACTCAAAATCACAAAATTTTGAATTTAGGTGGCTCTGCTAGCCAAACAGTTGAAAATCGAGAAAAACGGCTTACATTGTCCTATCCTAACTTTTCAAGTATTATCTAATGGTACAAAAAAAAATTTTGATAAAAAATTTGAAATTTTTGATCACCCTGTATATATTTTATTTCATGTCATTAGATAGAATTAAAAAAAATTATCACTAAAACAATATTTTCTCAAAATTGGGACAACCTGTATTATGTCTAAATAATTTTAAATTGCAGCCACTATATATAGGTACACATACATATTTGACCCGAAGGAATTTTTCAAATCTCTTATACCGTTTGACTACAGCACTCCGTCCCGTTGAGCGTAACTCACCCTGTATACATATGTATATTATAACTTTATTATTATAGTAAATATTACCCTGATTAAATTATGTGCGTTGATATGCACGTTAAAATTGGTAATTGATGGCTAAATTTCCTAGTTTAGCCATAGCAGCTCCCTAAAATTTGTTCAATTTATTCGACAATGAAGGAAATGAGGGTCCTTCCTCAAATTCAATAAACACGAACTCTTAAATAAGGGGTAAATTCCTAAAAAAACTAATGGTGTGGTTCTATTTAAAATTTTGGACTTGCCGCCCCAAGACTTCACCTTCTTAGAGTTTGGGAGTTGGTTTTTCTCAAAAACCATTCATTGGGTAAGACGTATTTTTCAAACATTTGAAAATAAAAAAAATAACTTCACTTTAATTTTCTAGCATGTTTTAGTTAAAAACATTGTTGACAAATTTTGAATACTTTTTAATCTCAAATTTCTGATCAACTCATGCATGTAAACAATTTCAATCCAATATTTTGATATTGGTGAGTTATTCCGAGATCCTTTTTTTAAATGTACATAATTCTTGTGAATGTTGACAAACATTCGCAATTTTAAAATTTATTTTATTTTCAACGTAAAAATTGCTCAAAATTTGCACTATTCACTTGTTGGCAACATGACAACATCTGTGGTATGTTTCGTCTCTCTACATTATAAAACATTTCCGGTATTATTTTATTGATTTCCTCTCTTATCCTTTCCTGTATAGGTCTGTTGTGTTGTTGGGTTTTTAAATGTAAACGCTTTTTAAATGTCAAAAATGTAATGAAAAATTCTATCCAGATATTGACGAATATTGACGAACGAAAAAAATAGCAAATGAGTTGTCAAAAATTTTGTTGTGAGGATATTTAAAAAGTAAGGTTGACATTCCAAAACAAAATAACAAAAATTTTCAGCAATGAATTGTTATTACTTTAAAAATATGAAAATAAATTAAAATTTTAAATTACATTTTGATTTTATGCAACCCACAAACGTACAAAAAATGGCATGAATACGCTGGACTCATATCTATCAGCTTTCCAATGAGGGGTCATAAGCCAAAGAGTTTCATTTGAAAAAAACATGTTAAGGGAGGTTTCAGCTACCCCCGATGAGCTATATTTTCATATTGCTTGCAAAATGTAGGTAAATACATTCAAATGTTAAAACGACTTGGGAAATTTTAGAAAAATTATTCTCCTCCCCTTTAACGAATTTATTCCAGTTAAGGTCTCCACCCTGTATTATGTCGTTGGTTATAGTTTTCTGATTTAGATCTGTCAGAACAACTGCTTATTAGAGAAGTTAGGTCATAATTTGGTTGTCAACTGTCAAAATTTAAAATAGACTGAACCGTGTGCAATAACTGTTTTATTCAGGGGGTACCTCGGGATTAAAATTATTCGGAATTATGAATTTTTCGATAACATACTTGTTAACAGAAATGTCTATTATTAAATAAACTGTATATGAAAATAATTAGTTAGTAATTACTTTATTAAATATAAAATGCGCAAAAATAAATTTTAAGATAGCGTTACCCTTTTACAAAGAAAATAAGATGATTTAACCTAACTTACCTTATACAAAAGCGTTTACTAAAGAAGTTCCATAGGATACTCGTATATGTTAGTCATAACGAATAAAAGAGAGATTTTTAGACTTCTAACAACGGAAAATTCTTCGAATTTTTCGAAAACGAAGTCTTATGATCTGGCTTTGTCGTCCGTCCGTCCGTCTGTCGCGAGTTTCAGCGGCTAAACGGTTATAGATAGAGACAAACGGACAACGGCATTCGATTCAGCATAGTCTAAAACCTCTCCCGTTTCAAAAAAAAAAAAAAAAAAAAAAAAAAAAAAAAAAAAAAAAAAAAAAAAAAAAAAAAAAAAAAAAAAAAACCAGAATGGTTTAACTTTTTTCGTGAAAATTTGTACAAAATATCTCTGTTTGGTGACATACTTATTCTTATGTAAAATTTCTTATTAAAAATTATCAGTAACTCTCGGATTTAAGAGGGGGTCCAACACTCTCAATGCCCCATTTATTTCGCCATTGTTATTCAGCTAATTATTGAAACGAGACCAGATTTATCGGTTTATTAATGATTTTTTACTTTCTGTAATTTTCAATAAAATCTATATTTATTCATACCATTATTGTAATCCTCATTATTAATAATAATTTTTTTTCCACAATATACCTATGTTAGCAGATTAAGTTATTTTCAACAAAAATATATTTCTTCTTATCTTTATTTATATTCTAATATTTCAATTCGATACTAATTTGTAATCGATTTTTCCCTAACAATTTCCAATTATTATTTTCATTCAGGAAATCCTAAAAGGGAAAAATCGTTTGGTACATTTTTTGAAAAAAATCATCAATTGGATCCAAATTTATAATCGAATGAAATTTTTTTCCCTAAATAGTTTCCAATTTATATTTTCATTCGCGAAAAAGTACTAGGTAAAAATCGATTGTTATTTTCCTTTTTAAAAATACATCAAAACGATTCAATTTTAAAATTTTGGTTTTTTCCTAGACAATTTTTTATTTTTATTTTCATCGCGGAAACTTACAAGAAAAAAATCGATTGGTATGAAACTTTTGAAAAAATTCATCGATTCGAATCTAATTTAGCGATTCGATCCTAATAATCGATTTTTTCCTAAACAATTTCCAATTATTATTTTCATTCACGAAGACCTACCAGAGAAAAATCGATTGTTACCATTCTTTTGAAAAATATTTCATGAACTTTATGAATTCGATTCTAATTTGTAATCGATTTTTCTCTAAACAATTTACAATTAATATTTTCATTATAGAAAACCTACAAGGTAAAAATCGATTGTTATTTTTCTTTTGAAAAATTCATCAAAACGATTTAAATATATAATCGATTTTTTCCTAAACAATTTCCAATTATTATATTCATTAACGAAAACCTAACGAACAGATTTTTTTTTATATTTATTTATATACTTATTTTTTATTATTTTTTTTTTATTATTTTTTTTTTATTTTTTTTTTTCTTATTTTTTTTATTCATATTTTATTTTATTTATTTATTTTTTTTACTTTTTCTATTTTTTTTTTATTTTCTTTATATATTTTTTTTTTTCTAATTTTGTATTTTTTTTTTAGAAATCTTTTTTTTTTCACTTTCATTTTGATTCAAATGTGCAAGGTTTTTACAATATTTGATAATACTTTTTGAGTATGTATAACATAAAAAAAGTAATCACAGTCTAAATGTGTTGGTAGAATGGCATGACATCAAATAACAAGAGATATTCGTTCAGTCAGTAGGTACACAGGGCGTCAATAAAGTAACGCACATTGCAAATTCATTATTAGCCAAACAAACAGCAATATGACAAATATGGCAGATACATAATATGACAGATATGGCAAACAATAAGAAAAAATCGATTGATCACGAAAAACTTCAAGAGAAAAATAGATTGGCTTTTTTTTGAAAAAAAAACATCGATTCGAATCTAATTTATCGATTCGATCCAAATTTTCAATCGATTTTCCCTAAACAATATCCTGCAATTATTATTTTCATTCACGACAATTTACAAGAGAAAAATCGATTGTTATTTTTCCTTTGAAAAACTCATCAAAACGATTCAAATTTATAATCGATTTTTCCCTAAACAATTTCCAATTATTATTTTCATTAACAAAGAACCGTGAAAAATTAAAAAAAAATTCTTGATTCTTTTTATTATTTTTTTAATTCCACGATCATTTTAATTTACAAGCGGAAGGTTTTTACACAATATCTGTTAATACATTTTGAGTATAACATAAAAAAAGTAATCACAGTCGAAGTGCCGTTGCTAGAATGGCATGACGTTAAATAACAATGAGAGATTCCTCATCATGTATACAGTGCGTCCATAATGTAACGCACAAATTAAATTCATTATTAGCCAAACAAACAACATTATGACAAATATGGCAGATACATAATAAGACAGATATGGCAAACAATAAGAAAAAAATCAATTGGTACCATTCTTTTAAAAAAAATCATCGATTCGATCCAAATTTATAATCGATTTTTCCCTAAACAATTAATATATTCATTTGCGAAAACCTACAAGGTAAAAATCGATTGTTATTTTTCTATTGAAAAATTCATCAAAACAATTCAAATTTTTAATCGATTTTTTCCTAAACAATTTCTAATTTTCATTTTTATCGCGAAAGCCTACAAGGGAAAAATCGATTGTTATTTTTCTTTTGAAAAATTCAACGATTCGAATCTGATTTATCGATTCGATCCAAATTTATAATCGATTTTTCCCTAAACAATTACCAAATATGATATTCATACACGAAAACCTAAAGGAGAAAAATCGATTGGTAGGTAAGTACTAGGTCGAAAGAAATTTTTTTTTTCATTTTTTTATTATTATTTTTATTATTTTTTACTTTTTTTTATTTTTTTTTATTTTTTTTATTTTTTTTTTTTATTTTTTTTAATATTTTTTTTCATTTTTTTTTTATTTTTTTTCCATTTTTTTATATTTTTTTTAATTCCACTATCATTTTGATTAAAATGCCCAAAGATTTTACAATTATCTCTTAAGAATTTTTGAGCTTAACATAAAAATAGTAATCACATCAGTTGAAATGCCGTTGCTATATGAATGGCAAGATGTCAAATAACAATGAGACATTCGTCAGTATGTATACAGTGCGTCCATAAAGTAACGCACAAATTTATTATTAGCCAAACAAACAGCAATATGACAAATATGAAAGATACATAATATAACAGATATGGAAAATAATAAGTGAAAAATCGTTGCTATATACCTTTGAAAAAATTCATCGATATTCGAATAAAAATCTATTCGATTCTAATTTGGAATCGATTTTCCCCAAACCATTTTCCAAATAATATTTTCATTCAAGAAAACCTACGAGCTACAAGGTAAAAATCGATTAGTATTTTTCTTTTTAAAAACTCATCAAAACGATTCAAAATTATAATCGATTTTTCCCTAAACAATTTTTAGGTAATATTTTCGCAAAAATCTACGAGGGAAAAATCGATTGAAAAATTTCTTTTGAAACAAATTGATCGATTTGGATCTATTTTATCGATTCGATCCAAATTTATAATCGATTTTTCCCTAAACAATTTCCAATAATTATTTTCATTAACGAAAACCGTCGAAAGAATTTATTTTTTTAATTTTTTTTAATTTTTTATTTATTTTTTTTAATTTTTTTTTTATTTTTTTATTTTTTTCCATTTTTTTGTAATTTTTTTTAAATCCACAATCATTTTGATTAAAATTCCCAAAGATTTTACAATATCTCTTAAGACTTTTTGAGTTTAACATAAAAATAGTTATCACATCAGTTGAAATGCCGTTGCTGTATGAATGGCAAGATGTCAAATAACAATGAGACATTCGTCAGTATGTATACAGTGCGTCCATAAAGTAAGGTACAAATTTATTATTAGCCAATCAAACAGCAATATGACAGGTATGGAAAATAAGTGAAAAATCGATTGGTGCTACATCTTTTGAAAAAATTCATCGATTTGAATCAAAATCTATTCGATTCTAACCAAATTGTAATCGATTTTTCCCTAAACAATTTCCAATTAACATTCTCATTCGTGAAAACCCACAAGGTAAAAATCGATTGATAATTTTTTTCTGAACAAATTCATCCATTCGAATCTAATTTATCGTTTAGATTCTAATTTGTAATCGATTTTTCCCTAAATAATGTACAAAATTATTATGTTCACATTTAAAATCTTATTTGTAATAAAATTTTATATAAATTACATATACATACAGAGAGGCAAATTTTTGTCGGTACACTATATAGAAAGAAACTCTCAATTAAAATGTAAAATAGTGAGAATAAAAAATACTTTCAATACTAAAACATAGAGGAGGCGTGGCTTCAGCGCGTCATAGTATCATACGCGCTCTCTGTTCTATACATTGCAAAATAATCAACTCTACTGCTCACTACATTGCTGCGGTCCGTCTTTTGTCGGATATAAATTTATACATATAAATTACAATTTTGTAGATGAACCTTTAAAATATTAAATGTCTTCTATATAAATGTCTTTCTCTTTCTTAAATTGTTTTCTTCAAGTGTTATGGCTATGATTAATTAATTTGTTGAAAATAAAATAAATCTTTTAAGACGATATATTTTTTTATTAATAATAAAGCTGAAAATGTGGAATTCAAAAATCGTATAAATGCCAAAATAAGAGATTTATCTCTAAAAATATTGATTATAATGAGCAAAACAAAATTATTTTAAATAAACCAATATATCTAGTGTCGATTAAAAAACATCGAATAACAAGTGTAAGTGTTTCTATTTATTTAATTTGCATTGTAAACAAAACTGTACCCTCAACAATAACCGGTTTCTTTTAAAGGTGCCGACCAAGTCGATGTTTTTCATGGCCGAGATATAAAATAAAAATACTTTAGTTTTTGGCAAGTTCAGTCGTATCTTCCGAAATACAATATGTAATTTAAAATATATTTCGGTGTAATAGATAATAATTGTTTTAATTGGCCCTTAAACAATATCTATCTATAGTTATATAAAAAACAATAACAAAAGGGTGGAACAATTAAGGCCTTGAGAGTTTTGAATACTTCTGGAATCAATAGTTTTTATCAGATTTTTACGAAATCTTATTGGGGTGTTATTGAAAAATATCTAATCATAATTATTGTTTTGAGGAGACACCTAGAAATTTTTGTTATTTTGACTTCTTTAACTTATTTTTTAAATTTTGGGGAAAGACGCGCGGATTTTGCGTAAATCTGTAGATAATTTAAATTATTATCTCGGTATTAGATATATTTTAAAATTATTTTGTAAATTTTAAATGAGAAGCTTTCCCACCTTTTAGCATTGAAACCTTAAGGAAAAGTCTCATAAGAAATTTGTTTTGCTACACTAGAGCTCCGCGGTAAGTTGAAACCATGATCAATTATTAAAAAAAAATCACAAAAATATTTCACCAAACGGAGATATTCTGTACAAATTTTCACGAAAAAAGTCTAACTTTGGCTTACCATTCTGACCGAATACCATAAAATCTCCTATTTATTCTAGACTCTAACATTGTTCTACATTAACTCGCGACGAGGAACGTTTCCTGGATTTTCTTCGCGAACTTTCACTTGAACGGCGATTGTATCGTCTGTAGTTGTCATCCTACTAACTATACAACTGAAACCGAAAGAATCCATTCATTCATTCACTGACTCATTGGCGTGTTTTATTTTTTACGGCCAAACGCGAAGGTAAATCGTCGCGGAAAAAACGCTATCCGACGTAACTCGACGAGATCTATCGGAAAATCGATATTTCGAAACCCGGAAACTTTTCCTTCCGGGTGAAAAACCGGATTTTTGGGGTATTTTTGAGGTTTTTCGAGATTTTCTCCGAAAATCTTCCAACGATTTTCTTTAAAATTTCCCAAAATATTCTTTAATATATTACCAATCACCTCACGCAAACCGCATATCCGGGAAAATCCATTTACCGGAGTTATAGGAAAAACAAATTGTCATTTTCGCAATTTCGGCAAAAAAATTGAAATATCTCGAAAAAAGATGCGATTTCGAAAAAAAATTTATTCTTCGAAAATTGTAGAGAACGCTTTTCTCTATAATAGGACATATAAGGGGTTATTCTATTTTGAACCGTTTTTGAGTTATAACGATAAAAAACAAACATTCCTTCGCGAACGAAAAATTTATATTTTACAATTACTCCAAAACTAGCCGTTTTTTGAAAATTTCTCAAGAATCGAAATTTGTAAAGAATAGTATTTTGTATAATATAGGTAGATGGGGTGATTCGATTTTGAGCGGTTTCCGATTTATAGCGCGATATCGATTTTTTAAAATTAACGCGTTTGACAAAAAGTCGAAATAACTCGAAAAAAGATGCGATTTCGAAAAAAAAATTATTCTTTGAAAATTGTAGAGGATGTTTTTTTACATAATAAAAAGTTTACGGGGTGGTTCCAACTTTAACGGTTGTTGAGTTACGAGGAAAAAACTGCGATATTGCTGGGTAAAACCGAGCTGATTGGCGTGTTTTTTTCTTACGGCCGTACGCGAAGGAAAATCGTCGCGGGAAAAACGCCATCTTTACGAATTTTGACGAGATCTATCGGAAAATCGACATTTCGAAACCCGGAAAAGTTTCCTTCCGGGTGAAAAATTCCGGATTTTTAGGGTATTTTTAGGGTTTTTTGCGATTTTATCGGAAACGAAGAGATCGATTTTTCTCAATCTCTCCTAAAATATTCGTCAAATTAATATCGATTATCTCACGCAAACCGCGGGAAAATCAAAATTTCCTTCGCGGAGTTATGGCAAAAATAATTTAATTATAATTAAATTCATTATTATTTACACGCTCAAATCTCGAAAACTATTAAGTTTACGATAATTTTACAAGAATATAAATTTGTTAAGCGTAGTTTTTTCCAACTAACAAAACATACTGCATATGTTTATTTTGAACAGTTCAAAAGTTATAGGGGTAAATCTAAGTCGCGAACATGAGACTCGAGCGACGGATTTATGGTTCAAATTCGCGCAGCAAAGGGATTCCCGAAACCGTTCTCTCCGTAGAGAACAGGGACGGATCGAGAAGGAATTACTTTATGAATAAATACATTAATATCTCCGAAACGGAATGTTTACGAAAATTTTACAAGATACAGAAATTGTTTAGAATTGATTTTTCTATCGAACGGTATATTTTCCGAACCTCGCGAACAAGCCGTAACAAAAATCGTTTTTTCCGGAAAATTCAAAATCAAATATCTCCTAAACCGTTAGATTTACGAAATTTTTTTCGTACTACGTGATTTGTAGAGAATATTTTTTTACACATCGAATAGTAATTTACAAATTTTTATTCGACAATTAGTTTTTGAGTTTTTAGAAAAGGTTTAATTTTAATTAGTCATAATTAAAATTATCACGCTCAAATATCGAAAACTATTAGGTTTACAAAAATATTACAAGAATACAAATTTGTTAAGCGTAGTTTTCTCTAACTAACAAAACAAACCGCATATTTTTAACTTGAACCGTGCGAGGGCATTTTACTTTGAAACGTTAGCTTGTAGCGGTCGAGAGAGGGGTGTGCAATGTGCATTAATATTTTGGCGTTTTGGATTTTGGCCGAGCGATTATTAGCATTAGCATATGTTAGAAATGGGGACGGCACTGCGATGGATATTTATTTAAAACGAAAGAATTGTATCGAAAATGTATGATTCACGGAGGGACTAGTTTTTAGGTTGATAAGGTGGAATCGGATGATTTATTACTTTGTTATTTTGTTCTTGGGTGTTAATAAAGAAAGACTTACAATTATTTATTTTTCGGGGTGCGTTTTTAAACCTTATGTGATTGAAAGCGAACAAATTTTTGGATTTGGACGCTATTATCAAAGTTTTATTAACAAATACGGCTAATAAACTTTTGAGCTTACAATTAGTGATTTGTGATAGTGAAGCAGTAGTGTTTGGTTGTATAGTAGAGTATATATAGAGGCAGTGATTGCCTGACTAAGTGACAAGACCACCAAAAGATTTAATTGCAACAATTGACGACCTGGCAACGGGTAAGTGTCCCAAGAAAGGGCGCGTTAGCGCCCTTTCCAACCTTTGTGCGAGTCACTATACTGAAATTCGATTTAAATGAAAAGAATACCGTCTTTTCACTACAATCTACAAATACTAATAAAAATAACCAGTCTTTCCGAATAGAACGTTAATAATATCTCACCGCTACACTGTTAGGAATGCTTTTTAACAAACCCCAAAAAACACATTTCAAAACATCAACTATTTTTTCGTAATAATAAAACCAGTTCCTAAACGCTATGCCGAAAACCGACTGATAGTCCAGTCATTATATACATTTGGAAAAGAAAATGAACCGAGGAGGCTAAATTTTGGATCTGTTGTGAGGAGTGCTTAGAAAAGCTTAACTTTAAGTTTTCGACCGGAAATTCCTTGTGCATTTTCCGCCATCTTGAAAAAAGGGGTTTAATTCCATTTTTTGACGATAACTCGGATGTGCGTCGTCATACGAGAATTTTTGTAATATACTTTTTTAT
Organism: Phyllotreta cruciferae; assembly: GCA_917563865.1. Classification (NCBI taxonomy): domain Eukaryota; kingdom Metazoa; phylum Arthropoda; class Insecta; order Coleoptera; family Chrysomelidae; genus Phyllotreta; species Phyllotreta cruciferae. The sequence goes on from OU830613.1 coordinate 6,321,931, forward strand.
TGTTTTATCGTTGATGGTTGTTAAGATATCGAGCGCGAAAGTTAAAAATAAATTCTTCACAACCGATTGTTTGCTTTTTTCTCCTTTTTCGTGATATATATCGAAAAATTGTCTATTACAAAACTTGTGGAGCATGCTAATATCTACAAAATTGTTCTCAGGGGTTTTTTTGTTTGACAAAAATTACGACTGTTGGAGCGCCGTAAAGTTGGTAAGACGGTGGAAAGTTTTGATTTCATAGCCCGCGCAGTTGTATATATATGTTGGAATGGATTTGCGGTTGTAGAGGAAATGATTTAAGTACAATAGAAATAAATAAAACAGCAAAATTATGAATAATACGTTAAACATTTATTATGTAATTCCATGTTTTTATGTTGTAAAAGAGTTGACTGTGGCGACGTTGTTGCACGTTTGACCACTGCAATTTTGGCAGATAACTGAGCACGCAATCCCCGCTTATCTGCACCCAAAGGCAGATTCGCATTTTCCTTTGCATTTGCATGATATGAGCTTTAAAAGCTCAAGTGGCGCGGCCTCTGCTGTGCTGGTGATTGGGTTGAAGTCCTTGATAAATTTTTAACGTATTATTCATTAATTTTGCCGTTTTATTTATTTCTATTGTACTTAAATCATTTTCTCTACAACCGCAAATCCATTCCAACATACCTATATATACAACTGCTCGGGCTATGAAATCAAAACTTTCCGCCGTCTTACCAACTTTACGGCGCTGCAACAGTCGTAATTTTTGTCAAACAAAAAAACCCCTGAGAACAATTTTGTCGATATTAGCATGCTCTACAAGTTTTGTGATAGACAATTTTTCGATATATATCACGAAAAAGGAGAAAAAGCAAACAATCGGTTGCGAAGAATTTATTTTTAACTTTCGCGCTCGATATCTTAACAACCATCAACGATAGGTTAAAAATGCATAAGACCTAAATTGTAGAGCGAAAAAAACAACAAAAAAGTATATTACAATAATTCTCGTATGACGACGCACAGCCGAGTTATCGTCAAAAAATGGAATTAAACCCCTTTTTTTCAAGATGGCGGAAAATGCACAAGGAATTTCCGGTCGAAATCTTAAAGTTAATCTTTTCTAAGCACTCCCCACAACATATAAACAAAATTTAGCTTCCTCGGTTCATTTTCTTTTCTTCCCCGTTATTTCGTATATAATGACTGGAGTATGACTGTACACCGCTTTGTTCTCTTCTCCACCCGCACCGTTGCCAATTTTTAGTTAATGACTAATTAAATTATGTTTTTTAACCGAATATTTATAGACAGGGTAGTCATTTAACTGAAACTTCTTTATACTTCTTTACTCGCAGAATGGTTGGAAAGGGCGCTAACGCGCCCTTTCTTGGGACACTGACCCGTTGCCAGGTCGTCAATTGTTGCAATTAAATCTTTTGGTGGTCTTGTCACTTAGTCAGGCAATTACTATCACTATTATACACTCTACCATACAACTATACACTACTGCTTCATTATCACAAATCACTAATTGTAAGCTCAAAAGTTTATTAGCCGTAATTGTTAATAAAACTTTGATAATAGCGTCCAAATCCAAAAATTTGTTCGCTTCAAATGAAATAAGGTTTATAAACGCACCCCAAAAAATAAATAATTGTAAGTCTTTCTTTATTAACACCCAATAACAAAATAACAAAGTAAAGTAATACATCATCCGATTCCACCTTATCAACATAAAAACTAGTCCCTCCGTGAATCATTCATTTTCGATACAATTCTTTCGTTTTAAATAAATATCCATCGCAGTGCCGTCCCCATTTCTAACATATGCTAATGCTAATAATCGCTCGGCCAAAATCCAAAATGCCAAAATATTAATGCACATTGCACACCCCACTCTCGACCGCTTCAAGTTAACGTTTCAAAGTAAAATGCCCTCTCACGGTTCAAGTTAAAAATATGCGGTTTGTTTTGTTAGTTTGAAAAAACTACGCTTAACAAATTTGTATTTTGTAATATTTTCGTAAACCTAATAGTTTTCGATATTTGAGCGTGATAATTTTAATTATGACTAATTAAAATTAAACCTTTTCTAATAACTCAAAAACTAATTGTCGAATAAAAATTTGTAAATTACTATTCGATGTAAAAAAATAATCCCTACAAATCACCTAGTTTGAAAAAATTTCGTAAATCTAACGGCTTAGGAGATATTTGATTTTGAATTTTCCGGAAAAACGATTTTTGTTACGGCTTGTTCGCGAGGTTCGGAAAATATACCGTTCGATAGAAAAATCAATTCTAAACAATTTCTGTATCTTGTAAAATTTTCGTAAACCTTCCGTTTCGAAGATAATAATGTATTTATTCATAAAGTAATTCCTTCTCGATCCGTCCCTGTACTCTACGGAGAGACCGGTTTCGGGAATCCCTTTGCTGCGCGAATTTGAACCATTAATCCGTCGCTCGAGTCTCATGTTCGCGACTTAGATTTACCCCTAAAACTTTTGAACTGTTCAAGATAAACATATGCAGTTTGTTTTGTTAGTTGGAAAAAACTACGCTTAACAAATTTGTATTCTTGTAAAATTATCGTAAACCTAATAGTTTTCGAGATTTGAGCGTGTAAATAATAAAGAATTTAATTATAATTAAATTATTTTTGCCATAACTCCGCGAAGGAAATTTTGATTTTCCCGCGGTTTGCGTGAGATAATCGATATTAATTTGACGAATATTTTAGGAGAGATTGAGAAAAATCGATCTCTTCGTTTCCGATAAAATCGCAAAAAACCCTAAAAATACCCTAAAAATCCGGAATTTTTCACCCGGAAGGAAACTTTTCCGGGTTTCGAAATGTCGATTTTCCGATAGATCTCGTCAAAATTCGTAAAGATGGCGTTTTTCCCGCGACGATTTTCCTTCGCGTACGGCCGTAAGAAAGAAACACGCCAATCAGCTCGGTTTTACCCAGCAATATCGCAGGTTTTTCGTCGTAACTCAACAACCGTTAAAGTTGGAACCACCCCGTAAACTTTTTATTATGTAAAAAAATATCCTCTACAATTTTCAAAGAATAAATTTTTTTTCGAAATCGCATCTTTTTTCGAGTTATTTCGACTTTTTGTCAATCGCGTTTATTTTAAAAAATCGATATCGCGCTATAAATCGGAAACCGCTCAAAATCAAATCACCCCATCCACATATATTATACAAAATACTATTCTTTACAAATTTCGATTCTTGAGAAATTTTCAAAAAACGGCTAGTTTTGGAGTAATTGTAAAATATAAATTTTTCGTTCGCGAAGGAATGTTTGTTTTTTATCGTTATAACTCAAAAACGGTTCAAAATAGAATAACCCCTTATATGTCCTATTATAGAGAAAAACGTTCTCTACAATTTTCGAAGAATAAAATTTTTTTCGAAATCGCATCTTTTTTCGAGATATTTCAATTTTTTTGCCGAAATTGCGAAAATGACAATTTGTTTTTCCTATAACTCCGGTAAATGGATTTTCCCGGATATGCGGTTTGCGTGAGGTGATTGGTAATATATTAAAGAATATTTTGGGAAATTTTAAAGAAAATCGTCGGAAGATTTTCGGAGAAAATCTCGAAAAACCTCAAAAATACCCCAAAAATCCGGTTTTTCACCCGGAAGGAAAAGTTTCCGGGTTTCGAAATATCGATTTTCCGATAGATCTCGTCGAGTTACGTCGGATAGCGTTTTTTCCGCGACGATTTTCCTTCGCGTTTGGCCGTAAAAAATAAAACACGCCAATGAGTCAGTGAATGAATGAATGAATGAATGAATGGATTCTTTCGGTTTCAGTTGTATAGTTAGTAGGACTCGCAGAATGGTTGGAAAGGGCGCTAACGCGCCCTTTCTTGGGACACTGACCCGTTGCCAGGTCGTCAATTGTTGCAATTAAATGTTTTGGTGGTCTTGCTTGTCACTTAGTCAGGCAATCACTACCACCATATACACTCTACTATACAACCATACACTACTGCTTCACTATCACAAATCACTAATTGTAAGCTCAAAAGTTTATTAGCTATATTTGTTAATAAAACTTTGATAATAGCGTCCAAATCCAAAAATTTGTTCGCTTCAAATCAAATAAGGTTTATAAACGCACCCCGAAAAATAAATAATTGTACGTCTTTCTTTATTAACACCCAAGAACAAAATAACAAAGTAAAGTAAAACATCATCCGATTCCACCTTATCAACCTAAAAACTAGTCCCACCGTGAATCATTCATTTTCGATACAATTCTTTCGTTTTAAATAAATATCCATCGCAGTGCCGTCCCCATTTCTAACATATTAGCTAATGCTAATAATCGCTCGGCCAAAATCCAAAATGCCAAAATATTAATGCACATTGCACATCCCTCTCTCGACCGCTTCAAGTTAACGTTTCAAAGTAAAATGCTCTCTCACGGTTCAAGTTAAAAATATGCGGTTTGTTTTGTTAGTTTGAAAAAACTACGCTTAACAAATTTGTATTCTTGTAATATTTTCGAAAACCTAATAGTTTTCGATATTTGAGCGTGATAATTTTAATTATGTCTAATTAAAATTAAACCTTATCTAATAACTCAAAAACTAATTGTCGAATAAAAATTTGTAAATTACTATTCGATGTAAAAAAATAATCCCTACAAATCACCTAGTTTGAAAAAATTTCGTAAATCTAACGGTTTAGGAGATATTTGATTTTGAATTTTCCGGAAAAAACGATTTTTGTTACGGCTTGTTCGCGAGGTTCGGAAAATATACCGTTCGATAGAAAAAATAATTGTAAACAATTTCTGTTTCTTGTAAAATTTTCGTAAACCTTCCGTTTCGGAGATATTAATGTATTTATTCATAAAGAAATTCCTTCTCGATTCGTCCCTGTTCTCTACGGAGAGAACGGTTTCGGGAATCCCTTTGCTGCGCGAATTTGAACCATAAATCTGTCGCTCGAGTCTCATGTTCACGACTTAGATTTACCCCTATAACTTTTGAACTTTTCAAGATAAACATATGCAGTTTGTTTTGTTAGTTGGAAAAACTACGCTTAACAAATTTGTATTCTTGTAAAATTATCGTAAACTTAATAGTTTTCGAGATTTGAGCGTGTAAATAATAATGAATTTAATTATAATTAAATTATTTTTGCCATAACTCCGCGAAAGAAATTTTGATTTTCCCGCGGTTTGCGTGAGATAATCGATATTAATTTGACGAATATTTTAGGAGAGATTGAGAAAAATCGATCTCTTCGTTTCCGATAAAATCGCAAAAAACCCTAAAAATACCCTAAAAATCCGGAATTTTTCACCCGGAAGGAAACTTTTCCGGGTTTCGAAATGTCGATTTTCCGATAGATCTCGTCAAAATTCGTAAAGATGGCGTTTTTTCCCGCGACGATTTTCCTTCGCGTACGGACGTAAGAAAAAAATACGCCAATCAGCTCGGTTTTACCTAGCAATATCGCAAGTTTTTCGTCGTAACTCAACAACCGTTAAAGTTGGAACCACCCCGTAAACTTTTTATTATGTAAAAAAACATCCTCTACAATTTTCAAAGAATAATTTTTTTTTCGAAATCGCATCTTTTTTCGAGTTATTTCGATTTCGCCCTTTCTTGGGACACTTACCCGTTGCCAGGTCGTCAATTGTTGCAATTAAATCTTTTGGTGGTCTTGTCAGTTAGTCAGGCAATCACTATCACTATTATACACTCTACTATACAACCATACACTACTGCTTCATTATCACAAATCACTAATTGTAAGCTCAAAAGTTTATTAGCCGTAATTGTTAATAAAACTTTGATAATAGCGTCCAAATCCAAAAATTTGTTCGCTTGAAATCAAATAAGGTTTATAAGCGCACCCCGAAAAATAAATAATTGTAAGTCTTTCTTTATTAACACCCAATAACAAAATAACAAAGTAAAGTAATACATCATCCGATTCCACCTTATCAACCTAAAAACTAGTCCCTCCGTGAATCATACAATTTCGATACAATTCTTTCGTTTTAAATAAATATCCATCGCAGTGCCGTCCCCATTTCTAACATATGCTAATGCTAATAATCGCTCGGCCAAAATCCAAAATGCCAAAATATTAATGCACATTGCACACCCCTCTCTCGACCGCTACAAGCTAACTTTTCAAAGTAAAATACCCTCGCACAGTTCAATTTAAAAATATGCGGTTTGTTTTGTTAGTTAGAAAAAACTACGCTTAACAAATTTGTATTTTTGTAATATTTTCGTAAACCTTCCGTTTCGGAGATATTAATGTATTTATTCATAAAGTAATTCCTTCTCGATCCGTCCCTGTTCTCTACGGAGAGAACGGTTTCGGGAATCCCTTTGCTGCGCGAATTTGAACCATAAATCAGTCGCTCGAGTCTCATGTTCACGACTTAGATTTACCCCTATAACTTTTGAACTGTTCAAGATAAACATATGCAATTTGTTTTGTTAGTTGGAAAAAACTACGCTTAACAAATTTGTATTCTTGTAAAATTATCGTACACCTAATAGTTTTCGAGATTTGAGCGTGTAAATAATAATGAATTTAATTATAATTAAATTATTTTTGCCATAACTCCACGAAAGAAAATTTGATTTTCCCGCGGTTTGCGTGAGATAATCGATATTAATTTGACGAATATTTTAGGAGAGATTGAGAAAAATCGATCTCTTCGTTTCCGATAAAATCGCAAAAAACCCTAAAAATCCGGAATTTTTCACCCGGAAGGAAACTTTTCCGGGTTTCGAAATGTCGATTTTCCGATAGATCTCGTCAAAATTCGTAAAGATGGCGTTTTTCCCGCGACGATTTTCCTTCGCGTACGGCCGTAAGAAAAAAACGCGCCAATCAGCTCGGTTTTACCCAGTAATATCGCAGGTTTTTCGTCGTAACTCAACAACCGTTAAAGTTGGAACCACCCCGTAAAATTTTTATTATGTAAAAAAACATCCTCTACAATTTTCAAAGAATAAATTTTTTTTCGAAATCGCATCTTTTTTCGAGTTATTTCGACTTTTTGTCAATCGCGTTTATTTTAAAAAATCGATATCGCGCTATAAATCGGAAACCGCTCAAAATCGAATCACCCCATCCACATATATTATACAAAATACTATTCTTTACAAATTTCGATTCTTGAGAAATTTTCAAAAAACGGCTAGTTTTTGAGTAATTGTAAAATATAAATTTTTCGTTCGCGAAGGAATGTTTGTTTTTTATCGTTATAACTCAAAAACGGTTCAAAATAGAATAACCCCTTATATGTCCTATTATAGAGAAAAGCGTTCTCTACAATTTTCGAAGAATAAATTTTTTTTCGAAATCGCATCTTTTTTCGAGATATTTCAATTTTTTTGCCGAAATTGCGAAAATGACAATTTGTTTTTCCTATAACTCCGGTAAATGGATTTTCCCCGATATGCGGTTTGCGTGAGGTGATTGGTAATATATTAAAGAATATTTTGGAAAATTTTAAAGAAAATCGTCGGAAGATTTTCGGAGAAAATCCCGAAAAACCTCAAAAATACCCCAAAAATCCGGTTTTTCACCCGGAAGGAAACTTTTCCGGGTTTCGAAATATCGATTTTCCGATAGATCTCGTCGAGTTACGTCGGATAGCGTTTTTTCCGCGACGATTTTCCTTCGCGTTTGGCCGTAAAAAAAAAAACACGCCAATGAGTCAGTGAATGAATGAATGGATTCTTTCGGTTTCAGTTGTATAGTTAGTAGGATACTCGAATGCCAAATCACTTGGCATTGACGTCACTGAGTCTCGCGAATCACGGCGCTCTATTTTCTCTCAATAATATTACCCACCAATAATAGCTCTCTCTGAACAGTGACGTTAGTGCGAAGTGGGGCAAGTTCGACATTCGAGTATAAACACTTTTTTGTATTAGAAAAAATTGATTTTTGGAAAATCGCTCAGACACGTCAATTTTTATATCGAGGGGCAAATCTTTTGGGGGTGCCTTTACTTTAGTGAAATGGAATTTTGGGGGTAATCATAGTTTTACTCGATAGTAAATGTCGAGCTGAATCGATTGAGACCATTTTCAATCGCAGGAAACGACGGGCGCCAAAGTTACGGCCCTTTCAAAATTCAATTTTACCACTTCAAAAATACGATTTTCACCTTGTTTATCGCGGTTTCTAGGGTAACCTAGTTTCTAGAAAAATAATAAAATATAATAAAAAAGGTAAAAATTGTATTTTCGAAGTGGTAAAATTGAAATTTGAAAAGGCCGTAACTCCTCCATCGTCTCCGGTGGTTGAAAATCGACCAAAATAAAACCCGAGAAATAAAAAACACAAATAACTTACACTCAAGTACTCCGAAAAACTTAATAATGGCGGCAAATAATGGCGGTTTAAATGAAAATCACCAACAACGAACCACAAACGAAAACACAATTAAAAAATCGACTCAAAAAATTTTCAGCAAAATTTCAATAAAATTCTGTTGAATTAACAATAGAACCGAGTTGACAACGGGTATCAATTATTTTTACAGTCTAATTATTACGAATAAAGGCAAATACCAATGTCAAAAAAAAAACTCACTTAAATGACAACTTTATTCGTCCAATGAAACACAATTAATACATAAAATGACAGCATGTGTCATATGTGAATTGTGAGATCCTACACCCGAGCCGATCCGCCGATTATTTAGTACGAGCCCCTGGATTCGTACCCCCATTTGGGGAGCTTCGCTCCCAAACCCTTCCCCTTTCCACTACCCGTGCCGGTTACAGGCCTACCTAACGGCGATCCTACACCCGAGCCGATCCGCCTATTATTTAGTACGAGCCCCTGGATTCGTAACCCCCTTTCGTTATTCTACCATAGAAACCGCGATAAACAAGGTAAAAATCGTAGTTTCGAAGTGTTAAAATTGAAACTTGAAAGGGCCGTAACTTTGGCCCCCGTCGTTTCCTGCGATTAAAAATGGTCTCAATCGATTCAGCTCGACATTTACTATCGAGCGAGACTATTTTCACCCCCAAAATTCCATTTCACTAAAGTAAAGTCTAGCCATCTTTTGAAGTTAAAACCATAGACCAACCCTATAGATGCAAGTTAAGTAACAGGTTTAGTGGAATCTCCGAAATAGTACACCACCGTGAGAACGCTGACTCATCGGTCCCACGGCAAACGACACTTCTGCGGACTTAGAATAGTTCAGTTGATTTTTAGCCTTTCTAGTAATTGTTCAAATCCGATTTTGTAGAAATAAAGTTTTTGAAATTTTTTTTAAAACGTTTTCGGCTTTTCAACTCGTTTAATTTGCACCGTAAAAGTTAAAGCAAAGTAAGTAGTTTCCAAATACTTTGAAATAGGTACTTACATTGACAGACAGCGTTCCTTCTGAATCATTATCAAATGGATTTTGTAGTCCAAATACAGTTTTATGATTAACGACATCTAAAAGACGGTCTCCGTTAAAATAGGTTTTGGCTCTGGTCCTCCTCCGGTCATATATAAATTTTTCTTCTGCAGCTTTTTTGCGCAAGTCTTTTTTTTGATTTTTATAAAATTTTCTAAGACTCTCCTCAATTCTTGTACACAAAGTTGGACACTGGGCATTAAACTGTTGACTTATTAATCCCCAGGTTTTATTTTTTTCCTCCAAAGTAACTCCATCAGTTTTTTTATTCTCTATTATAGATTTATGTTGTGCTAATATATTGAAGAGCACTTCTTTCTCTTCCCTGCTGAAATTCACTGCTCGCTTTCTTGCCGTCTCTATCTCCATTGCAAACATCCACACCACAATTTCACAATGATCACCACGTTTTTCCTATTTTTTTTGCCTTGCCGATTTCCTAAACTCGAATTATGACAAATGTCAAATTACTCAAATTATCATTGAGGGAGGGTAACCAACATAGATTACTAAACAAACCCCGTAAACTAACAACCTGAAAATACTAAGATTACTAAAAAAGTCGATGTTGCCACATCAAACTAGGACTTTGTTAAGTCTTGCCTATTTTGAGACGGTGCAACAGTTACTACATAAGCCGGACTTAAAATATTTAAGTCGACTTAACTAAGTCTGACTTAAAGATCAAAACGGTGCAACCGGGCATTAATGGTATAATTTTGGAGCTAAACAGCGACATCTAACAAATTCGAAGAAACTAAACACAACGTTGCCACATTGGCAGACCAAATGATTACTATTGAAAAAATTGAAAAAAATTGAAATTTGAAAAGGCCGTAACTCCTCCATCGTCTCCGGTGGTTGAAAATCGACCAAAATAAAACCCGAGAAATAAAAAAACACAAAAAACTTACACTCAAGTACTCCTCAAAACTCTGCAAATCTCGGCGGTTTAAATGAAAATCACCAACAATGAACCACAAACGAAAAGACAATTAAAAAATCGACTCAAAAAATTTTCAGCTAAATTTCAATAAAATTCTGTTGAATGAACAATAGAACCGAGTTGACAACGGGTATCAATTATTTTTACAGTCTGTCTAATTATTACGAATAAAGGCAAATACCAATATCAAAAAAAATCACTTAAATGACAAGTTTATTCGTCCAATGAAATACAATTAATACATAAAATGACAGCATGTGTCATATGTGAATTGTGAGATCCTAGACCCGAGCCGATCCGCCGATTATTTAGTACGATCGTACTAAATAAACGAAAGTAATTATGTAAGTGGTTCTTAAAATGGGATTATCTCGAGAACTAGTAACTTTTGAGACTAACGATAGGTATACCCTTTTTTCGCAAAATGATGTTATTTTAATATTTTTCAATAAAAAGAGCGATAGCATTAAGGATAAAAAAGTTAGGCGTACAATTACATCAACAACATAGCTCATGTGGTGCCCTCTAGAAAATACATCAAAATGGATATCATATTATAATTTCTCATATCTTAAAACACATATCTCCAAATTTTGATGTCCATACACCCAAAATCTGTCGAGCTACAACTAAACAACATTTTTTTTTATTTCAAATTTGCCACCCTGTATCTTTTTTATTATCAATATTTTATTAAAGCAAGTGCGCCAGATCGTAATATTTTGAGGCCAAGAATCTACCATTTTAGTTTGGACCATTACTTACGGACCACCCTGTATATTCGAATGCCGAATCACTTGGCACTGACGTCACTAAATCTCGCGAATCACGACGCTCTATTTTCTCTCAATAATATTACCCACCAATAATAGCTCTCTCTGAACAGTGACGTTAGTGCGAAGTGGGGCAAGTTCGGCATTCGAGTATAAACACTTTTTTGTATTAGAAAAAATTGATTTTTGGAAAATCGCTCAGACCCCTCCATTTTTATATCGAGGGACAAATCTTTTGAAGTTAAAACCAACATCCTAATATCTCACCCCTTTGCCCAGCAACCGCAACCGGTAAAAATTGAATAGGCCGGGATGGGTCGTGTAAAGGCGCATCCGCACTATGCCGATCGGCAAATGGCGATTTACCGATTATTGGACAAAAGCGAGCTTTTTTCAATGGCGCTAATGTATAATAAAATTCTAGCCGTTTATGGGCAATCAGGAAATATCGATAAGCGATTATTATGAATTTTTTATTGCGATAGGCTTTCGGCTATCGAATTATTACTTACATTGAATTATGAATAATATCTAGCTAGAGAACTAAATTATTAGAACAGACAAACATTTTTTTGTTGGCCTAATTTGGAAAAACGAAAAAACCATTATGAAACACCTTGTAGGACAATATAGTCCAATAAAATATTAAATTTTTAGGGCTAGTGGTGCGTTTGTTAGGGGATGAAACTTTTTTGACGTTAATTTTTGAAATTTTTCAAAAATCGTAGGTCATTTTATAGGAGGTACCTCCAACTTTAATAACCTTTTTGATTTTTTTTGTTTCACCTACTCATTCGGCCGGAATCATGTCAGCAGTTGGGGAACTTTTTTTGCACCTCCGAAGACAGCACATAACTCCATTATTTTTCAATATTTTTGTAAAAAAAATCTTAAAATATATAGCTGAAAATATACCTTATTATGTCCAAAAAACTTCAAAACATTCTATTTAGTACTTTCTTCCAAAAAAATTCGCGAAAATCGCCTAATTTTTCATTCGTTACGCTGGTATAGCCCCTTAAGTCTAACCATTTTTCGAATAAAATAGTTATTTTTTTTTGAGCGTTCTAATGAAATTCAAAATATAGAATGCGCCATATCATTAAAAAGAGAACAAATTTAATGGCCAATAAAAATACAGGGTGTTCCATTAAAAAAATTACAAGTTGGTGTCATATTTCAGAAATAGTAACCCTCATAAAAAAACTAAGGACGTCACTGAATTCTACGTAAAATTTTCTATAATAATCAGTTTACACATTTAAAATATCTTCAATAGCAAACGAGATGGCTGAATAAGTCAGAATTTTCATTATCGCCCTGTAACTCAAAAATGAAAAGAGATTTAAAAAATCTGTTTGTGCCATTGCAAGTTTGACAAAAAAGTAGCACAGGTTCGCGAAAACCGCAATGTCCTATCAAGTCTAATAACTGAGATACCCCCCAGTCGCGACCAAAATGGGACACAGTGTACTGGAGAATAGTATTAGTTTCGCAGCATTGGGAAACTGTCATGAAACAACAAATTTAAAAAAGCGGTAATGATAGATACTAATTAGGTATTCCTTGAAAATTCCTCTATCAGAATGCTCCGATGTGATATTTTTGTAAAATGACCAGAAAAAAAGTTGTACCTAACTAAAGCTGTAGAGGAGGATTCAATTTGCAACCAAAAGAGTCAACAAATTGTCACAAGCTTGTCGATCCCTTAAATTTAAATTTAACTTCACAATAACCTCCTCTTGGCATGCATCAAAATAAAATTTGATCCTCTAACGAATGCCCCACTAGCCCGAAAAAATGTAACATTTCAATGGACTAACAGTACTAAGATAGTTTATACAGTAGTAGAAATGTATAAGAGCCACTTGTAATTTCTAATTAAAAAAAATGCCAGTTCATTCGAATTCCTACCGCTAATCCCTAGCCGAATAACCAGTCCCGACGAGGCGACGTTTATCTTTCGGAGTTAACCAAAAGCAGAAAAGCCTTGATATATTGCGGAGCTAATATACCGCCCGGTCCGGGTTCCTTCTTGTTTTCTTCCACCGTAGGTCACATCACGCAAGAATACAGCCCCGCCCGGCTTTTACTTTTCTTTTCCGGTTTTGTTTGGCGGCCTCCGGGGATGCGGGCCAGACTTCTTCCACGAAATTACAATTAATAATTGAATGGGGTTTACGCGCGGATCGTAATTAAAATAAAACGAGAAACTCTCGTTCGGTCGCCGGCGATTAATTTAATTAAACGTTTAATTAAATTCGAAAGTATTGTTTGCCCGGATTTATTGATGTTAAATTAATGTTAGGTACACCTTGTTATGTTTTTGCATCGTGTTAACTTCTCGTTGTATGTCGCGATTAAAATTATGTTTTATTACAAAAATGGTAGTTACCTTGATGACCCGATCTTGTTGTCATATTCTGAAATAAATCAAAATGAAATTAGAACAATTTTTTTTGAATATAGACAACCAATTAACAACACAATTAATTCTAATAATCTACAGGGTGTTTCAGTTAACACTTCTTTTTCAAGTTTGAATGAATAATGTTCTAATTCTAAGCAACTTTTTCAAATAATTTTTTTGAATATTATGAAAAACAAAGATAGAAAATTTCAAAATTTCGAATATTTTCTAATTAAATATTATATAATAATATATTGTTTCATTATATGAAATTTATTTATTTGCTGCTATAAATAAATTTCTTATTTAATAAAGCAGGTATTTATTTGAAAATATTCGAAATTTAAAAATTTTCTATGTATGTACTTATCTTCTTTGTTTTTCAGAATATTCAAAAAGTTTACTTGAAAAAATTGCTTAGAATTAAGAGATTCATACACAGTTGAAAAAGAAGTATAATGAATATAATGAATATATAAATATATAAATATAAACTTATGAAACACCCTGGTCGGTATTCAGCGCCCCATTTTAACGTTAAAGTCATATATGACTTAAACGTAAACAATGTCCTTAGTTACTCCATAACAACAATGTAAAACTGTCAAGTTAAAGGCGCTCGGTAAACATGACTTTAACTTTCAAATGGAGCGCTGAATACGGGTCCCTGCATTTAATAAATACCTACAAAATTACCCTACCTATACCTACTCGTAATTTAGTAAGAAAGTTAAAAAATATCAGGAAATAATTTAAGATATTCTATGTAATTTTCTGACTCTTCAAGATTGGTGGAGGTAAATAAATTTGCATGAAACTACATTCCGCTTGCAAATCAAATTTCACAGCTGGAATAGCAGGATGAATCTGTTGCTAACTAATTGCTCTAATCAGCCGGCGATCTATTGATAACTATTGTTTCGACCGTGTGATTGGCATTAATTGGAGCCCTGTTGGAGTACGCTCCAATCAAGGATTAATTCTACGATTAATTTCGGTCATCTTCGGGAGGAATTCCGGCGAAATCCAATCAACAATTAACCATATCATTCCAAAATAATAATTTTCCTGGAGTTCGGAAAGTTTTTTTTCTTCTCTTGCGCATTCGGCGCGGGATTTCCTCCCCTTCGACTAGTTAAAATTTTAATTGAATTTCGGCGAAACAAAGGAAACGTTTTTTGGAGCGTCGTCTTTTTATTAATTTAATGTATACTTGACAAACTTAAATCGTGAGATACTGCGCTTTTTTGCCGGATATCGGCCGGAAATTCGAGGGCTTTTTTTGTTGACCGGTAGCAAAGGAAACGAATTATTCCATTGCGCTTTTTTACTTCGAATGGGCTCTTTGAAGTCGGAAAAGGGAAGGGAAACCTTTGTAAGTTTTCTGTCGAAATGAAATATTACAGTTAGATGTTTGTGAAAAATATTAAGTATTTTAATCAAAATTGTTAGTTTAGCTTTAATTTACTAAGGGATTTGTTGTAAGAGACTTTTTAATACGATTTAAATGGTCGTCTTATTCAGATTTTCAAAGCGTTTGTAACATCATCCCAGATTGAATTTGAAATTTTTCTCTTTTTCAGTGTTTTATTCTCATTCTTAATAATTCTTAATATCTCTATACAGGGTGTCCGGTAATGAATATACGCTAAGGGTAGGTTCTTTGGGTCAAAATATGACGATTTAACCAAAGTTGCTTCTTTAGGAAGTTATAGCACTATGAAAATCGGTTTAAAAAATTTTTTGTGCTGCATGCTTATGTAGGTAGGTAATGAATTAGGGATTATTAATTACGACATTTCGTAGCCAGAGTTTCCAGACATTTCCATAAATTTCAAGGCAGTTTTCAGATATTTCCAAACATTTCTAGACATTTAAATATATTATCCAGACATTTCCAGACATTTTCGGACAGTTTACAGACATTACAGACAGTTTACTGAAATTTTCCAGACATTTCCAGACATTTCCGGACAGTTTACAGACATTACAGACAGTTTACAGAATTTTTCCATACATTTCCAGATATTCACAGTTAATTCCAGAAGGAAGCTTCGTTATTACCCTTGTTTTGTAAGCCTGCAGCACACATTTCAAACTCATTTATCTTTGAAACAGTGTACTTTGGCGACTAAAAACAGGTATACCTTTTTTAAAGCTAAAGTGTTGTAGTTTTTGTAAATTGAACCCTTTTTATCAAATTCCTACGTACAAAAAAATTATGGCATTTCGAAAGAAAAAAAAGTCTGCTGAAGTGGCTCCCTCTGGATTAAGAACAAAATGGTTAAAATATTCTTAATTGAACATCTCTAAAACCCCCATATGTGAAATTTGATAAAGATACCTCTTGAATTACGCTGGATGGACATAAAAATCGAAATAAAAAATTGATTTTTATAGTGCTATAACTTCCTAAAGAAGTAACTTTGGACTAAGGTAAATTTGGTTTAATCGTCATATTTTGATCCAAAGAACGCACCCTTAGCGTATGGCTACGTATGGCTATTTTATAATATTCATTACCGGACACCCTGTATAGACTATTTTTATCATTTCAACCATTTATAAAACTGTATCATCCATTTTAGCAATTTCTGTTCCTATTACATTTTAAAGATAATCTCTACCATTTAATCTTTTAATATATTTTAAAAGGATATACCATTTAATTTACGTATACTCCAATCACTTACATCCAGGATTCCATTACAGCTAAAGCATTTTACTGGCTACAAAAACCATTTTTATAGGTGCTAGGGTCGGTTTTTGCTAAGAACGTTTGTATAATCCGCAGATTAGCTTACGTTACCCTTTTCTATATCCAAACCCCTGTCGCATTTAGCGATTTGGTCATTAAATAACATTTTTTGCTCCCAAAAAGCTATTGAATCGGTAAGTGAACTTTTACGATGCATTAAAATTAATTTACCTACTGAATAACTCGTCTACGTCTCGAGCAGTAAACTTGCCTTTCGTGAGAGGTAATTATAGGTATTTGGAATTACCGAATATATGCGGTAAAAGCAATGTGAGCTGCTGCATCGCATGTAATTAGTTAGGAAAGCTAACATTTCATCCGTGTATCAATCATCATTTTCAGTAAAACGTAATGGTAATTTAAATGTCTAATTATTATTACATTTTCTGTGCTCACTGTTTAAATGCGTCTACATTAATTGCGCAATTTAAATTCATTGAGCGTTGCATTTGTAACACGTTCTGTAGTTTATACGTATACAGGTAGAATTAAGTTTGGCTTTTAAAAATTAAAATATTTTCTATCTATGGAGAAATTCCGTTTCCTTTATGACTTTTTATTAATATTAAATAATAAATTTAAATAAATAATAAATATTAAATAATAAAATTAGTATAGGCAACCATGTTTACATAATGTAATTAGCCGTTTACATAATGTAAACATGGTATTTATGTAAACAATGGCCCGTATTCAGCGCCCCATTTTAACGTTTTAGCAATGTCCTTAGTTACTCCATAACAACAATGTACAACTGTCAAGTTAAAGTAGCTCGCTTAAAATGGGTTTAACGTTAAAATGGGGCGCTGAATACGGGCCGTTTTTATATTCAGCGCTCTTTTTAAAAAGTTAAACACGCGTCTTTAACTTGAAATTAGTTGTACAGTGTTGTTATGAACTAAGGACATTGTTTACGTTAAAGATGTTCGCTAAACGTGTGTTTAACGTTAAAACGTTAATTTATACATACCAGTGTAACAAGGTTTGTCTATTTATAACTCAATTTAGAAACATAAGTATAGAAAATTAGAACTCAAATTAGAAACGTATTAATGATTTGTTCTGATGAATTCATCGGTTTATTTTTAAGCGATGTCTAAATTAACAGACTTTTTAATCACTTGGTTAATATTCGATTTACGCGCTTCTCTACATATCGGAAAAATTAATTTATTGGAACGAACATACATAAAAGGGGTTTATTATCGACAGTAAATTTATATTATTTCGCAGTCTATTATTTAATCAGAACAGTAGCGGTATAAATTAATCTGAATTTCAGTCATATACCTCGAAATGTTCGTTCGAAACTTTTATGGCTCAATTAAAATGTCCGACACTATAAAACATTACAAGTGATGGTTTAAATATCGAGGAAAATTAGCCGTTGGGCATTTTGTTATGGATAGTTTTAAGTTGCTTTTTAAATTCGTTTCTTCGCTGTTAAATTGTTAGTTTATTATTTACAGAAATTAAATTTGACCAGACTATAAGCATATTTAATGCATCGACAGGATCAAATTGACATCAAGAATTCCCCTTGTATAACAAGATTTCGCTGTAAATAGTACGAGTAGTCAGAAAAGGGGAGAACATGTTTCGATGGGGATTCCATAAAAAATTCAGGTCACTTCATCGACGACGATAAAGCTCACTCTTTCGACCTTTTTTCCGACACTACACAATATGAAAAATTTCCGAAATTCCTTCTTTGTAAACGACAGTTATTTGAAATATTCAATGTTGCCGTAAAGAGCGCGTTTTATAAACGTACCGAACATCTGGAATACCGTCGATTCCAGACAAGAATATTGACGATATTGACAGATATAAAACATTAAAAATAGAGAACTACGTTTATATCCACTTATGGAGAATACATAAATGTTCTATATAAAACAGCACGAGTTCAGCCCACAATCCACGACACTTTTAGTGTATTGAACAGGATATTTGAAGCCAAATTTTTGTACTTTATTATTGCAAATTTATTGAACATTTTCTTCAAGAAGAATATGGCGATATTGACAGATATAAAACATTAAAATAGCATTCTTTGTTCCAAGATTTGATGTGTTTCTAGTGGTTTTCGCTCAAAGATTTGAAGTTTAGTGATGCCCCTTAAGTAAAAATCAAGAGGGATAAGATCAGCCTGATCAGACCTGATCAGGTAGGATATTGAACAGGTCAATTATTTGAAATTACTCTATCATTAAAGTTTCTCAGTCGTACAAAACTTCTTTATTGTTCGATTTCATAGGTGACTATTTTAAATTAATACACTGGAGTACAAAATTAGCCGGACACCCTGATTTTTCCTAAAAACTGGCGTTTTAAGTTTGTGTAGAACTGTTGTTGTTAGCAAAGATCATCTAAATAAGTTCAAACAAGAAAAAAACGGTATAGCTAATGAGGCATAAAGTAAAATTCAATAAAAATTAAATAAGCTTTCATTGAAAAAAGAAAAAGTTCATAAAAATCTGGGTGTCCGGTTAATTTTGCACTCCAGTTTATTAAATTTGTGTTTTTTTAAATATATACCTTATAAATAAATATTTTTGGGACATGTTGTACATCATTAAAAAGGTCTTTGTAAGGACTATGTAACTATCCCAAAATCCATTATGACTGCCATATGAAAAACAAAAGTTAGCAGTGATAAATTGAAAACAAATGAAAATCGAATGATTCCGATAACATCAAAAAATTTGTATTGAAAAAGTGCCTGTACGATGTAAAACTTTAAAAAGGATCACATTATTTATTTTCGAGGTATCAGGTAATATTGAATTCGGTCAATATTGGTTTTTCCCAATTTTCTTAAAAACTAAAAAAAATATGGCAATTTTGAAAGTGGATTGAATACAAGCGTTTAATTCTGCAAAACATTCCCCATTTAATCGTTACTGTAACTCTGCAAATAACGAAGATACCAATGGTGAGCCTCGAAATGTGGAAACAGTGTATATTGAACAGGATATTTGAAGCCAAAGTTTAGTAATACTTTATTATGGTAAATTTGACTGGACTATTTGTCAACTTATTTTTGGCATTCATTTGGCTGTATTTCATACGAAAACGACCTTCGGTCATCGTGATTTATTCCTACAGTAGCATGCTAAAACACACCCTATTTTATCTTTATAAGTCCCATCGAAAAGTCTCTGGATTATTTGCTACGATTTATTTTACAAATAGTCCGATTACCGAAAATTTCTGGACCTTTGCCAGATATACATACAGTCGCATAAAATAATCATATTTCTCTAAAAACTCGCCTTTTTATATTAACTACAAAAAAACTTCCCACAACACGCTGCTAATTAGAAGTCTATAATGTACGAATATGGCCGCAATTTTCGTTTAATTTAAGCGGATTTAATTTAAAAAAATCCCGCGGGAAAGCGTCCGCTTCAAAGGGGCCTCTTCGGGCCCCCGGGTGAAGCGAATACTCTCCTGTAACGAACTAACGGGGGATAATTTTCGAAGCGCGTGTAAATAAAACGAGTGTGAGCCAGTTAATTTTTATGCTGAACCCAAAGCAACTTTTCAAAGATAGTTATTATAATATCCGGTAGTTAAAAGGAGATATATTATACCCGGGTGAGTTGCGGCGCGGTAAATAATCCCTATTTACTAACAAAGTAATAATATGGAGATGCGTTCCGGTTTTGTTCGAGGAAAGTTTCCTACGATAGCAAAGAAGTTCGGTTTTGAGTTCGAGTTCTAGGGGGATTTTATCTAGTTTTAATCGCTTCATAAATAACAGTAGGTTTATTATTAAATTATATGTAGACGTTTGCCTAGCGTTATTTTCTCTAATAAAATAACGCGCTATTAAAGGAAAAACAAAGGGAAAATCTAAAATATCGATCTAAAAATAGCTTGTATAGGTAATATAAGGAAAGAATATCCTAAACAAACAAATCATCGATTACAAAGGCAAGAACGAATTGCAAAATATTTATAGCAAAAATAAAGCAGTTGACATTCAATGCTAACATATTCCTTCAGTATATTTTCCCTTATCGAATCGAATTTACCTCGAACAAATTCCCATGGAGGACTCCTCCGGAGTTATAAATATCGCAGGAATTCCCATTTAATATGCATACAAAGCTTCACGTGTCCTGTATCATCCTTTTTGACATTATGAAAAAATTGAAAAAAAAAACCATCTTTTTTTATAGATCGATGCTGAACTGATGTTTGTCGTATCAATTTCGCATTAAAACATCGAGCAGGAGAGGACATGGGGCAATATTTGTTCTCTTACGGAATGTAATCGGCGCACACGCAGCGGATTTATCCGATAAAATTCAGTTACAAGACCTACGGTGGAACTAACAGTGGTTTACAATGAAAAATCCTTCCGTGTCCCGAACGACACGACGCGGCTCCAAGTTCCAGTCCGACATTATCTCCGAAACCGAGTCAGCGGATGCAATTTAGATTGGATTTTAACTGGGAAACTATACTGGGAAGTACTCCGTTAAAATCTTACGGTGGAATTGTTTTGATTAAAGAGAGTAGAAAATTGGAGAGATTTATTGAAGTTTTCTCTAAAATTGATTGATTTTAAGAGAATATTTCATGTTTTTTCCCCAATTTTTAAATGGTTTTTTTTAATTGATACATACCTATATTTTGGTTATTTACGTAGATGATAAGAAAGCTTTGTTTTGATATTTAAGGTCTTTTGTTAATTTTAGTTAATTCTTTCAAAATTTTAGTGGTTTATTTAAAAATAGTTGTTTAAAACATTTGAATTTTTTATGATTTCAAGAGGCATTCCAAGAATTTCTACAAGGACATTTTTATTAATTTTACGAATTTCTTACGAATTGCAACTTTTAGTAATTGATTTAGGATTTGATTAAGAGCCTTTTGCGAAGAAGGCCACAGGCCTTCGAGATACGTTTGTGTGCGGCAGAGCCCATCGTCACACCAAACAATGAACGGCTTTGCATAGGTAAGTGTCTTTGCGTAGATGGCCGCAGGCCTTCGTGCTGTGGAGCTCGCGGAGCGAGAGAGACCAATGCAGTTAACAGCCTTTTGCGCAGAAGGCCGCAGGCCTTCGAGATGCGTTTGTATGCGGCAGAGCCCATCGTCACACCAAACAATGAACGGCTTTGCATAGGTAAGTGTTTTTGCAAAGAAGGCCGCAGGCCTTCCAGCTGCGTTTACATGCGGCAGAGTCCATCGTTACACCAAACAATGAACGGCTTTGGATAGGTAAGTGTCCTTGCGTAGACGGCCGCAGGCCATCGAGCTGTGAAGCTCGCGGAGCGAGAGAGACCAATGCAGTTAACAGCCTTTTGCGAAGAAGGCCGCAGGCCTTCGAGCTGCTGTTCCATGCGGCAGAGCCCATCTTTACACCTAACAATGAACGGCTTTGGATAGGTAACTGTGATTGCGTAGAAGGCCGCAGGCCTTCGAGCTGTGGAGCTCGCGGAGCGAGCGAGACCACTGCAGTTAACAGCCTTTTGCGAAGAAGGCCACAGGCCTTCGAGATGCGTTTACATGAGGCAGAGTCCATCGTTACACCAAACAATGAACGGCTTTGGATAGGTAAGTGTCCTTGCGAAGAAGGCCGCAGGCCTTCCAGCTGCTTTTACATGCGGCAGAGTCCATCGTTACACCAAACAATGAACGGCTTTGGATAGGTAACTGTGATTGCGTAGAAGGCCGCAGGCCTTCGAGCTGTGGAGCTCGCGGAGCGAGCGAGACCAATGCAGTTAACAGCCTTTTGCGAAGAAGGCCACAGGCCTTCGAGATGCGTTTACATGAGGCAGAGTCCATCGTTACACCAAACAATGAACGGCTTTGGATAGGTAAGTGTCCTTGCGAAGAAGGCCGCAGGCCTTCCAGCTGCTTTTACATGCGGCAGAGTCCATCGTTACACCAAACAATGAACGGCTTTGGATAGGTAACTGTGATTGCGTAGAAGGCCGCAGGCCTTCGAGCTGTGGAGCTCGCGGAGCGAGCGAGACCAATGCAGTTAACAGCCTTTTACGAAGAAGGCCACAGGCCTTCGAGATGCGTTTACATGCGGCAGAGTCCATCGTTACACCAAACAATGAACGGCTTTGGATAGGTAAGTGTCCTTGCGAAGAAGGCCGCAGGCCTTCCAGCTGCTTTTACATGCGGCAGAGTCCATCGTTACACCAAACAATGAACGGCTTTGGATAGGTAAGTGTCCTTGCGAAGAAGGCCGCAGGCCTTCCAGCTGCTTTTACATGCGGCAGAGTCCATCGTTACACCAAACAATGAACGGCTTTGGATAGGTAAGTGTCCTTGCGAAGAAGGCCGCAGGCCTTCCAGCTGCTTTTACATGCGGCAGAGTCCATCGTTACACCAAACAATGAACGGCTTTGGATAGGTAACTGTGATTGCGTAGAAGGCCGCAGGCCTTCGAGCTGTGGAGCTCGCGGAGCGAGCGAGACCAATGCAGTTAACAGCCTTTTACGAAGAAGGCCACAGGCCTTCGAGATGCGTTTACATGCGGCAGAGTCCATCGTTACACCAAACAATGAACGGCTTTGGATAGGTAAGTGTCCTTGCGAAGAAGGCCGCAGGCCTTCCAGCTGCTTTTACATGCGGCAGAGTCCATCGTTACACCAAACAATGAACGGCTTTGGATAGGTAACTGTGATTGCGTAGAAGGCCGCAGGCCTTCGAGCTGTGGAGCTCGCGGAGCGAGCGAGACCAATGCAGTTAACAGCCTTTTACGAAGAAGGCCACAGGCCTTCGAGATGCGTTTACATGCGGCAGAGTCCATCGTTACACCAAACAATGAACGGCTTTGGATAGGTAAGTGTCCTTGCGAAGAAGGCCGCAGGCCTTCCAGCTGCTTTTACATGCGGCAGAGTCCATCGTTACACCAAACAATGAACGGCTTTGGATAGGTAACTGTGATTGCGTAGAAGGCCGCAGGCCTTCGAGCTGTGGAGCTCGCGGAGCGAGCGAGACCAATGCAGTTAACAGCCTTTTACGAAGAAGGCCACAGGCCTTCGAGATGCGTTTACATGCGGCAGAGTCCATCGTTACACCAAACAATGAACGGCTTTGGATAGGTAAGTGTCCTTGCGAAGAAGGCCGCAGGCCTTTCAGCTGCTTTTACATGCGGCAGAGTCCATCGTTACACCAAACAATGAACGGCTTTGGATAGGTAAGTGTCCTTGCGTAGAAGGCCGCAGGCCTTCGAGCTGTCGAGCTCGCGGAGCCAGCGAGACCAATGCAATTAAGAGCCTTTTGCGAAGAAGGCCGCAGGCCTTCGAGATTCGTTTATATGCCGCAGAGCCCATCGTCACAACAAACAATGAACGGCTTCGGATGGGTAACTGTCTTTGCGTAGAAGGCCGCAGGCCTTAGAGCTTTCGACCTCTCGGAGCGAGCGAGACCCATGTTATTAACATCCTTATGATTCAATTTCAAAAGAAATGTCAATCACGCGGAGCGAGCCAGGATCCGGCTGGCGAACTGTCTATGGCGAAACCGCTGGTAAAGGGAGCGTTCAGCGAGTCCCTCTGTATAAAACGACAACTGTTTCTGTTTTTCATAATTTCATGTTAAGAAAACCTATTTATTTGTTATAGTCTATTCTTAAATGAGGCTGTGTAATAAATCAATCAATTGGCCAAAATCCAGCCTACACAGAAGCTACACAGAAGCTGCCTGTCCTAACACAGAAATTGAAAAAAAATAATGTTCACGATAATTTTAATATTACTTGAATGGTTCACCCTGTATTGGTTTTGCAAGGATCACGACACAAATGAATAGACTATATAGATTTCAATATTTTCCAAATATATTGTCCATATAATTACTTTGTTCCCTGTGGTCCATTTTGATGAGTGCATCTACAACTTTTGGCGGGGCACCCCTTTAATGGGGCACCCTGTAACCCTGTATATACATAATTCCATTTGTTAATTCTAGCAACATTTACCTAACAATTCCCCGTCTTTCGATCCATTACCACTTCGCATAACGGCCTCTACTAATAATAATCCGTCCAGATTCGATTAGAATTCTCAATTATTCCAATTACCTTCCGCAAATTTTCCATTTTCGTTGTGTACCTACCGGGTAATTTTCGCGTCCGGTCGTGCCCGCAAATTTCTCCGGATTCGAAATTCGAACGCGGCGGTCGCAAATTACAGGTGGTATACGAGATACACCGCCGTTCCCATTGCACACCGCGCGCGTCTTCAACCCGTACGGGAATAGGGTAACCGTGCATCGGGAATAATCCCGACGTCGCGGTCAAATGTCTCTATTACCATCGGGGATCGACCCAAACGGACGCAGTGCCGGGGACAATTTTAGTTTAGAAACATTTTTCTTATGAATTATTTGTACTTACATATAGTTTGTGCAAAACAATGATGAATGCACATGAAATAAGAATTTCTCATTAGTTATCTTTTTCACATGTTAGAAATGATTCAATTTGAGTACTAAATATTTCAGATTTTACGAAAATTTTCTCAGAAATTTCACTCTATATAATTTTAAACGACAATTATATAATTTGAAATTTTAACACTAAATTTTTGACTCGCATTATTAATAAATAAATTTCAGATGATAAAGGATTTTGATTAATTGGAATAATTATATAATTCGATAATTATAGTGAGCACCTGAACACTTCCGCTGTTTAGGAAAGTGAAACAGAAACCCCTAATTTTAAATTTGTTTTTGTCATTTTTCCATTTGACAATTTCATAAAATTCTTAGATTTTCGAAACTTTATAAAAGTTTGTCAACATTGATGTCTATTTGTGACATACAAGTAAATTTATGGTGACGTGCATTCATCTTTGTATTAATCATAGACCAAACCAATAGATGTTTTTCTCGTATAGGCGATTTTGGAAATTATTTTTAGTTTCTTCGAATTTGTTAGATGGCGCTGCAGTTGTTTTCACAGCCAAGAAAAGAGACATAGCAACGCATCCTCATCGCAAAGCGTCTGTGTCATTAGTCATTACTCATTATTATTGTCATTATTTGCCATTAATAGTTAATTTTATTTTGTTTATCGTAATATAAGTACTTTGCGTAATATTTATATAGTCAATTAATAGAGATTTTAAGTATTGGTAGTGCATTTTTGTTAAAAAAAATGCAATCAATTTTAATGAAATATTTTTTATTTTATACCTAAGTCGTTCTAGTTTTCTAAAAATCTTTGGGCGACCTATTCCTACAATTATTTAAAATATGTACATGGTTTAAATAAATGATTGCGAAAGAATTTAAAGGGTGATTCGTAGTCAAACATTTTTTTATATAAAAGGCCTCATTTTTCGACATAACCCATTAAATTCTTTCTCAATCATTTATTTACACCCTGTAATTATAGAAACAAATTAAATAAAATAGTAAT
Organism: Phyllotreta cruciferae; assembly: GCA_917563865.1. Taxonomy (NCBI): domain Eukaryota; kingdom Metazoa; phylum Arthropoda; class Insecta; order Coleoptera; family Chrysomelidae; genus Phyllotreta; species Phyllotreta cruciferae. The sequence goes on from OU830613.1 coordinate 6,347,639, forward strand.
CATTTGGTCTGTCAATGTGGCAACGTTGTGTTTAGTTTCTTCGAATTTGTTAGATGTCGCTGTTGAGCTCCAAAATTATACCATTGAGTTATGCATCTATAGGGTTGGTCTATGGTATTAATGTAATATTTGTTAAGGGTCGGCACCACAGACCAAATTATTTTCGCTTCAAGTCAACACTGACCCTATACTTCACTCTACCTTTCAATCGGTCGTCATTTTCACTCGCACCTTTCTGAGTGAGTGAAAGAGCGAGAGAGCGATAGAGTTCCAAAAATTCGTAATAAAAGTGCAAGCTTTTATTATGCAATTTTTTGTAATCGGTTTCCCATTTATTATTTACATTAAGAGAAAATTTAAAATTTAAAAAAGTAAAAATTTAAGTTTGCACTTTATTGCATAATTAATTTATGATGTACTTACTGACATTTTTTAAAAGTGAATACCGGATTTCACATTTCACTTTTCAACGGTTTCAGAGAGAAAATGTAGAAAAAAATATTATTATAAATAAACAATGTTGAATATTTGAAAGTTTAAATTTTGATTTAAACATTTTTCTTTATAACAATCTTCGATACCTATTGTCAAAAGTAAAGGTATCTACTTTAGGTAAGTACTCTTGAGCAAAAATCACATTTATTGGCCAATCTCGTATACGACCGCTAAATTTTGATATCTGATGATTGCATGTTAGGTTTTGGACCATGTAGAACTTTTTATAAAGAATAATTTTTTTGGGAAAACTTAATAATAAAAAAGTTTCCCATATGCCACCAACTTATGTAGACTCACTGTAGAAATCATCCTGTATACAGGGTGAGTTTCGCTCAACGGGACGGAGACATGTATGCAAACGGAGAGATTTGAAAAATTCCTTCGGGTTAAATGTTTATATGCATAGTGGCTGCAATTTAAAATTATTTAGTCATATACAGGTTGTTCCAATTTTGAGAAAATATACAAAGTTATGTTTTTTAAATGGAACACGCTGTATATTATTACATTTTTGGATTCTACTCGATGAACTGACTACAAAAAGGGGCCACACTTTTTGGTCTCATAATAAGCCACTCAAAAATCGTAAAATTTTGAGTTTGGCTCTGAAAGCCAAACAGTTGAAAATCGAGAAAAACGGCTTACATGGTCCTATCCTAACTTTTCAAGTACTATGTAATGCTACAAAAATTTTTTGATAAAAATTTGGAAATTTTTGATCACCCTGTATACATTTTATATCTTGTCATTACATAGTATTTGAAAAGTTAAGATAGGACCATGTAAGACATTTTCTCGATTTTAAACTGTGCCGCCTAAATTCAAAAATTTCTGATTTTTGAGTGGTTGTACATCCTTTATTATGAGACCAATACCAAGTATGACCCCTGCATATTTGGAATCAGCTCATCGAGTAGAATCCAAAAGTGTAAAAATATTACGGGGTGTTTCATTAAAAAAATATAACTTTGATATGTAACTTTTTTTGGGACGTCCTGTATAAACACTCACAACCTTTTCTGAGCCGCTTTTTAAAATAAAAATCGAAGTGTCTGAGCTTTTTTTCCCCAATGAACAAATCAAGCATTTAACGAATTTGTTCCAACCTTTACACTCTCACTGTATAACGAATATATGGTGATATAGTCCGTTCGCTGAAATCGTGCCGGTTTCGGATTAAGCGTTCAATGTTTACAGTCCCCAAAAAATACCTGTTTTCGGGGAAAACAATATTGTTCACAGTGTTTTACTGCAGATTAATTTTGATAAAATAAAATAATTTTGAGCAGTTGGCGTTTTCCCCGAACACAGGTATTTTTTGGGCACTGTAAACATTGAACGCTTAATCCGAAACCGGCACGATTTCAACGAACGGACTATAGAACAGCTTTGGGTAGTAATAAAAAAAATCACCAACAAATTCATTTACAATTTCCAGTATTTTCGAATAAATGTGGCAAATTGTCAGTTCCGCACGCGTAGGGATACATAAAGTCTGTCGTCGTATGGGTGGATTAGAAAAATTGCTTTTTTTCTGTTTCATTTCCTCGGTCGTATACCTACCTACCTATACAACTTCGTTAGATTACACCTACCACCTAGTTACATTACCGTTGAAATTGGATGGCGATCAAAATGGAACAAACCGAAAACGTAATATGAGTGGGATGCTCCTTTGTTTGCGGGATTTTAATCTGCAAAGTTTCCGTTTTCTCTGTGCACCCATGAGACGAAAATGTGTAGACAACACTACAAATACGTATGCCGAACAAACTTTTTCTTTGATACCAACTCCTGTTCGTTGTTTTTTAATAAAATATATCCGCATTCATGCTTTCTATAATACCCGGACCGTTCCTCGAGCGGTTTTCGGATGCCCCGCGAGGATCCGCAGCTATTTACTTAACTAATTACGCGAGAATTAACGAGATTTAACAAGGTAACTTCCCGCCAATCTGCTTACGTTCAAATTATTCCAAAACTTGTGTCTGCATCTCGGCGTTATTTCGAAGGCGAATTTGCGCCCCGTACGAGCACGCTTCAACTCCAGACGTGCCCATTTTCTCCCGAAGTACTTATTTAATTTAGCGCCGGGTTCAATCAATTTCGCGGTCGTGAACATAACCAGAAGCCAGGCGAATTACTGTACCAAATTGTTAACATGCACGAAGAATATAAAAAACTTTAAAAATTTACTTTGTCATTACTTTGTGATTGTCAATTTTAGCAAGTCTTTAAAATGTATATGGCCTTAAAATTCTTGATTTTAAGACATATGAACTTAAGACACGTGACTTTAAGACGTACAACCTTAAGTCAAGTGGCTTTAAAATTTATGGCGGTTTTCCATTAAACGGACAAAACCCAAACTCATAACTCTTGTTGAATAAAACAAAACTGAAACTTTCCGCAAACTTTTTGAAAATTGACAAGTTTTTCGACAGTCTGAGTTTTGTTTTTCGAGTGCCGCTCGAGAGCGGTAATCTAAGCATAGGGGTTTTGGGTTTTTGATATGCTTTAAAAGACATGTGATCTTAAGACTTGTATATAACTTTAAGACTTGTAACTTTAAGACTTTAGACTTTAAGACAAGTGACCTTAAGACACGTGACCTTAAGACATGTGGCCTTAAGACATGTGACCTTAAGACATGTGACCTTATGACATGTAACTTTAATACATATGACCTTGACTTGTATACGTAACTTAAAGACGTGTGACCTTAAGACGTGCGACTAGATATGCTTAAAAAATGAACTTTCTTGGGTCATTTCTGGCAGACGCATAAATAAAATTAAAGAGTTCTGTAGGTCGAAATTAGCATACGAATTTTATTGTAACTCGGCTGTTCGAAAAGTCTGGAAAACCTCATTTTCCGATTCATTTATTCGAGCGTTAGATATACGTTTCGAGGTGAAGGTCTCGCCTAAACGATCTATTCTCATGTTTTCGTGATGATTTCGAGGTTTTATTTCTCCCAACTACTTCAGCTACAAAAATAAGCTCAATATCTAACAGTATAGAGTATAGATTAGAAAAAATACTGCAATTTTTTTATTTATTTTATTTTTTTCAAAGGATTGACAGTGTAATTGAACGTGAAGATACACGAGTAAATGTATTTATATCGCAAACATTGTAAACAATTTTTATAAGCTTTTCCAACAGAGAATCTTCGTGCACGTTCCGAATGCCAATAAAATGAAATAGAATAAAAATTTAATGGAAAACACCCGGAGTCGATCCGTTGCACGTCATATTCCGGCTATACAGCAAACCAACCTGTTGCTAAGATAATCCTCGGCGGAATTTTATAGTCTCCTAGTTATTACGTTCACCGCTAAATAACTCCGCTCAGGACCGGATGGAGCCTGTCACGGCATCATTGGAATTTTGCATCTATTATAATTACCGTTTATTTTTACTACCGAAGGAAAATAAATAATCGACTGTTTATTACATCAAACAAATCGATAATTCGAAAATTGCCCCGGCAAGAATTAATTAAAATATTAATCATTAGTTATAGGTACGATAGGCATGATTGGAAGTTCCATTAAAATTTTAATTACTATTCATATTAAAATTAGTAAAATTTACTTTACCTCAAAAAAAATGAAATGTAATTGGAAAATAGCAAATGAAAAGGACATATATGTATAGTTTATGCAAAACAAAAAGATGAATGCTGCACCACTAATGTCTTCACATTACACCTACAACAGATTAAGTTTAATACCTGCAAAATTTAATTTAATATTTATATTAACAAGGGATGATATAGAAAATATCAAGAAGCAGAATTAAATTCTCCAAGATAAATACACTCATCAAAATTGTCTAGTGGACAAAGTAATTAATGGACAATTAATTATCAATTTGATAATACATTTAAAAAAATATTGAAATCTAACAAATATGGAGGTTTTTTGAAACATGAAATTATGAAAAAAAGAAAAAATTGTTGTTTTATACAGAGGAGTGTAACAAATTGGAAAAAATCAATAAGAAATTCCCATTTAAAATTTTCATGTCCCCTAGACCATTTTGATGAGTGTATAAGTATAAGATTATTATAAAAATTATATAAAAATTATTATAAAAAAGCAACGTTTGTATATAAAATAGTTATTTTTTTCTTATAGTAAGTTTCTTATATAGGTCAAGTCGCATAGTTGCCGTTGTCATCCGATCAGTCTTTTAAATTTCAATTTCTTATTCCTCTTTCTCGTTTATTGCCTAAACTACTAATGGCTATTCGACCGAATAATCAAGAAATATTAATTTCTTGCGTATCTTGCGTTATCTTTTTCACATAATTAGAAATGACACAATTTGAGCACTAAATATTTCAGCAGATTTTACGAACGTTTTCTCAGAAATTTCACTATGTTGCTGAACGACAATTATAAAATTTTTCACTCGCACTGTTAAAGGAATTTGATGATTAATTATAGAGAGCACCTAAACACGTCGGCTGTTTAAGAACGTGAAACAGGAATCCCTAATTTTCAATTTGTTCAATTTGTTCAATTCTCAGATTTTGTAAACTTTATAAAAGTTCGGCAACACTGTCTATTTGTGACGTAGTAAATGTAAGGTGACGTACATTCATCTTTATTTTGTACAAATTATAGATATCTATGAATATTTCGATTGGACTTTCCACTTACCATATTTTCCTGGAGAAGGTAGTAAAATAACAACTTGTATACACGATAAGATAGTCGGTGTAAATATAAGTCGGACATATAACTTTTAGGATGTCGCATAATGGGGGTACCTCGAACCGAAATTTTATATGCGGGATAAAAAAGTTTCCGGTAAGTCGTAAACGCTTTTCTGCGAACGGGCGTAAAAACGTGTGCTTCACCCGGAATGCTCAAAGTTGCGCGTCTCTTTTAATTTAGTTAGAATAGAGGATGTGCGGTCGGCGAGAGTGTTCGTAATTAAAGCTCCGTTTTCGCTAATCGCGCTCGCATATGCGGCGGCTTTTTAACTATTTTGTACGCTGCGGGATAAATGGAATAAATCGCACTTTAGCGGGTTCAAAAGTGTATTAAAATCCACGTTAATACGAGTAGTAACCAAAGTTATCTACTTGATTACCAGGAATAACTATATACTCTTCTCTAAAACATTTTTTTACTGTCCCTATTCAGAAGTTTCGTATAGTCAATTGTGTTTGAAACCAACCTGTCATATATTATCGACCGTTAAATTTCAATTGGTATTCAGAAGTGTATATAACCAATTTGTTTCAAAACCGGGGTGTAAACATGGCAACGTACGTTATTTGGTAGAATTTATAACGAAAAGTAAGAGAAAGATTTAATCCGTAGAATTTAAATATAGTCCGAATAAATAGAAAATGAGAAAATTAGAAGAAAAATGAAGTTAGTTATATATGTGTAAAGCTGTATAAAGTATTTGACGGGGTACTATTAAAAATATAATCAGTCAGGGTCGACCGATTACATTTTCGTGTGATAAGATGACATTTAACGGCCGATAATACAGTTTTGAATACCATTTTGCTCATTACGGTTGTTTTATAGGGAAAACATGTGGTTACTATAATCAACCGTTATATCATGTAACAGTTGGTTAAATTTCATAAAAATCGATAATCAGTCTGGATCGTCTGTTTTAATAAGTATTTATGTTATTTTATGACTTACCTAACGGTAGCTAATACACTTCTGAATACCATTTTGCCTATTACTGTTGGTTACATAGGGAAACCAAATGATTACTAATCAACCGTTATATCATAAAATCGGCAGGTTAAATTTCATAAAATTGACCGGTTTTATTATAATCTACACTTCTGAATAGAGTCTATGTAAATACTTATTTAAATTCTAGCAGAGCAAATTTTTTTGGGGAAATTTGTTTTTTTTCAGTGTACACGCATTTTCCGAAACCAAACTAAGTAGAAAGCCGAGATAAATGGGATATTTACGCGTACATTACACACATCTTTCGGCCGTTGTGGCGAAGGCGAGTGCTTTTTGGTTCAACGAAGGATAAAAAAATCCGGCACTCGAACATTTTCCGAGCTATTCAATTTTCCTTGGACCGACGGCAAAAAAAATATTGAAACATCGACACAATGTTGGAGATTAGGCCGGGATTATCCGGGGAAAACTTGAAGTGAAATTTATTCAAATTTAAAGAAAAAGCACGAAGAAATCCACAATAATTTACTCAATGAATAAAAAAAAGTTCAGTCACGAGTCAATCAAGTTCTCTGGTAATAATGTCATTAATTGAAATATTGCAGAGTTGCCAAGTTGAAATTTTAGTCGTAATTCACAGTATTTTTAATAAACTTTAAAATTAATGAATCAATCAATTTAGTTGACTATAATTATCTACATTATAGAATTGAGGATAATTTTGAACTAGATTTAAATTGGCCTAAATCGTTCGAAAACCAAAAATTGTGGAACATCGATACGTAAACACTTTATGGTTGAAATGAATCAAACGTAAACCCAACGGCTTTAGAATATCAAATAAACCGCCAAATCAGAATATATGCTTTATGCAACGGGTTTTTAATCCGAGTGGTTCTTGGAAATTTCGGACGAGAAAAACGACTTTACATCAGTATGCATCTACTTTTTTTATAACTAAGTCAATTCCATTAACTCGCAAGCATTTTTCAACGTAAATAATTTTCCACCGGCACTGTCTGGAAATACGGCTAGGGAGGAAAGAGCGCGAGATAAGGACATTTGTTATTCGCCTGTACAATTAAATCCTCCCGCAGCATTAAAAAAATTAATTCTACCAATAAAATCGCGGGAAAGTTTAATATTGTTTAATTTCCGCGCGCTCCATAATTAAATCCATTTATATTTTTGATCAAACATCCAATTAATTAAAAAAATCGCGCACCGGGCGTTATCGAACTAATTTCCGAGGAAATGTGCACGCATTCATCATTTGTAAATGTGACAAAGGACGGGTGTGATTATTCCGGAGGAGCGAAAATCCGGAAGGAGCCGAAAGTGTCAGGTATTTTGAATAAAACGAACGCCCTGGTGATTTGAGTAAGACGTAGCGTTTTGAATGACGACAAATGAACGGAAATACCGGAAAGGGATGAAACGAAAAAAACGTGATGGATGATCTGGATAATATTATACGCCTGCCTTTATACAAGCATAAATTGGAAACTTGAATAATTGACAATTTATTTATTTTGTATAGGCACAGTAATATTATTTCAGTTCTCCCAAGTGTTTATCGAGGAAATCGCAAATCGGATCACTAATTGTTTATAGAATCGAGTTCTTTATTTAATTGATGGCTTACCAGTAGAGATTTGTATATCAGTTTCCAAAACAAACATTACTAAGTAAAACTAAATAAAACAGACGTTTTAAAATAATTCATTCTTCCCGAAATGTCCACAGTCATTTCAAACATCAGTACAATAAATTTCACCTATACAGGATGATACAAACTATTCCACAAACTATTACACCCCTCTTTATAAATTAAAACAATAAACGCAAAATTTATCAAGGCAGAAAATTTTATTTAAATTTCTATGCCTAATTAAAATATCATACTTATTCCCAATCTTAAATCACCCTAGGTATACATATGCATTTATACATCCACATTTCGAGGCTCACCATTGGTATCTCCGTTATTGGGAGAGTTACAGTAACGATTAAATGGGGAATGTTTTGCTGATTATTAAATATACTTAATTGTAATAGATCAGCTTTCAAAATTTCCATATTTTTTTTGGTTTTCAAGAAAATTTGAAGAGACCAATCCTGAACGAATTCAATTTTCCCTAATAACTCGAGAATACGCAGCTGTTCGAAAGAAAAACTCATATACAGTGCGTCCCATAAATAATGTGATCCTTTTATTAAATTTTTTGATGTTATCGCGGAATCATTCGATTTTCATTTGTTTTCAAGTTACCTTTCCTAACTTTTGTTTTTCATATGGCAGCCCTATTGGATTTTGGGTTAGTTACATAGCCCTTAAAAAAGACCTTTTTAATGATTAAGAATATTTATTTATACGGAAGATATTTAAAAAACCCAAATTACAGTGATGGTTACATTTTCGTTCACCTGAGTGTAGGTCCTATACAAATATAATAAGCAAGCAACAAAATATTTCCCACTAACGGCCAGTTTCACAATGTCAAGTTATCCTGAGGTTAACAAATAACCTTTGGTTATCTCAAAATAAGTGTATCACATTGTCCAGTCAAGGGTTCAAGTAATGGTTAACTCTAAGAATATTTAACCACCAGAAAATCTAGTGGTAATAAGAATAACCTGGGGATTCTAACCTAACACAATTGAATTAAAGTGTTGCATATGTTTGTCTACTTCTTTTGGTGTGTTGTATTTAGTAAGAATTTTGTATTTAGAATCTAGTATTTAGTTAAAATGAACGATTACGAGGTAAATGCCTATAGTAGTGATGAGAAACCGAGAAGACCTAAAATAATAAGGCCCAATTATGATTATTTTGAAGAATATGACAATCTTGATTTCTTCAATAGATTTCGATGGTCAAAGAGAACCGTCGAGCGTCTGTTGGAAGAAATTGAAGATCATATTTCTCATTCGACAAACAGGTATAATCATATTAATAAAGTGCAAAAAGAATGAATGATTTTTATTTTTTTTTTTCTTCTTTTTTCAATTTTTAGTGTCTTAAAGTCGCATAATTAAACATAAACTGTTACCAACTTAACAAAAATCACTACTGAACTGTCGGTCAGCTGACCAATAGACGAACCGACAATTGTTCAACGGTACCTAATGGTAACCTTATAGGTAAAGGTAAATTGACCCTAGGAGTTAACCCGATATTGTGAAACTGGCCGTAAGCATTAGTAGATAAACTACAAAAATTTCAAACAGCGCTACTTCAATCAACTAATTAATTATATAGGCAACGATAAGAGCACAGCGTGAAGTTTTCTTCTTCTTTAATTTAAATTTTCCGCGCGTTTATCTGGCAAATCTCCTTAAGCAGAAAGACAAATACGTTGATCCTATTAAAGGCGAATGATCCAATCGAACGGCGATATTGTGCGGTTAGCACTCGAAATGAATATAAAGCCGGAACGTCCCCGGAGGAAAAACCGGAGCGGGCCGGTCGAGACTTCGCCCGCCGAAATATCGCCGGGGTGGTTTCGAATTAGGTCGCATAAATTATGAAAGGGCTCCGCAAAATCTTCGATAATTCGATAGCGAGATACCCGTGAAACCGGACGCCTTATTGTTATTATTAATTGCAAATTTTGGCGGGTGCGCTTAACTTTGATTTTAAAGTTTTGGAGGAATCGCTAAAATACAAAGTGTCCCAAAATTCTCTGTACAAAATTCCCTATCCGCTTGTTTTTGCTGAAAAAGTTCACTCTTGTAATTATGCAATGTATTCAAGTATAAATTGTTTGTATCAATTGGGGAACCGATATTGTCAACTCGTATTACATTTTTTCTCCAGACAAGTTTAAAAAATTTCTCAAACGTCTATAGAACTGTGTATTTACAAACAGTTTGTTATTTTTTAAGCTACCTGTGATATTATTATTTTAATCAACGTTGTGCTTTGTTGAAAGACTAAGATTAGCTGCTAACCGACTCTATAGTAGGTATTTATACACATAGTTTCAAAAGTTATGCATCACCCCTCGTATTCACTATTTTTAGACTTTTATAAATTCGTATCTTTGTCACATATTTAATAGGCCTTTTTGACATTAAATTCAATTTTCTTTGTTTTTTATTTTATTTAAATGCCCATTTAATTGATCTGGTTTTGCCAAGGTGTAAGTAAACATTTGAAAAATTTATTCTGGTAAAATTTGTAAAAACTTGATTAAATCGTGAATAATATCATAAATATATCATAAATAATGAATCGTAATTTAATTTCCGAGTTGGACCGTGCAAGAATTATCGCTTTAGTTGAAGAAGGCTATTCACAGCGGTTCGTGGCGGAAAGACTGGGTGTTTCTCATCAGAGTGATGTGTCACGGATATGGAATAGGTTCCTGGAGACAAATCCTATAAAGAATAGAGCTCGCTCTGGTAGAACTCGAGTTACCAATGAGTAACAGAATAGATATATCAGAATTTCCATTCGGAGAAATTCTTCTATGTCTGTACCAGCCCTCCAAAGAGACTTCGGGTATATGCTACAGTAGTCAGAGCATCATTGGCTACAATAAAAAGAAGAATTATAGAGTCAGTTTTGAGGAGTGGTCGACCAATTAGAGTTCCTCAGCTAGAACTTAGACATGTTTTGCACCGCATCCAGTGGGCTCAAGAACACCCACAGCTCTCTCAACAGTTTTGGAATTTTGTGATTTTCTCAGACGAGACCAGAATCTGTTCAAACAGTGATAGCCGGCGAATTTGGGTATGGCGAGAGCCAACAAGAGCTGCACAACTTGCACATGCCCGTCCCAGACATGCATGGGATATGCTCTCCAGAGCTGTTCATGTCCGAAGGAATCCTCCTAGAACCCACCATGAACTTATAGTTGCCTCTAGAGAAGAATGGCAGAATCTGCCACAAGAAGAGATTGATCGTCTTGTTAACAGTATTAGAGGCTCGAGGCTTGCATGGATGCCCGTGGTAGAAATACACTGTATTAAACTGTATTAAAACTGTTAAATATATTTTAATCGGAAAGAAATTTTTTAGTTTTGAATATTTTTTTATTAAAAAAACGATATATATATATATATATATATTTTTTTTTTTTTAAACGAAAAGTATTTGTCAATGTTATGATTTTTATTTAATAAAATGACCTGTATAGTAGTTTCTTAAAATAGTTAATAATAGCGAAAATTTTGGGTGATTACTTTGGGGCATTACTTTTGAAACTATGAGTATTTTTCTTGTACCAACCAAGGGATATTGTTTCCCGTTAATAAATATATTATTACATAGAGCTACTCTATGTTGGTGAGATCATAGTAAGTCGATTGAGCCAAAATCTATAGGCCAGGCCAGTGGAACTCGGACTTGTATCGAAGGTATAAACAAATGGATACCCGAAATACGGAGACGGGACCCGAAATGAACAGTACCAAGTCCGATTTCGACTGGCCATCTAAATAGGTGGTAGGGCGGGTTAAACAAGAAAGCGTTTATTGCCCTGCGACTTTAAGGAGAGCGGAATTGTACAACTAACAATAGTATTAGGTAAAGGAAAGTTTAGACGTACAAAACAACGGTTGTACAAAACTTTTTGCGAACTAAAAACACCGGGATATAACGTTGTAAGCACGCGCCAATTTAATAACGTTAAAGTTCCTTTGAAATAAAATTACGTAGCTCATCGTAAACCTAACCATCCGATCGAATTCGAGAGCTGCGAACTTCGAAAATGGAAAAGTTACGGGATTTTAACGAAATTTCAACACACACCGTCGCGTAAGAATCCATTAGGAATTTCGTCTTCTTCATATGATTAATAAACGGGGGTTCCATTGGGACGGAATTTTTAATTAAATTATTACGTGTTCTCGCTCATCGTTTGGAAGTTTCGATAGTTCTCTATTCGATTAAAATGCCGTTTTCATCCAATAAAAAGATAATTTTAAGTCGCATGTGGATTATTATCTTATAACCCTCTTAATAAGATAATTGTGCTCACAAAAGATATTTTTCTAGGTATACATATTGTATGTATATTTTTTCCTTTTAGAACTTTCATGCACCTTTGTCTGAAATGAATTTATGTGTCTTTACATTAGGGAATTTAATTAGCAAACTTTAGTTAAGCCCGAAATTACAAAACCCGGATTTTTCCCGGATTATAACGCTCAATTCGAACGACCTGCCCTTAACATTTAAAATGGCAATGGCGAGGTCCTTTTTAATATCCTGCTGTAATGTCCCACCGGGTCCCTAATATTAGGTCAGTTATTTTAAATTTCGGCCGTATTTTCTTTTGTTGGCGGGAATTTATCGTTTTAGAAAGGTTTTTGAGGAAATTTGAAGGGTAAGGCGCGCCCTGCAGCGGCTGGTGCGATTAATATTTAAACAGGAAACGATTACTCGACGGTAACGTGAAAAAATGGAATTTTTACAGCATATCAAAAAATTAATTCTGTAATGGAATTGTTAATGCTACATGCCAATTCTATAGGGGGTTAGAATAGTTAAGTAGGTATGTAAAATGTACTTACTTTGGCTGGTATAATTTTGCGTGGTACAATAAACTGGATCTGGAAAATTAAAATTCAATTAAAAATGAGGTTTTTTTGGGTTATCTTGTGTCTTTACAACAACAGATTATGGGGTCCATTCTGTAACTATTTCGTCAAATTTTATAGGCCTTTAAAATTTCGACATTCCTACTGGACAGGGATAATTAATAAATGAAATAAAATTGTAAATAGATTTATAGAAAAATATAATTTTCCTCAATATTTAGGAGCCACCAGAAGAATATCCTTCATTGCCTTATTATTGTAGAAAGGGCTTTACATAAAAAAAAACAACTATTTTGAGGTTAAAAGTACTAGAATTTATCTTTCCTTTTACATTTAAGGTCCACATCAATATCAATGTTGCCAGGTCTTGCAAAATCTTTTTAACAGTTTTCCTTTAAAATTTTATTACTTTTAACAGCCCTTTAAAATAAGTTTTTACAGAATGCCACTTTAAATGTCATTTTTAAAGGGGCTTTAAAATATGCCTTTAAGATTTGATGGAATGGTTACACACGGTCTGTAGAGACCGTGTACAGAATAGACCTCTATATTGGTTGTTTCAGTGAGAAAATAGATTATTTTTATAGGCATGACTTATTCAAACTACAAGTTTACCTAGAAATCTAATTTCACCAATGATAAGCATATTTTATTCCAGAATTTTCCTCGCTAAACTCAAACACATGAATCCCCTTAAACTTTCACGTATTTCGTGGTTAGCACAAGACGTTGTTATTTTATCGCTTATTATTATAGGAAAACGTAACAAAAATTATTTATGTCTTCCATTTAAAATAAATAGCCGACTACAATGCACGTAACGTGTTACAATAACCGAGAAATATCCTTCCGCAAGCCATAAACCGTCGCATTTTTAACGTTAAACGCCTAAAAGTCGAGCCTTATTCCGCGGCAGGCGGTTAAAATATACTGGTTTTTACCTTTGATGTGCTTCTAGAAATATTTATAAAGCTCTTTGTATTTAATATGTATAAGGCGCACAATTCTACCAAACTTTAATTAGTCGTATTTCAAACGGTCGTCGTTTATATTATAAAATTACGGTTTGAAAATTTAACTTCCTTCTGCTCTGTTTCTGCTCTTATGTGAACCGGGTATTCTTGTTTATTCGGTTAACTGCTCGGGATAAGAGAAGTAGGTTTTGTTGGATGATTATTTTTAATTAACAACGCGAAAATTCTCTTTACATCTATACATGAAATTTTCGAACAAACTTGGTTCCTAATGTTAATAGGTACATAAAATATTTTCAAAACAAAATTAATTTTATATAGGAGTATAAACACGTTCAAGCTTATACTTACTTTTATAACTTGGGTATATACCTTGAGTTAATGTATAGGGTGCTATGTCAGGGGTTATGTGTATTAAGGACAGTTATTTTTTGATAAATATATTATTGCCTTCATTGTTTGCATGAAATAAATTTTTGTTCCAATGTTTTAGATTGTTTAACAATTGTGATAAAATTACCATTAATAATGGACATTCTTTTTGTGGTAACGAACAATAAAAGAAAATCAAGCATAAAAGTAGAATAAAATTCACTTAATAAATGATTAATGAACGTTCGTGCGCCGGTAATTCGTCTGGACTTTGTAACGTCTTTTGTGACGGCGATTTTCCCCAATTTCCCGCACTATACATAGCCGTTCGGGAAAACGGGACGAGCACAATGGATCGGTGTAGAAGTTTAAATTGATTTCTGGTCCTTGTCGCGCCGCTTTCTACCGCATACCGACGACCTACAATTCGAGATGTACACGGCGTTTGGCAGTTCTGTAATCAGAACCACTTGACCGTGCCTGTTTCTAATAAAATTTCCGCCTTCGGCTGCCAATTTTCTCGAAATTAAATGCCCATTCGCGGGGCCGATTATTCCCAAGGAATCGAATCGAAATTCTTACCTTACATGCCTACCAGATGATAATAATACCACAAATATTGACCTCAAATGGTCAAATCTACAAGCCCTAACACAATATCTATACATTTAATTATACCCTATATTTTTTATAAAGATATTTAAAGTTGAGATGAAAATGAGAAAATACTTGGTTAAACTTATTTAAAAATAATGGATAAAAATAAACATAAAATTACACTTTTGTGAAAGGCTATATAATGGTTAGGGAGAAAACATTTTAGCACAGTAGAATAAAAAATTTGACTATCTATTTTCTCCCAATTTTCATCAACATTTTATGATTTCATTAACTTTTCATTTGCATCAATGTTATTCCCTCATTTTTCTATTCTGGACTTGACCTATATTTTACTAATTTATGTATTTCTTTCAAAATTTGTCAGAGACCATAAAACTAGGGAGAAACCATTTTAGCACAGACCAATAAAAAACTATCTGCATGACTATCTGTTTTCTTCTCAATTTCTCTCAATCTGTTTTCTGTTTTATGAATATTCCAACATTTCACTTATTTTGCTGGCAACAATATTAGATATTCCCTTACTTTGCTATCATGGACTTCTATAGCAGAATTTTACTAATGTATGTGCCTACATTTTTTTCACAATTGCTCACTCGTTAAGGGTGGTAAAATTAGTGAGAAAACGCTTAGGAATACAGGGTGGCCCAGAACTCGCGCCCCACCGGGAAAGGCCTTATGGAACCGACAATGGATATGCCAAAACTACAGCCCAAGACATGAAAAAGTTATTCCTTTGGCAAATAAAGAGGTTTAAAATCGACCAATCCCAGTAGCTCTTCACATATGCGAAAATGACGAGAATTAGCTGTACACCAATTTGACATTAATGAAAGATTCTATGTCCTTTTCAAATTCAAGGTTAACAAAAACTGCCAAAATCAGCTGCGACTATTAATCATCGATTTACTTTAAAATCGAACAAGAAATCGATCATTCGATTTGAACCACTTTTGAATCAATAGCTAATTCAGCTGTAACAATTTGAAATTGTTGTAAATCATTAAATCGTCATTAAATAGTAAATCCTTGATTAACAGTCGCAGCTGATTTTGACAGCTTTTGTTAACCTTGAATGTGAAAAGGATATAGAATCTTTCAATAATGTCAAATTGGTGTATAGCTAATTCACGTCATTTTCGCATTTGTGAAAAGCTACTGGGATTGGTCGATTTTAAACCTCTTTATTTACCAAAGGAATAACTTTTTCATGTCTTCGGCTGTAGTTTTGGCATATCCATTGTCGGTTCCATAAGGCCTTTCCCGGTGGGGCGCGAGTTCTGGGCTACCCTGTATATGTAGTAGAATAAAAAAATGACTATCCGTTTTCTCCCAACATTTACGAACATTTCATATTTCATCATTTCACTAATTTTTCATTTGCCTCAGTATTTTCCCCTGTTCATTTAGCTTTTCTGGACTTCACCAGAATTTTACTAACGTTGGTATGTACCTATTTATTTAAAAATAAACATTTGTGAAAAGTCATAAAAGTTTGGAGAGAATATTTTTTTAGCACAGTAGAATAGAAAAATTACCTATTGCCCTAATTATCTATTTTCTCCCTAGTTTTAATGATGACAATATTCCAGAGTTTTAATTAATTTGCATAATGGAACTCGACTATAGGTAATCGACTAATATGTAGTTGAGCTTCTCCCGACCTTCGATGCACCGATATAATTAATTAATCGGCTTGTTTTCGGTTTGATGCAAACGCAGCGCGTAGGTACGGGATTAAACGTGCGAGGATCCGCGAAAACCCGAAGAGTCAGGAATCGAAATAGCTTTGTCGAGTGAACGTGGGAAATCGATTGAACGCTAATTTGTGATTGTTTATCTGGAAGACCAGCGGGCTCTAAATAAAACGGCCCGCGACGGAAATAGATGATGGCTCGGTGATTGTGATCTGATCCGTTTGAAATTCGTTTGGTGCACAAAATAGATCAAAGAGCGAATGTCATGCATGGATTTTTTGATTAATTAACCTTGTATCGACTAGCAACAAAATTGCGAGAATGACTTCCAAAAGTACACTTAAAGCATGCAGAAATTGCAACGAGTTACTGTCTGCAAGTATTTGCGAGAGGTATTTCTTGCGCAAGAAATGTAGTAAGCGTAGCACGTATTCTTGCCATATAATCAGGAGCCAGTTAGTTACCCACAATGTCGAGTGTAAAATGTAAATGTGCGGCTGAGTGTATAAAAGCTAAAAAAAATAAAAGTTTAGGTATAAAATTGGATATTAAGATGTACAATCGGTTTTTGTGAAACATTGTTAATTGAATTATGAGGAGAAGATCTTAAAGAACTCAACAATTTTCATCGCAAGAAAATTGAAGATTTCAATTACCTTAAATAATTCCCATCGCGAAATTAATTCGATTACATCTTCTCTCGAACAACACTTTTTGTCCGACATTGCTCTACTCTAGCTAAAAATTTCCAATATTTTCTGGAAAGTTGAAAGTACTATCAGACACTTTAATATAAACGTATACACGACTTGCCTAAAAGCGAATTCAGCAACAAATTTAACTTGCAGGTTCAGCTCTCAAACGTGTTTCGACACATTATAGCTATAGCAAAAAACTGTCGCAAGTTACTCGTTAATCGACACGAAACGTTTTTAAAAGAATTTTGAATTTAGTGGATATTCTTGAAGTTAATCACTTAGTCAAAAATGTCTCTTGCATCTTTATTGTATTTTAATGATAAAATAGATATGAATTAATTTATTAACTAAGTAGGTATAGTCCGTTCGTTGAAATCGTGCCGGTTTCGGATTAAGCGTTCAATATTTACAGTGCCCAAAAAATACCTGTGTTCGGGGAAAACGCCAACTGCTCAAAATTATTTTATTTTATCAAAATTAATCTGCAGTAAAACACTGTGAACAATATTGTTTTCCCCGAAAACAGGTGTTTTTTGGGGACTGTAAACATTGAACGCTTAATCCGAAACTGGCACGATTTCAGCGAACGGACTACATTTACTTACGTATTGTGTAGACAAAGAATAGATTAATTTCGATTAGTTATATTTAAACAAGTGTTGCGTATTCACTGCAAATATATTTATTGTTAGTTAAATTAATTTCATTAATGCATTTTATGTTACACTAACCAATAAATTTTACTGGGAAGTTTGTTAGTCTATTTTAATCACCTATTTAATTAATTAGTTTCATTTACCCGAAATTTGTACATTTATTTTAATATCCCCGGAATATGTCGACACGTTATCTAAATAAACATAAATTTATTCATGCGCGAAATGAACTTTTTTAGCAGGCTCGTACTTTTCTATGATATCTTCCATTAGGCGTCGCGAATTGTCGTTTATCATTATTTTTTACTACAATAAATTCGATTTATGCGCATAAATCTAGAATTGTTATTTAACGGACATATTTCATCACTACTGAAATTAATAATAAATATTTTGACGGTGAAATCGGACGGGACATTGCAATCATGGGAACAGATAAAAATCGCAAATATAAAATATGAATAATAAATAAACTAAAACAGGGTTCATACTAATCAGGGACGGAATAATTGATAGTCGTAAATAATTTGTTGGTCAAAAAAATCGGGAATTGGATGTGCCGATTATTTTTTTAGAAAAAACCGTTACTGGAATTTTTACGTTACGGTACTGTGCAAATAAATATAGTGTAACAAAATATAACAAAATTTAATTCCGGTTGAACTGATTTATGTATATAAAAACTAAATTGCTATTTCATATTGTTTTCGCTAGGAATTTTCGTGGAAATTGTATATACATTAAACCCAATAAAACAAACAATTTTTCCAACTAAGCGGGATTTGATATTATTTCACGTTGTCATACTCATTGTTTTCGTTCATTTTGACATATAGTAATAAGCACTTTCTTAATTCTCGTTAATAAAATACGCTCTTCCCACTTCTAAAAATAAATAAAGGGTTCCACTGTCGTTTGTTTTAACACAATTTATCAAGCTTAGTACTAAGTATAAAAACGTCTCAACGGGAATAGGAATTACTATATAAATAGACTCGCAGAATGGTTGGAAAGGGCGCTAACGCGCCCTTTCTTGGGACACTGACCCGTTGCCAGGTCGTCAATTGTTGCAATTAAATCTTTTGGTGGTCTTGTCACTTAGTCAGGCAATTACTACCACTATTATACACTCTACCATACAACTATACACTACTGCTTCATTATCACAAATCACTAATTGTAAGCTCAAAAGTTTATTAGCCGTAATTGTTAATAAAACTTTGATAATAGCGTCCAAATCCAAAAATTTGTTCGCTTCAAATGAAATAAGGTTTATAAACGCACCCCAAAAAATAAATAATTGTAAGTCTTTCTTTATTAACACCCAAGAACAAAATAACAAAGTAAAGTAATACATCATCCGATTCCACCTTATCAACATAAAAACTAGTCCCTCCGTGAATCATACATTTTCGATACAATTCTTTCGTTTTAAATAAATATCCATCGCAGTGCCGTCCCCATTTCTAACATATGCTAATGCTAATAATCGCTCGGCCAAAATCCAAAATGCCAAAATATTAATGCACATTGCACACCCCACTCTCGACCGCTTCAAGTTAACGTTTCAAAGTAAAATGCCCTCTCACGGTTCAAGTTAAAAATATGCGGTTTGTTTTGTTAGTTTGAAAAAACTACGCTTAACAAATTTGTATTTTGTAATATTTTCGTAAACCTAATAGTTTTCGATATTTGAGCGTGATAATTTTAATTATGACTAATTAAAATTAAACCTTTTCTAATAACTCAAAAACTAATTGTCGAATAAAAATTTGTAAATTACTATTCGATGTAAAAAAATAATCCCTACAAATCACCTAGTTTGAAAAAATTTCGTAAATCTAACGGCTTAGGAGATATTTGATTTTGAATTTTCCGGAAAAACGATTTTTGTTACGGCTTGTTCGCGAGGTTCGGAAAATATACCGTTCGATAGAAAAATCATTTCTAAACAATTTCTGTATCTTGTAAAATTTTCGTAAACCTTCCGTTTCGAAGATAATAATGTATTTATTCATAAAGTAATTCCTTCTCGATCCGTCCCTGTACTCTACGGAGAGACCGGTTTCGGGAATCCCTTTGCTGCGCGAATTTGAACCATTAATCCGTCGCTCGAGTCTCATGTTCGCGACTTAGATTTACCCCTAAAACTTTTGAACTGTTCAAGATAAACATATGCAGTTTGTTTTGTTAGTTGGAAAAAACTACGCTTAACAAATTTGTATTCTTGTAAAATTATCGTAAACCTAATAGTTTTCGAGATTTGAGCGTGTAAATAATAAAGAATTTAATTATAATTAAATTATTTTTGCCATAACTCCGCGAAGGAAATTTTGATTTTCCCGCGGTTTGCGTGAGATAATCGATATTAATTTGACGAATATTTTAGGAGAGATTGAGAAAAATCGATCTCTTCGTTTCCGATAAAATCGCAAAAAACCCTAAAAATACCCTAAAAATCCGGAATTTTTCACCCGGAAGGAAACTTTTCCGGGTTTCGAAATGTCGATTTTCCGATAGATCTCGTCAAAATTCGTAAAGATGGCGTTTTTCCCGCGACGATTTTCCTTCGCGTACGGCCGTAAGAAAGAAACACGCCAATCAGCTCGGTTTTACCCAGCAATATCGCAGGTTTTTCGTCGTAACTCAACAACCGTTAAAGTTGGAACCACCCCGTAAACTTTTTATTATGTAAAAAAATATCCTCTACAATTTTCAAAGAATAAATTTTTTTTCGAAATCGCATCTTTTTTCGAGTTATTTCGACTTTTTGTCAATTGCGTTTATTTTAAAAAATCGATATCGCGCTATAAATCGGAAACCGCTCAAAATCAAATCACCCCATCCACATATATTATACAAAATACTATTCTTTACAAATTTCGATTCTTGAGAAATTTTCAAAAAACGGCTAGTTTTTGAGTAATTGTAAAATATAAATTTTTCGTTCGCGAAGGAAAGTTTGTTTTTTATCGTTATAACTCAAAAACGGTTCAAAATAGAATAACCCCTTATATGTCCTATTATAGAGAAAAACGTTCTCTACAATTTTCGAAGAATAAAATTTTTTTCGAAATCGCATCTTTTTTCGAGATATTTCAATTTTTTTGCCGAAATTGCGAAAATGACAATTTGTTTTTCCTATAACTCCGGTAAATGGATTTTCCCCGATATGCGGTTTGCGTGAGGTGATTGGTAATATATTAAAGAATATTTTGGAAAATTTTAAAGAAAATCGTCGGAAGATTTTCGGAGAAAATCCCGAAAAACCTCAAAAATACCCCAAAAATCCGGTTTTTCACCCGGAAGGAAACTTTTCCGGGTTTCGAAATATCGATTTTCCGATAGATCTCGTCGAGTTACGTCGGATAGCGTTTTTTCCGCGACGATTTTCCTTCGCGTTTGGCCGTAAAAAAAAAAACACGCCAATGAGTCAGTGAATGAATGAATGAATGGATTCTTTCGGTTTCAGTTGTATAGTTAGTAGGACTCGCAGAATGGTTGGAAAGGGCGCTAACGCGCCCTTTCTTGGGACACTGACCCGTTGCCAGGTCGTCAATTGTTGCAATTAAATGTTTTGGTGGTCTTGCTTGTCACTTAGTCAGGCAATCACTACCACTATTATACACTCTACTATACAACCATACACTACTGCTTCACTATCACAAATCACTAATTGTAAGCTCAAAAGTTTATTAGCTATATTTGTTAATAAAACTTTGATAATAGCGTCCAAATCCAAAAATTTGTTCGCTTCAAATCAAATAAGGTTTATAAACGCACCCCGAAAAATAAATAATTGTACGTCTTTCTTTATTAACACCCAAGAACAAAATAACAAAGTAAAGTAAAACATCATCCGATTCCACCTTATCAACCTAAAAACTAGTCCCACCGTGAATCATTCATTTTCGATACAATTCTTTCGTTTTAAATAAATATCCATCGCAGTGCCGTCCCCATTTCTAACATATTAGCTAATGCTAATAATCGCTCGGCCAAAATCCAAAATGCCAAAATATTAATGCACATTGCACATCCCTCTCTCGACCGCTTCAAGTTAACGTTTCAAAGTAAAATGCTCTCTCACGGTTCAAGTTAAAAATATGCGGTTTGTTTTGTTAGTTTGAAAAAACTACGCTTAACAAATTTGTATTCTTGTAATATTTTCGAAAACCTAATAGTTTTCGATATTTGAGCGTGATAATTTTAATTATGTCTAATTAAAATTAAACCTTATCTAATAACTCAAAAACTAATTGTCGAATAAAAATTTGTAAATTACTATTCGATGTAAAAAAATAATCCCTACAAATCACCTAGTTTGAAAAAATTTCGTAAATCTAACGGTTTAGGAGATATTTGATTTTGAATTTTCCGGAAAAAACGATTTTTGTTACGGCTTGTTCGCGAGGTTCGGAAAATATACCGTTCGATAGAAAAAATAATTGTAAACAATTTCTGTTTCTTGTAAAATTTTCGTAAACCTTCCGTTTCGGAGATATTAATGTATTTATTCATAAAGAAATTCCTTCTCGATTCGTCCCTGTTCTCTACGGAGAGAACGGTTTCGGGAATCCCTTTGCTGCGCGAATTTGAACCATAAATCAGTCGCTCGAGTCTCATGTTCACGACTTAGATTTACCCCTATAACTTTTGAACTGTTCAAGATAAACATATGCAATT
This sequence comes from Phyllotreta cruciferae, assembly GCA_917563865.1. Classification (NCBI taxonomy): domain Eukaryota; kingdom Metazoa; phylum Arthropoda; class Insecta; order Coleoptera; family Chrysomelidae; genus Phyllotreta; species Phyllotreta cruciferae. The sequence goes on from OU830613.1 coordinate 6,370,071, forward strand.
TGTTTTGTTAGTTGGAAAAAACTACGCTTAACAAATTTGTATTCTTGTAAAATTATCGTACACCTAATAGTTTTCGAGATTTGAGCGTGTAAATAATAATGAATTTAATTATAATTAAATTATTTTTGCCATAACTCCACGAAAGAAAATTTGATTTTCCCGCGGTTTGCGTGAGATAATCGATATTAATTTGACGAATATTTTAGGAGAGATTGAGAAAAATCGATCTCTTCGTTTCCGATAAAATCGCAAAAAACCCTAAAAATCCGGAATTTTTCACCCGGAAGGAAACTTTTCCGGGTTTCGAAATGTCGATTTTCCGATAGATCTCGTCAAAATTCGTAAAGATGGCGTTTTTCCCGCGACGATTTTCCTTCGCGTACGGCCGTAAGAAAAAAACGCGCCAATCAGCTCGGTTTTACCCAGTAATATCGCAGGTTTTTCGTCGTAACTCAACAACCGTTAAAGTTGGAACCACCCCGTAAAATTTTTATTATGTAAAAAAACATCCTCTACAATTTTCAAAGAATAAATTTTTTTTCGAAATCGCATCTTTTTTCGAGTTATTTTGACTTTTTGTCAATCGCGTTTATTTTAAAAAATCGATATCGCGCTATAAATCGGAAACCGCTCAAAATCGAATCACCCCATCCACATATATTATACAAAATACTATTCTTTACAAATTTCGATTCTTGAGAAATTTTCAAAAAACGGCTAGTTTTTGAGTAATTGTAAAATATAAATTTTTCGTTCGCGAAGGAATGTTTGTTTTTTATCGTTATAACTCAAAAACGGTTCAAAATAGAATAACCCCTTATATGTCCTATTATAGAGAAAAGCGTTATCTACAATTTTCGAAGAATAAAATTTTTTTCGAAATCGCATCTTTTTTCGAGATATTTCAATTTTTTTGCCGAAATTGCGAAAATGACAATTTGTTTTTCCTATAACTCCGGTAAATGGATTTTCCCGGATATGCGGTTTGCGTGAGGTGATTGGTAATATATTAAAGAATATTTTGGAAAATTTTAAAGAAAATCGTCGGAAGATTTTCGGAGAAAATCCCGAAAAACCTCAAAAATACCCCAAAAATCCGGTTTTTCACCCGGAAGGAAACTTTTCCGGGTTTCGAAATATCGATTTTCCGATAGATCTCGTCGAGTTACGTCGGATAGCGTTTTTTCCGCGACGATTTTCCTTCGCGTTTGGCCGTAAAAAAAAAACACGCCAATGAGTCAGTGAATGAATGAATGAATGAATGGATTCTTTCGGTTTCAGTTGTATAGTTAGTAGGATAAAATTCGGGAAATTCTCAGCCTGTCGACGAATAAAAAACGAGAAAATTTAAAATGTAAATTCACTAGATTAATTACCTAGTTTACTTACCTAGCTGAAAGGTAGCACTTGAGTTGCTTTGTTGGCATGTTAATAGAACACGTTTCCTTCGAAAAGTGCTCATAATTCATTTTAGAGTTATTACTTTTTCGTTAAAAAATTAGGCTAAATTTATCACAGCGACTATCAATTAATAAGTAGAAAATTTACAGTTATAAACGAGCAGGAATATTTGCTGTACGAGGTGATAGCCGAGGGTTATTTCTCACTAGAGTTATGAATATTATAAAGTAGTAGGTATATTTTATGGTAATAAGAGATAAAAAAGTTACTTTATTACCCAATAAAAATCTATTGATATTCCTCTTTGTATCGACTCTAAAATATGTCGCTTGTTTACTATTCACTGTGCGGATGATATAATAAATTAGGGGGTGGCGCGAAAAAATGTCCGCAAACAATACCTACTTTATGAAAAATATGGAAGCAGTTTTTCTCCGTTCATTTCTATACTCGAGAGTAATGGTTCCAGGAAGGCGTAAGCTAAATCTTTCCCTAGCCACTCTCGTTTATAACAAATACCCGCATCGTTTGTTCGCAAAAGTTCAAACATCCGTAGTCGGCGGTGCCTTCTGTCGGTGACAAACGACGTGCCGGAGCGCCCCAGCCACTTTGATCTTCAAGATTGGAGTTTCATCGCTCGAACAATCGAATAAATGGACGTAGGTACAATTGTTTTGCAATCATTCACTGGAGGTCTTAGTTTAGTTGAAACAATGCGATGTCTTCACGGCGAATTGGGTTGTTTTCGTTGGTTGAACGATTTGAATCGCTCCGAAAACAGGTCCAATAGCGAATTCTAACTACATAAATGAACTTTGATGGGTGAACTAATCTTGGTGAGCTCGTTTCAAATAAATTGAATTAGATAGTGTGCAGTAAATGTAGCCAAAAGACACTTTTATACAAAAAAAAAATACTATTTGTTTTCTCCCAACTTTTATGATAGTCCATGGAAATGTTACATTTGACCTATCATTTGTTAGAGGATCAAATTGATTGATTTTTTTATGTCGAGAGGGGGCTAGTGAGAAATTAAATTAAATTTTGTGGGGTCGCCACGCTTGTCTATAACCTCTGCAACCTCCGCAACACCTGAAATGACCTATACAGGGTATTTTCAAAAAAAGGTGACCTCCTTGAGATACAAGATATAGGGTATTTGAAAAAAAATTATTCACATTTTTTACGATTATTTCAAAACTACTGGCAAGATTGTAATGAACTTTTGTACAAGTATATTTTGCAAACTAACGCTACGTATAAATTTGATTTTATATATGCCTCTCATAGAGGGCGCTAGTTACACGGTTCGTACAGAGTAGTTTTAAACATAACTTTCGTGAGGCTAAACGTATTTGTCCTAATTTTTTGTGAGCTTTTATGTGAGCTGAAAATATTTTGAATTTAAAATTTAAAGTTATTGATTCAAAAAAGGATAGAATTGTGTATTCGTGAAAACGAGGACATTTTGACGAGAACACTTACTCAACTGCTTTAATATTTCATGTTTTTAATCAAATTTGTTTTAATTTCTTCCTGTAAATCTTTGTAAGATCCTGTAACTTTTTTACTCAACTCTTTTGGATATAGGTACGAGGTTAAATCATCTTATTTTCGCCTCAGAAGTCTGTTAAACCATGTCCCAATCTTCTTGCGACACCCTGTATACTCACGAGTATGTACTGGAGAATGGTGTTAGTTTTGCAGCACTGTAAAACTGTCATAAATGAACAAAAAGAGGATATAATGATAATTATTCCTTGAAAACTCCTCGAAAAAAATGCTCGGAAGTGATTTTTTTGTAAAATGACCAGAAAAAAAGTTATTTTTTATCCATTTTCGCTAATAACTTGTTTATTTTCAATTTTACGACCTAAAGTTGCAGAGGATTCAATTTGTAACAAAAAGTGTAACATTTCAATGGACTATGAATATTTAACCATTATTTTGCTTGCATCAATATTGTTCCCTCAATGTGTTATTCTTGACTTCACCAGAATTTTACTAATGTGTATTTTTTTTTTTAGTTACATTGTTTCAAATTCTCAGTTTTCTGTTTTCTGTTTTCTCCCAATCTTTATCAACCATTTCATCGCTTCACTAATTTTTCATTTACTTCAATATTATTCATTTTGTTATTGGGGTTTCCCCTTAATTTTATTAACGATTTTGTTCAAAATTAAACGTTTACCAAAGATCATAAAAGGACAGTAAAAGTAGGGAGAAAGCACAGTAGATAAAAAATTGTGAACATCTATATTTTCGCCCAGCATTTATAAAGTCTTCCTTATTTAAATTATCTAACTTCTTCCAGAATTCTTCTTCCAGAATTTGTGCATTTTTCCATTTCCAACATTACTAACTTCAACCAAAAAATCATCGATCAATTTCAATCACGCGGTATTTCGCCGTATAATTTTAGTTTCAATCACGAGCAAAATCTACCCTTCACCTTCAACACCTCGGAGACTCGTACATCAAATAATTTGTAAGCTTTTAGATCGTCGAAAGGAGGCGAATCGCCCGTCGATAACCTTATGCCCAAAACTCGCCACCCTTTCCTTACGACCCCCTCGCTACCTTCTTTGACAAATTATGTAATAATCTCCTAGTCAACTCGCGCGGTGTTCTGCCTCCCTCCGGCTTTATTATCGGACTTCTGTGCATTATTTGTTCTAGTATTTGAAACGGGGCCGGACCCGGCGTGTACGGGTCTTGCGTAACCCTTTCTTATTAAATTAATTACGCCGGCTGGGAACTCGATCTAAAATGATTCGTTTTAATCAGCGCTGATAATAGGTGAGAGTGCGTGTAGCAATTTTCCCGCATTTCGACTACCAATATTTAATTGTAATTGAATGTAATTTAGGTGTTAGTATGGGTGTTAGTAAAGGGTTAAGACTCTTGCTGTTAATGTCGATTTTTGACAGATGAGCTTGTGCCCATGTTGCCAAGTTTAAGGATATTTTCAAAAAATACCGTATTTTTGTTACATTTTTTTTTCATTTTGGGGTTCATTTTGATTTTAGTTGTAATGTGCAAGATCATTAGTTTGGTTGAACGCCGTTTAGGTCACGTTGGTGGCACTGAACTCCTTTTTTTTCACCTGAAATATAATGTCATATTGCCAAAAGTTATAATTTATCCATAGACCAAACATATATTAAATAGGTTTGGTCTATGAATTTATCTTTGAACGTTGGCAGTGTTGATTCCATTTTTAATGTAACTTTTGATATTTCGTTTATTTTGCATTACTTGGACTGGACTATCTTCATTTGCGAGGTTCTTCATAATTATTAATATCTAATCAAAACTACATTTAAATTCAATATCGGACCATATTTCAAAATGACGACTGGATCTATTTCTGAAGGTTTTATCTTTTAGGGTGTAAAAACCACTCAAAATTTGTAAATTATCTTCATCTTCGGTTAATTCTTCTAATAATACGTTCATTTTGAATAATAAATTGTATATCAGACATTCGACTTCTCGACAGTTTTTTGGGTTAACAACTCAACGTCAGAAATGTTAATACCTTCTGGAACCGCCTTTGAACGCTCTTCAAGGACCGTTTACGCAAGTTGACTGATTGTGAGATGAATTTTCATCGATTTTTACGTTTTGAAATAATGTTAAATATTGAATAAATTTTTATGGACTTTTGTAAATGTTGATTAATTTTTACTGCGAATGGATTAAAATATAATTCGAACACAAAAAACACTAGATTTTGTGAAATTTCACTCCACAGGCAACCTTGTTATGCGCTATTGAATTATTGCTTTAATAATATGATCGTGTACATCTACAGGGTGTATCATAAGTTGATATACTTCTTTTTCTTTTTTGTGTACGAATCTCTTCGAAAATTCTAAGCTACTTTTTCGAATTAATTTTTTGAATATTATGAATAACAAAGAAGTTAGAATATTTTAAAATTTCGAATATTTTCCAATACGTACCTGCTTTATTAAATAAGAAATTTATTTATGGCATAAATACTGTTACTGCAGTTACCTATTAGTCAAAAAAAAATGCCGAAAATTTTTACATATTGAAATATTTTAAATATTGAATCAAGTGAATTTAAAATTATATATGGACTTTTGTAAATGTTGATTAATTGAAATTGCGAATTGATTAAAAATATAAAATAAAACGAACACAAAAAAATCACTAGATTTTTTGAAATTTTACTACAGCCAGAAAACCTGGCTGTACGTGTGCTGTTGAGTTAATATGATGTATGCAGGGTGTATACTTCTCGGGTTGATACTTCTTTTTCAACTGATATGCATGAATCTCTTAATTGTAAGCAACTTTTTCAAGTAAACATTTTAAACATTCTGAAAAAAAAGAAGATAGAAAATTTTAAAATTTCGAATATTTTCCAAAACGTACCTGCATTATTACATAATGGCCCGTATTGAACGCCCCATTTTTGAGTTAAATGCATGTTTAGCGAGCGCCTTTAATTTGACAGTTCTACATTGTTGTTATGGGAGTAACTAAGGACATTGTTTACGTTAAAGTCGCTCGCTAAACATGCATTTAACGTCAAAATGGGGCATTTAATGAAGCAAGTATTGAAAAACATTCGAAATTTTAAAATTTTGTATCTTTGTTTTGCATCAGAATATTCAAAGAGTTTATTTGAAAAAGTTGCTTATTAAGAGATTCGTACGCAGTTGAAAAAGAAGTATCAACTTATGACTCTAGAGAAAATAAATATCAATCCAGATATGATATTTCTCAAAATGATTGTATTTTTCATACTTTTTTAGAGTTGTTTTTGATGGATTCTCATCGATTTTTCCACGATGAAATAATTTTAAATAAGTATTGAATCAAATGTATTTAAAATTATGGACTTTTTTAATGTTGATTAACTGAAAATGAAAATTTTATTAAAAGTGAATTAAAACGAACACGAAGAAATCACTAGATTTTGTGAAATTTCCCAGCAACCTTACTACGTGCTGTTGAATTGTCACAAACTTTAATACAATGTATAAAGAAAATAAATCTCAATTTCTTTTTTTTTCTTGATGATAAAAGAGTCTGTAGCGTAAATTTGAATTTCATTTGTATTGCGCCCTGTCCACAATATCCGCGATTTGCGAAACATAAAAGGTATAAAGCGGATGAGCCTGAATCGTATGATAGAATTTAAACTTTTATCGTTTAAAACCGCCACGCCCGGATCCCGGAAAAAAGGATAGCATTGTTTATTCTTTCGGTTTTTCGAAAAAAAACCCGATCCGTGCAAAAATATACCGTTGATTCGGAAGAGGAAAATTTAATTTTCGCGAAGAATGAGCCGGTATATCGAGGAATTGATTGGATTTGCCCTTTCGAGGATGATTATTGACGTGGCGTCGAGTGCGCATTGTTTTTCGTAGATACTCTTCGCGCAAAAATAGAATAAGCTTCACGGTAGAAAAAATGAATAAATACGGACAATCAAACGGTATTTCTTTTGTCATGTATTCATTTCGCCCTGCGCGACGTTGAAAAGACTAATTCCCGTCGTTTCGTAGGAATAAACTCGTTTTGATTCATTTTCGAGACCGCCGGGGAGGCGGACGTGAATAATGGGAAGCGTCGTCGCTTCGGGAGCACAATATGTGGTTGATTCCACTGTGTACCGTAATAAAACTGTCAATTAACAACGGAGATAGTTTTCCGCCTCGTCGCGAATAAATCCCGTATACGTAATGACGGACAAGTAGCCGTGATTGCCGCTAAGTAAATTTATTAATAGAGCCGTTTTACACTTAAAATTCTATTTCGGAATCATTGTTGTGAAGTGTGTCTGGACCGGTGACAAGTACAAATGAACTGCGGGAGGACCCTGATTTTTTACGCACGGAGACTATTAAACTACTAAATAACTGACAGTTCAAAAATACTGTAATCTCTGGCTAAAATGGTTTGGAAATAATCGAGATGTTAGCACTGAATATTTCATATATTTTCCATACTCTATTTTTTCAGTTTCATTCAAAATTAATTATGTATTTTATCATACAGGGTCTTCCAACGAAAATTTGACCCCCCTGTAATTAATTTGAGAACCGAAAATTTTTTCAAAATTAGATTGTGGGACCCGTCGATTTTTATTTTTAGGGGGAGCATTTTCAAGCCAACTTAATATGTTCGTCCCTCTAACACCGAGCCATCTTAACATTAAAATTTCAAATGGAACTATCCTACTTCAAATCGGTTAAGATTTGACAAAGTTATTAAATAAAAAAGTAGAGAGAAAACACTTTATAACACATTAGCATAAAAAATTGAAATTCTATTTTTCCTTAACATATTCCTTAACATTCCTTAACATATTAATTAAAAATAATTTTAAACAAGCAACTCAAAGATTATTTTCTTTATTTTTCGCTATTCTACTAATAATTTACAATATAATTTACAATAATTCTCTGCCACCTTAAATGTCCACCAGTAAAAGTAGAGAAAAAACACAGTAGAATAAAAAATTGACATTCTATTTTTTCTACTAAATATGGATTAATTGAAAATACTATTAAAACAAGCAACTCAAGCATTATTTTCTTTATTTCTCGCTATTTTACTAATTACTATAATTCTGTACCATAAATATTCACCAGTAAAAGTAGAGAAAAAACACTTAGGCCCGGTTGTAGATGCATAGTTTAACTGTGGTTGCGTTGAACTGAGTTTAATTACAAATTTTCCATTAAACGCGTTCCATTAAACTCGGTTCAACGCAGAACCACAGTTGAACTATTCATCTATACCAACCGGGCTTAGAAGACACCAGTAATACAAAAAATAAACAATCTATTTTCACTCTTCTTTTTAACAATAACATTACCTCATTTAGCTATACTATGGACTTCACTGTATTTTCAATTTAGTTTAAAATTAATATTCGTTATTAAAATATCGATCGGCGACGTTAAGAATAATAAAATTTATACCGAATGGAAGGGCGAAACGCTTTGGGATGGAGCGCGAATTAAAAAGTTACTGTTTCTGTCAGCTTTGATGAAAATGGAACATTAAACGTTCCGGCCGATCGAATGAAGTTTTTAGTTAAAATTTATACGTGCATATTGCAATTCTACATCGTTTAAACATAATCCCGGGGCACTCAAAACGATTACCCATTAGTGCATATACATTTTTTAATGACATTGTTTGAATTTGAAGTGATCCATTCGAAAATACTGAAATGTTTATACTGCAATGGTTTATGTCCCAAAATTTATAAATCAAATACTACAGGTTGGATTTTTAAAGACGATTTTTTTTTTCAATTTTCAATAGATTCCTAAATATTTGAGAATTGTATTAACATCATACACTGATCAAAATGGTCTACGGTCACAGGGGACAAAGTAATTAATAGATAATTATGTATCACTTTGATAATATATTTGAAAAATATTGAAAACTAACAAATATGGAGGTTTTTTTAATATGAAATAATGGAAAACAGGAATAGTTGTCGTTTTATATTAGAGTAGAACAAATTGAAAAAAAATAATAAGAAATTCTCATTTAAAATTTTCATGTCCCCTAGACCATTTTGTTGAGTGTATTTTTGTATTTATTATTTTGAACAACAAATTTAGCAAGGTGCTTGAGAGACATCCTGTATAATCCCTACTGAACCTCGCTCAATTTTTGACGTTTTTATCAAAATCTCCTCCAGCTTTTCCTCTCGGTAAAAATTCACCCTCTTTGCAATAGTACGTTTCTCCGCTCTGTTTCACCGCTCACGAAAAAACAACATAAAATTATATACAAAAAATTAATGCCAGCTGTTATTTGCAGTTTTTTAAGTTCATAATTGCGAAATATTTTATACGCTTATTAAATTTCTCCCTTTTTTCATGCTTCGTTGAATCGAAAATTGTTTTTCATGATAACTAGACTAGAAAATAATAAAATATTGTAATACTCAGTTTTGTTATTATACCTTTTAATTTTTAGCTCGAATTTACTGAATATGAAAATTTCTAATAAAATACACCACTCGTAATATCGTCAAAGGAATTACACGTGTGCTTTTTTAATGAAATTTGAAGTCGAAAAATATCGAACCTGACTGAAAATTAGATTAAAGAGTTTCTCAATATCGTGAATCACTGCAAAAAATCTTTGATATTGCCTGAATGAAAATGGGGATTTGTTATGTAAATTTGATTAAACATTTTCAATTTCATTTGAAAATATAGGAATTGAAAAAAAATACATTCGTAAAAAAGTCTAAATAAAAATTGGATACGTTCACATTACACAAATACATTTCTTAATTACTGATTGATACAGCACAAATTAAAATATATCGATCGATCGAAAATATCGCGTTTTCCCTTCGGCATTCAAGAGATGAAAAACCCAAATAACCCAAAAAACTTATTCATAATTCAACATATCAGTTCGCTGGAAAATTGACCTGAAAGTTCGCAAACTCCGACGTATATAAAACGCATCTGGTCGAAAGGAACTTTTTTTGTCAGTCTCTCGTTTACATGTTCGGGTCGAGTTTTTTCCTAAGTGGATTTGTTTGTTTGTTTCGATTTAAAAAGCGTATAATCACAGAACACTGATGGTCACGAAGCAGGGATCACAGATTAATATTTTAGTCTTATGAATGCCGCTTTGTTGCCTATTTAATATGCTTAATTAGATTGCTCTAAATGATGAAAGGGGGCGATTTGAAATCATGCACTGCTTAAAATAATCACAGCATGTTAAAGGATATTGTTGCTAAAATTGTAGTTTCTATAATTAATTATGTGAGTGTATTTATGACTCATTTTTAATCACTATCTACAAATAACAAATACATACTGCAAAAAATAGTACTATAGTAGTATAAATTTAGATTTTTACAAATTACAAACGTAACATGGCGAAAATAAATCAAAATCATTAAATTTATTCTCAACCTTGACTATACAATAGTCCACCCAGTGTGCACTCCTAATCTACAAATTTCAATGAAAGTCATATCATAAAAATTCTCATACATCAATCGTTTTATCTAAAAAAAGACGAGGGTCACAATTTTTAGTATTTATTTTCTCTGCGATTTTATAGCGAATTTAAAATGCGCTTAAGTACACAAGCAAACAAAATAATTCCAAATGTTTGCCCAATTATTCTCAAAGATAATACTCCCGGTCGGTTGAAATTATTTCAACTAAAAATAAGCGTACGAAATATCCAATACACGGCATTGTTTAACGTCTCTCGTTTCTCCTAAAATGATGCATGCAAGTTTTACTTACGCTCTAATGTAAATATATTTCCACACATTGAAACAATATTTGCGTGTGTATAGCTAAATTACGCTACTGTTAGTAATTTGGTTTTTGTGTAGTCAGGCGATATGTTAGTACACTATTGGAAGCCAATGAATAAAATAGTAAATTAGCTATTAAAAACTTAAAACTGCTAATGAAACTACTAATAGAGTTTAGGCCAAGTTCTACAGGAATTGCTGTAAATAAGGAATTAATCAATGCAAATACAGAGTTCCCAATTGAGCTCTTATTGAGCACATGCATGTACTTTTCAAGTGTCTATAGGATCATGTATGGGTCATGTATATGGGTCATGTATGGGTCACGTATGGGTAATGTACGGGTCATATACGGGTCATGTGTGGGTCATGGATGGGTCATGTATGAGTCATGCATAGGTCATGTATGGATCATTGGGTCATATATGGGTCATATGTATACATTGCTCGAACAATTGAAAAAATATTATCTAATCATCAATACTGTCGGGCAGTGTGTACAAAAAATGTTCAAGTACCAGTATTTTCCCGGCTTAACAACTCATTTGAGAGAAAAATCCAACCACTAAATAAACAGTCAAATCAACATTAATTAAAAAGAGAACCGTTTCGTTTCGAGTGGGTTGTTTACGAGCATTCAGAAAATAAAATCGAGCAAACGGAACGTTTTCTTCGACCCGCCGAATTACCGGATAAACACGAAAATAACCTCGCACACCTCAGGTAACGTAAATACTTCGAATTGTTAGCGCAGCGCTACTAAAATATTTATACCTGCCATCGCGGAAATAAATATTACCATTTTGTATTGGAAATTCACGGAAGCGAACTGACCGACTGCTTTCCAGAGCTGCTTAACTTGGCCCGTTTTTCACTCCGGCAAAACGCAAGATGAATGGATAACGGTGCGCTAATTGCGGAAATTACTTATCGACTGTAATTAATTTCGAAGTACATAATTAACCACTCCACAGTCTGTTCTAATGCTTACTTGAAACGAGAGAGATAGTTAATTGAATTTTAAAATTTATCGAAACTCGATAGATTTCACAAGAGTGCACTTCTTCTTTTCCAAAAATGTAAGTAATCATTCTGAAACAGCCTGAAAATTCGGAGATATAGAAATTCTGCGAACTGAAAAAATGGGAGAAGCTGGATAAATTTGATAATTTTTTTTAGGCATGTTTGTGTATTTTTCGGTTTAATTTATTGGGGGACAGATCCATCGAATTAGCATCCATCAGGATTGTTATTAATGAAAGTATCCCAAATCCAAAGAGATTCCCTTTAAAATTAGGAAAAAAGTTACACATACATAAATTGGCAATTGCAACTTTTTGATGAGTTGGTTTTCATCAAAAAAAGAATTCCTTATTTTTGGTAATTTCGTATCGACAGAATATTTGCATTAGGTAAACATTTCGTTATCTTCATTATTTTAAATTGTACAGTAAATAAATTAAAAGATTAATGCCTACGCACGTAAATATTTTCTTTAATAATAATCCTACGCAAATTTGAAAATTTGTTTATAAATGATTTGATATACATGTACTTACAGTACTTACCTATAACATTAATTTGACGTACGTTACCTTTCACCAAAGTCAATACTGCTGCATTTTTAGCTAAACAAAATTCAAATATTGACAGTATTGACATTTGAAGTACGTCAAAATAACAAAAAACACTAATATTTTTGCAATAATTCTCAACAAATTTCAAACTCGTATATACACTAATATTTTAAATATAAGAATTATTTTTTTAATATATACTCAAAATTCTACTTACTAAAATTTACAGTGAAGTAAAAAGGTCCATATTTTTTGTAATACTTAGAAAAACAAAGTAAAAAACTCCATTCCGAATTCAAGTAACGAAAATTCCTAAAGGATATCCCGCTCCTTATTGATGCCTTCGGGGAACAATGGGCTATTTGTACATCTCGAAGATCAGGGGCAGTTTAAATTGCAAATTTCAATTATTTAAATGGCTTGATCTTTTACTAGGGGATACTTACTTTGCGAAGTAATTCGTTGTAACTTTCCTTCTCATTTGCCAGGGGAGTTCGGATACTTTGGGGGATTTATTCCTAAATTCGATGAGTTTAAAGTAATTAAAAACAATAACCCTCTTTATGAAGGAAATTATTTAATCCAAACTAATGCTTGTTTGTTTGTAATTTGAAATTATTGTTTTCGATAGTTTATTCTTTAATAATTCAATGTTTTTAGATTGTTATTTAGTGGTATTATATGTAGTTAGTTTACAATTAGAAAAAATAGTATGTACAGGGTGATAGAGTAAATTGTTTTATTAATACTAATTGAAAATTCGTGGATGTGCGTACAAACTAAAATTTATATTTTAACTTTATCTTAATTTATTTTCGGCAGTATAAATAATTGAGTTAATCGTAAAAATTCGTTCGTAAAGTTAATAGGACTTTCGCGGATGTTGTGTAAACTAAAATAACTTGAAAGTCAATAAAAGCTACATGTTTACTAAAAAAAATATTTTATCCTACATAAAAAAATTAGATAATATATAATTGCTCAGTCGAAAATAGATTACATCTTACGATATTTCTAATTTTATTTCTATGTAAATGATTATGTTGCTATTATTAAAAAAACACGTTAGCTTGTCTCCTCTGATGAATGTTATGGAAACACGCCTGCCAGAAAAATCTAAATAAATTCTTATCTGGAATTATGCGTAGCTATTAAAGAAGTCTTAATACCAATAGGCATCAAAGAAACTCTGAAATATGTAGTACATAAATCACCGACGAATATTATTTTTGGAGATACATAGGTATAAAGTATTTGAGCGGTAAAATCAGATTGCACTTTTCAATTAAGTCGAAGGATAAAGAAAATTAAAACTTTTCTAATTTCGTACGCGCGCAAATTGTGTTTAATAATTTCTGATTTAGAAATTGTTTACGCAATAAAAATGTTCCAAAATTATTTTTTGTAAATCGGAGATTCCATCAAAGGGAAATTCACTTTACAAGACTGGTTTTTCCGAATGAATTTACTCGCTCGCGTAATTTATTTCTTTGGCTTTTATTCAAGTTTCCTCGTAAAAATACCGGTTCGATGTTGACGAATAAAAAAGTTCATTGAAATTAATTCATTTTCGCACTTTTACATTTTTTCATCGAATTAACAAACATGCATTTACTTACATCTGAAGCGAAAAAAAATCACAATTCTTCACAAAAATTAATTTGTAGAATTCAAATCGTCCACAACCGAAAATAAGTCCGTTCAAATCCGGCAAAAATTATTACAAAAGTTTCAAAAAAATAATTCGGAAGAGTTATTTCCGCGCGAAAACTTGGATGTAATATGTTATCGTCTCTCGTCCGCGGGATTTTCGTTGTCTGTGGTGCCACAGACTTGTAGTGACTGCGCTCTGTGCCGATCTCGCCTGCAAAGGATACCGTCAAATTCTATGGCAAATTTCACTCGTTGCGCTGCTGCTTTTCCTACACTTCTTCCAACAATTTCTCGACAGGTACACGAATTTCACCTCGATATTCGAAAAAGTCGGTTTTCGGGATCTGACATATTAATTCTGCGTCCATTTTTAATTTTGTTTGTCCCGTATTTTATAAAATTTTGTTCATAATATTGCCATTATATAATATCCATATTATTTTTTAGGGTAAATTAAACCTAAACCTATGCCCCTACATACATATGTATACAGGGTGGGCACACTCAACGGGACGAATTATTATGGGCAAACTGTAAGAGATTTTAAAAATTCCTTCGGGTTAAATAGTATGTGTGTTGTGTATGCTACAATTTAAAATTATTTGTACATATACAGGTTGTCCCAATTTTGAAAAAATATACAAAGTTATGAAATTTTAAATGGAACACCCTATATTTCATTGCATTTTTGAAATTTACGCAAAATTTTAGAGTGCTTTTGTATAAATATTTTATTCCAAAAGTGTATACTTTTTGGGTTAAAATTTTTTTAAAACAAATTTTACCAATGCTGGCCTTTATAAATATTTTTACGAGCATTCAATAAATAAATTGAAATAGGTTTTAGTAGGGTGGCTACTAGGAAGGTCAAAGGTATTTGAAACTTTGGTGAAAAACTCTGTATATAGTGTGTGTGTATAAAAATTGTGAAAAGATGAGCTTTAAAAATATCAATTTTTTTATTTTATTGAAAACAGCCAGCCATAACAATATGGCGAGAGAACATTTTGGTTCTTGTTTGTCTAAGTTGAAGTTAAGCATTAAAAATGATGTAAATTTATTTTTGATACAGGGCCAACTTATAAAATGTCGGGTTAATTAAGAATAAGGGAGAAATGATGAAAAAAAAATCAATATCTTCAAAATTCTTAGATTTAGGTATACGGAAGTAAACATGAAGTAAACATTTTTTAGCACTCATTTCAATAAATCAGAAAAATGGGTGGTGTCACTTACAAAAATGGAAAAAAATATCTAATATTTTTAAGTTTAATTTTTCACACTTTTTATACACACCCTGTATACAATGAAGAGATTTTTATCACATACTCAAAAACTTTTGACCTTCCTAGTAGCCACACGTAAAATTTGTTTAAAAAATAATTTATTCAAAAAGTAAACATTTTTGGAATAAAATATTTAGACAAAAGTACTGTAAAATTTTGCATACAATTTAAAAATGCAATAAAATATAGGGTCTTCCATTTAAAATTTCACGACTTTGTACCTATATTTTTTCAGAATTGGGACAACTTGTATATGTATATGTCTAAATAATTTTAAATTGTAGCTAACATATACACATATAAATTTAACCCGAATTTTAAAAATATCTTACCGTTTGCTCGTACTCATAATACTCCGTCCCGTTGATCGTGGCCCACCCTGTATAGGTACTTAATACATTTTACTAGCTCAAAAATATATCATTTTTGAATAAAAATATTTAAAAATTATTTTTGTACTTGCCTTTATTTTATTATCGTGATAAAATAACATATTTCATCACCTTTTTGGAAAATTTCTCAAACGTAAATTTTTTTCTATTGGAAACAACGCAAAACCCCTACGTGAGTATTTTCTAATTAAACGATGGAAATAACCGAAATTACATATTCCGATTTTTTTTTTTCAATTGGGGTGGATTTTACCGCCCCATCGGAACGCGAGACGGGCAAGATTTTTCGAGTAAGTAATTAAAATTTTTCGTTACACAGGGAGATTATTTGCGAGCGTATATGCTGCGGGAATAAATAAATAGAAGGAAAGCGAGTGTACAGCTCCAGAAGCCCCGCTAATGCATTTCGCACTCGAAGAGGGTACTTTGAGGGTTTTTTTTCAGACGAGAATTCGTTCATTAATTTAAAGGATTTTTTGTGCACATTCTGCACGACTATTCGAAAGGAAATTAAAAAATGCTGATTACACGGACATTACATACATATACATAGTTACATATTCCTCTGCTTTTTCTAGTTGCTTCTAAAGTTTTCGCTCGAAAAAAACTTCCTCTATCTTATAATATTTTATTTCCATAAATTACGCATTCGGTCTATTATAATTCCTTTTTATTGTGCATCGAATTGGGGCGAAGATAAAAGATTTTCGAATGGGGACGAATTCGATATAATGGAATTCGCATTCATCGGCGCCGGAAAAAAAGGAAACTTCGCTACAAACTTAAGACTTTCCTTGAGAATAACCATTAAAAACTTTTAATTGGTATTCCTCTTTAGTAAGTTTCTTATTCTTTTCAATTAGCCTAAAAAAATTACTATAGCATTTAGAAAAATTGTACTACATTCATTGTAGATCATTATTTGTTTTCAATGTGGACGATTCAATGAGATGAAATAAGATTACATTTAAATATAGGTATACAGGGTGTTAATTAAAGCAATATACTTATATAAATGGGTGATTCTTGGGCTAATTTTGAGTAGAAAAGTTCATAAAAAGTTATGTTCACCGAAGCTCGGTTCTAGATATACAGGGTTGTAAAGTTTTATTTTTATTTAGGTTTTTTTAAAAAAATTGAAAAACCGTTTGCGATATATTACATTGAATTCTTGGATAACATATTATGGTATAAATACGCAACGCATTTTTTAAACAGATTTTTTATTTTTATTTTAACCAGTGGCGTAGATATGGGTAGGTATACCGAACCCTATATCGAAAACCGAGCTTCGGAGGACTTACCTTTATATGAACTTTTCTACTCAAAATTAGCTCAATAATCACCCAGTAAAATAACATTTATAACAGTGGTTAATTGGAGTGAAATTTCGCTCGAAAATATATAAATTATAAAAAATATATAAAAAAATATAAATAAATTTTATTGAAATCAGCGGGAAAAAATAAGGGAAGTTCATGTTTACTTCCCTTTACCTAAACCTAAGAATTTTGAAATTATTAAAAAAATATATATTTCTGCTGTGCCATAATTTAACAGTAATTGTCGAGCTAAAATTTTTGTTCTTGTTTGTTTAGTTTGGAATTAAACATACAAAAAAATACGGGTACAAAAAATTTTTTGATTAAAATTTTGAAATTTTTGATCAATCTGTATAAATTTTATATTATGTCATTAGACGCCAAGTCCAAGTCATCCTAACTTAGAAAGTTAGGATAGGAACATGGAAGTGGTTTTTCTTGATTTTCAACTGTTTGGCTTTCAGAACCACCTAAATTCAAAATTTTGTGATTTTTGAGTGGCTGTATAGCCTTTATTAAGAGACCAAGACACCGAGTGTGACACTTTTTGTAATCAGCTCACCGAGTAGAATCTAAAAATGTAAAAATGTACAGGGTGTCCCATTGGCAATAAAAAAGTTGCGGTCCATTTTCGGTATAACCGGAAGTAAGAAACAGTTGAAAATATTTTCAGTGAATCGAGCGTATCAACAAATTCTTGTATACAAATTTGCAAATTTTTATTACCACTAGGTAATTTTCCGGATACTTCTAATGGGCCCTCGTCGTGACAAACCCTACATATGGTGTTGCATTGAAAAAACCATAACTATATAAGTATATAAGTATATTTTCTCAAAATTGGAACAACCTGTATGTGTCTAAATAATTTTAAATTGTAGTCACCATACACATACATATTTAACCGGAAGGAATTTTACAAATCTCTTACCATTTGCCTACAATTATCCGTCCCGTTGAACGTAACTCACCTTGTATTAATCACACTTATTTATCATCTAAGAAAAGCCAGTATAAATTTCCACTCACTCAAACGCATCCTGCGGACGGTCCATTCCGGGCATTCCGGGTCGTCCTGCTGCATCACACCGGCCGGAAGAGCCAGCGGGATCCACAGAGGATCCTTTCGAGGGTAATACGTTACACGCCGAAATTCGTCGGCAGGTGAGTTCGCCCTTTGCACGAGACGCCCTCAAAACGATGAAGTTCGAAATACGTGACGATAATCAACTCCGGAGGGCAATCAGCGTAACAACGTTAGCGGCTCCATTCTGCTCTAAATGTATCTCAAACAAAGTCAATTTATAGGATGTGTATAACCGTGTACGGGCGAGTTTGATATCCGACGCCGGAACCGCGTATAAACTACAATGTTTCTAATAAGTATTTTATTACGCTCTGTAACTAGCTGGTAGTTAAAATGGTTGTTAAAATGTTACGTTTGCTGTCGAAAGTGTTTGATTTGTTGTTGTGTTAATTATTTTTCAGTTGTCTATAAGTAAATTAAATGTATGCCGAAGGAATCAATGTTATCGACATTGAAACAATTGAAATTGAAACAATTGGGTGTTACCGTAAAACCGTAAAACCGTAAAGAAAAATATTTATCAAAAATTAGTTAAAAATGTCAAAAAAATCTCAGAAATGCGGGCCTGCACAGCAGATATTCACAGCAATACCTCGACAGGCGCGATAAGATCGAGTTCCCGGTAAAGTTAGAATCGACAGAAATAATGATTGATTAATTAAGAAAGATATCTCATTCAAATTTATTTGTTGGGACCTTAACGTATTATGGTCTCTAAATTTTTAGAATCATGGATAAATTATAAAATTAACCCGGGTTTACCAAATAATATAAGGAAAAAACATTTAACTCAAAATAAATATTAGCTCACCTATTTTGTTGTAGAAGAATGGCTAGAAATTCCATAGTAATTATTCAAACTTATCATCGTCTTATTGTAAGTACACACCAACTTGTTAAACTGAGAAGAACACTAAGAAATAACAATATCAATAAATCACTAAAAAAAATAGTTTCAAAAAATCTATTTGACCGCGAGGTTAACAACCCTACAATACAATATGGACTAGAAAACAATCGGTATCGGCTACGTTTTTCAAAGGGAGGGAGGGAGGAGGGAGAAATTTACCCGAAGTATCTGGTTTTGAGATGTAAATACCGATCAGATGACTATCGCGACCAGGATTGTATTCGCTCTTTGATTTTTTTTATAATGGCTCTATTTTATTTATAATACATTTTTTAGAAAAACGAAATCTGCGAATCGGCTTCAAATTATGGGAACTACCACCCCTAGAAAATTGTCTCCCAAGCTCGGAAACACCCTGTATGTACCTACACTGAATTTTTGGACACCCTGTAGATGATTTTTGAAAACTCTCTTTGTTTCGAGAATACAGATCAAACAAGTAGGAGACAATAACAACATTTTATTACTAAAAAATAAATGTATTCTACATATAACAACAACTGTTGAAAATTCCTGCCTCCAGCTAGGATGCAAGCATCCAATCTTTTCCTGATTATCTGCCGAACACTTTCGAAAACACCAGGGTAGTTTCTTATTGAGATACACTCAACAATATTATTCGAACTCGCAACTCTCCCACATTTTTTACTGGAGTGGTAAGTATAAACTAGTGAATTTGGATGGCCCTGCCGGTAAAGAGAAACAGCGTCAGTACTGTCAGTAGTCGAAGAATTTCAACTAATGTGTGCAAAAGCCATTGCATTACGTGGACAAAAATCAGCATGAAGAAGTTCCTGAATGCAGTTGTACCTATGTGGTATGGCTGTAACAAATTGTCCTTAACAATTAATCACATCACAAATCATTATTCACAAGTATTTACAATTTTCCATTATTGTATCTTCGACTATCTGTAATCTTCCAAACAAAGAGTGCTTTCAGAATTAATCAATTGACAAAATATTCTTAGATTAACCCAAGGAACAACCCCTTGAACTCATGTCGCGTGTTTAATAAACACCCTATATAAAAACTTCATTCATCTCGTATTAAAAAACAAGTTTATTTCCCATAATATCTTCAGTAACAAAAACATAACAACCGAAAATAATCAACGACCAATCCATTTAGTGGTGACCATGTCCGTGTCCTTCGGATCCTTGATTAGCCCAGTGAGTGACGCCAACGTAGCTGGTGCCCCCTTGGCCGCCGTGACCGTGACCGTGCTTGCCGTAGTGAGCGGGGTGCTGAGCGTGTCCTCTTCTCTCCACAACAGCCTCGAATCCCTTGTGAGGATGGGACGTGTACTTGACCACTCTGTGGGTGCCATCAGCCTCTTTCAGGGTGTACCCTCCGTGGACGTCGTGCCCGTGGCGGTGCTCGTGCTGCGACTTGTGATCGTGGGTGTGGGGGTCGTGGACGCCATACTCGAATTTGTAGTGAGCGTTATCCTGCGAAGAAAAAGTTCATTAATTATGGCTCGATTGGGATAACTAGAGATGCTGGATGCGTGAGTTTGGCGACTCCATGGAGCTTTGACTTATATTTGACAAATGCACTATATACAGGGTGTAACTGTGATTACGTTAATTTCAGGTGATGATTCCTCGTCATATTTTATGAAGAAAATATTATATAAACGTATGTCCTAATTAGCTTCGTTTTCGAGTAACGGGGTGTTTCAGGTTTAATAAAATAATCGGTTTTTCGTAAATTACTGAAAATTTTTTTCGCTGATTTTGCTTAAACTTTTGTGCTTGTTAACAGTAACAGGGGGCTTCTTGTCTCGAAATTAGATATTGAATTTTAATTCCAGTGGCACCCTAGAGGGTTTCCTGACTGATTGAAATTATTGTACGCTACTGAAGTAAATTAGGACACAAATTTTATATGAACTTTTCTTTATAAAATATGACAAGCACCACCTGAAATTAAAGTCATCACTTAAGTTACCCCCTGTATAATTAATACGAGCTCTTTGCAGCATTGTTACTACGTTCATATTACCTTGGCGTCTTTATCTATTCCTGTCGAATTGTAATCGATTCCAATTTATACTTACATGGCCGTGTCCTGCAAGGACTACTCCGATAACGACGAATAATAAAATCACGAGCTAAAATGAGAATTTTATTGTATTAACAAAATACATTTTGGTAAATGTATCTATACTTACTGAATTCATATTTGAATTAGATCGATAGATACAGTGGTTCTGATATAATTCGTTCGCATTCCGATACCATTATATACAAAAATTTCGAGCCCCACCTGCTAGTGGTGTTGACGAAATTCGTGAAGTCATTGATTTCGCCCGATTTGGTCCAGTGGATTTCGAGTGTTAGGCCCGCGCTAAAGCCGATAATTTGCGTGGAATCGGCGAAAATAGTTCATAGAGAATGCGATATAGCTGAGAAAAAACTTCAATGAGACACATAATATCAAAACATAAATTCCGGGTATTGTAAATTTTCGCAAACGTTCCGAATTCGAAGTTAACAATGCGAAAATATACGGGAGTGTGGCCAATTTAGTTTGTTTCTATGTTTTGTGTAGGAATTCTAAGCCGTATATTCGAGGTCGACGTTTAATAACCGCATTGTTTGAGGAATTTACCAAGCGCAAATAACCATCTCACATTTCGTTTCTTATTTTATTGTGGCATTTACAGCTCGTGGCAACAAAAAAGAGTCGTTAAATAAGAAATAAATAAAGCTTGTTTGAGTTTTTGATCGATACATCAGACAAATTGGAATTGTTTGTTGAATTATGTTACATACATAGGCATATCTACTAATAAATTAATTCATTCCAACCGGACAATCATTAATTAAAGGATATTAATTACATATAGCTATTCATTGCAAACGGTTAGTTATTTAGTAATTACAAAACAAAGACTTACTTTATAAATAGGTACACTTTATAACATACCAGCATCAGTTATTGCATCAGAGTGCCTTTTTGGTGTAAAATTGAATGGTGTTTGAGCTCACACAAAATTTGGATTAGAAAATTTTAGAGAAAGAAAGAAATTTTGTCTATGGTACGAACACCGTAACTAGCGTCCTAAATGAGAGGCAGATATAAAAACAAATTCATATGATGCGTGAAGCTGGATGCACATTTAATAACATATTGTATAGCATGGCTTGGTAATTAAAATTTGAAAATTTGTATACAAGTATTTGTCGATACGCTCGATTCAACGAAAATATTTTCAACTGCTTCTTACTTCCGGTTGTGGAATCTTATTTTAAATGGAGCACCCTGTATATTTTGTCCATTTTTAGATTCTACTCGATGAACTGATTACAAAAAGGGGTCACACTTGGTATCTTGGTCTAATAATGAAGGATATACAGTCACTCAAAAATCACAAAATTTTGAATTTAGACGGCCAATTCTGAAAGCCATACCAGTTGAAAATCGAAAAAAAGGCTTACATAAAATACTATAACAACAATACTATACAACATGTTATTAAATGTGGATCCAGCTTATGCTTCCAAAATATATTTGCCAAAATTTAAGATGCCAGTAGTTTTGAAATAATAGTAAAAAATGTGTATCATTTTTTTTTTTCAGTACCCTGTATCTTGAAAACGGAAGCTAGCCGTTACGAATTTTTTTACTCGGAGCAAACCGAGCATTACTGAGCTTATTTTGACATGTTCTACCTCTCCTAACAAGGAGGTCACAATTATTTGAAACACCCTGAATTTTAAATATTGAATGAATATAATATAAATAAGATTTTTTTTTTATTTTTTTATTAGGTTCCAAAATACATATACAATTAATAAATTTTATTTTGCCACAGAAGAAAATTCTTGTGTGTGGCTCAAAATGAAAAGTTTTAGTCTTTTTTTATTTTACAAAGACTAATTGCTACAATAAAATAGAAAAATTATATTTTAACAAAACTTGATGAAACCAGGTGATAAAAACAGATTTTTATATTTGAAATATGACACGAAAATATGGTGGGTCCTAGGATCAGTTCATATGTAAATTCATATTCTAACACCATGAGATAAAAACTGAATAAAAATTAACAGAATTCAACAAACTTAATTTATTACCTATATTATAAAAATAACAGTCTTCATTTATCCATTATTTTTTAGTTCATATTTTTTTTACTTTATTCTATGGAATCAAGCATTCTTCAATCCTACAACTATTTTTCGCTAAAAATTTCCCCGTAAACCATCGTAAATTCGTTAGATAAATTCGTTAGAGTAAAAGCCGACTCTGCGGTAAAATTGCATTTCTGTTTACTTAACACGAAATAATCCGCGAAACGTAGCGCTTTTTGCGGTCGTTTTGTTCCAACAGGTAGCCAGTCATGTGTTGATAGATTGCGTTTAAAGATGTATGTTATACAATATTGCATTAATAACAGACTATTTACATAATATGGTCGTTTGTTATGGCAAAAAATAATACCTCACACTGCGCTGTGAAGTGTGATACAGATTAAATTTAAAGTAGGTATGTATATCGGTTATTTCACGCTTTAAATGTGTAGATATTGCGAATATTTTCACCGTTTTTTTTTAAATTCCGAAATCGTATGTATACATACAAGATCATTATCAACATTTTCACAAGAAAATCCATTGAAGGGAGCCTGCGACTGTGAAGTGCGAGGAAATTTAGGAATATTTGCATGCCCGATTTCCAATCCAATCATAAAATCACATTTTTTTTCTCTCCCGTTTTATCGGAATAATGCAAAAAAACCCCGAGGAATCGAATATAAGCTCGTATGTGCGAGCTTCTTCAGATTAAATCGGCAATTTCCACTGATACACGCTCGCTCGTAATATTTATTTCCAATTTTGCGTTACACCAACTATAATTTACGAAATTTTGAAGTGTGTGCCAACTGTACGCACCAAGTGGGAAACCATGATCCATATAAATAAGGTCAGTAAATCGTAGAATAAACGACACAACAACGAAATATCATCGACTGATTAATGATGTTGAACGTAAGAATAATACAGTTTAAAAATAATAACAAAAATTGTACCAATTAATTCTGTATTGCAGGTAAAACTATTATTAATATGCCTGGTTATTATAGCCTCGTCAATAGCAGAAGTGAGTCATTTATATTTATGTTAATTAACTGGTGCAGCTTTTATTTACTTTTTGATTTTAGAAGCATGTGGGCTACAAATTCGAGTACGGGGTAGACGATCCTCACACCAAAGACCACAAGTCTCATTATGAACATAGAGAAGGGGATCACGTGGTGGGAGCGTATTCGCTCAAAGAACCCGATGGTTCGGTGAGAACTGTCCATTACAAATCCGAGCCTCACTCCGGTTTCGAAGCGGTGGTTGAAAAGACTGGCCATCATCATGAACAACCACAATAGGGGTTTTCATTAAAATGTAGGCGAAAGATGTGTGAATAAAATTTATACCCAAACAGTAGAGTTTGTGTTTAGTTTTAGTTTTCTAAAACCTGTAGATACCAAAATCAAAACTGAAACCACCATATACATATATGTAAATACATTATAACCGGTTTCGAAGAGGGACTCGAAAAACAAAACTCAAACTGTCGAAAAGCTTAAAAGTCTTTAAAAAGTTTCAGTTTTGTTTTTATTCAACATGAGTTGTGTTTTTTCCGTTTAGTGGAAAACCGCCTGTAGAATCTAAATTTGATGATTTGATGATCATTTGGTACATATTTTTTGATGCCCCTAAATGAATACAAGGTCTTCAAAAGTAGACGGAAATATTTTAGAGGGCGATTTCTTGTTAAAATAAATATATGAAAAAAAGGTTTTATGAACATGGGTCCGAAAATTCATGCATAGTTTTCATGATACAGGATGTTAAATAAAAAAAAATACTATTTGCTTAATATGTACTTGATTCTGTCGAAATTTGGCAATATTATTTGTTGTATTAAGAGGCTTTTAGAACTAAATAGATTAAAACATGCTTTAGTTGTGAATAGGGTAGAGAGTAGTATAGGTGCTAACCAGCTGATGGAGGAGTGTGTTTAAAATTATTTTTCCATTTAACAAAAAAATGGGGAAAATTAGGGGGTAGAGTGGGGTAGGGGATAGGGTGGGGTAGGGGGTAGGTTAGGGTATTGGGGGAGGGGTATGGTCATGAGAAAATAAAAGAAACTCCGTCATCTGAATTAATTCTAAAAGTTTTAAAGCATTTTTGTCCATTTTCCGCGCTTTTTCGCACCATTTTTCCCCTTGTGGTAAGGGTTAATTTTGATTTCCGCGCTCTAGGAATACTACACCATTCGATTCAGCTCGTCAATGAGCTTCGAATGACCAAATTTACCCCAAATCCGTACATCCTATAAAACGAATTTTTACCGATTAAAAATATTAAATAAAAAATAAATATTAAAAAGTCCAGTGGCGTCCCGGAGGCGCCTTAGCGAATATTATTGGCCAAAAAATATGTAAATACGCCACTGTCTTTTTTGTAACTTTAATATTTTTTGTTTTATTACGCATCTAAAAATATACAACTCTTTAACCTCTGGTATTTTTTTCTCATCTCATGCACTTCGTTTTTGGAGAAAAAAAGAACCGTTTTATTGCATGTGACAAAATTGGTTTATCAAATGTTTGCTAAAAAAATCACAAGTGCCTTTTGAAAACAAATAATCAAAAAATTTCTAAAAAAGAGTGTTATTGCAACTTTTTCAATACCAAATTTCAACAGAATCAAATAGTAAATATTTTTTATTATATGAATATATTTTTTTTAATTTAACATCCTGCATATTGAAAACTCTGCATTTCCGGGCCCATGTTTATAGAAACTTTTTTTCATATTTTTTAATAGGGAATTACGCTCTGAATTATCTCCGTCTATTTTTCGCAAACCCATATTTAGGTCATATCGAAGAACTTTGAGAGTGAAATATGTATAATAATATTCTAAAAATTATTCTAATTAATAAATAATGAACGCATTTAATATACAATTTTTAATAGCATCGCAAACTTCGTTACTACAGATAGACGAACTTCGAATGTAGGGCGCGTATATTTTTAGCAATAAAAATCCAAACTCTATACTGATAACATTATAAAGCTATTTAAAATTATGCATTATAATAAGAAGTTTCCTCGTTCGAGACACTCTCCTGTACCTGTACACACACGTTTCGGCACAAATTCGGCTAATAACAGTCCCGAAATAAAGTTTTATTATTATACGAATAAATTTTGTTTTATATTCGCTAAATGCCGAAATAAAAGCTCTAAACTTACATGGTATTACAATGGATAGCAAGGAATTTTCCTTTCCAGTTGCGACTTTTTTCGCGCCAAGTTTTACACTCAAAATTCCTCCCGGCGTTGGAAAATTGTTAAATATGCATGAGGTGTGCCGTAACACGGAAAGTTCTTTACATGTTTCATACAGGATGTCCCACTTATCACTTGAGCAACTCTATAAAACTAGAAGAAGTACAAACTCCCTTATGTTAAATTACAAAATTATTTCAGTTTTATTGATAACTACATATTAATAAAATTAATTAACTACAGGTAATATCTTTGAGCAATCAATTTTTCATACTTCTAACTCTTCAGGAAACCCTTAAAGAAAATCCACTGTGAATAACCGTCGTGAATCCGTCGTGAATAACCCTGTATGTTGCAGTAAAAAGAACTGCATTTCCTCATTTCAGGAGACCAAATCTGGAATGATTTTCCTGGGAACATGCCGATAAGATTTGATGGATTCGATGTGTGCAGCCACATATCACGATCTCGGTCGAATTGTTTCCATTTTTTAAATTTCCAGTAGCCGCAGGAGTAAATCCAAAGCCGTTTGGAAAACATTTGTCGATTTCGAATTTGGTAATTTATCATTCGAACGCATGACAAGCCGATTGTTAATGAAATTGTTAAGTCCGCCCGAGCAATAATAAATCGAACGCAGTTATCGATTTCGACATGTAATAAACTTAACGAAATACTCGTTGTTTCTACATGCAGTTTTTTTTCGGTGAAACTATCCAAATTGGTGCTATATAAACCAGATTGCGAGCGATAAATACATCATTGTGTCTTTCAACGTTCAATAATAGTTTTCTAATAAAATAATCTACTTCATAATGCAGGCCGTGAGTATCTAAAAAAACCTTTGTTATGTAGAAATTTGAGATTTTTTTTTTATTTTTCAGAGTCTCATTATTATCTGCGTTGCATTCGGCTTCGCTTGCGCAGGTCACGGTCACGTAAGTACACTAATTAAATCAAATTACAATTTGAAGGGTGTAGCTAAACACACCAATATCAACCAGATCAATCAAGCTCCTCTTAAAAGGGCCATTTAAGATTTGGAATTTTAATCGGTTATAAAAAACAAACTAATGAATATTTTTCCAATGTTTTGAGTTTATTATAATTATTGAACCATTCCGTTTAGGAATTGAATACAACATCATTAAAATGACTGCCACGTCTAGCCTTACAATACCACATTTAATCAGTCCAATTTTTCAGTACATTTTCCACTATTTGGGCCTCTATTTTGTCAATGGCAACTTTGATTTCATGTTTCAATAGTATGGCGATTCAATTGGGTACAAAAATCGAATTGGGGTATTGTAAAGCTAGCCGTGGCAGTCATTTTAAAAATGTTTTCTTCAATTCCTAAATGGAAAGGTTCAATCTTTCTAATAAACTCATATCTTAAATGGCCCACTTTATATAACAAACTGTATTGAGTCACCACATTCGCACATCCCACGTCCCTAGCTATCCCAATCGATCCATAATTAATGAACTCTTCCTTCGCAGGACAACGCTCACTACAAATTCGAGTACGGCGTCCACGACCCCCACACCCACGACCACAAGTCGCAGCACGAGCACCGCCACGGGCACGACGTCCACGGAGGGTACACCCTGAAAGAGGCCGATGGCACCCACAGAGTGGTCAAGTACACGTCCCATCCCCACAAGGGTTTCGAGGCTGTTGTGGAGAGAAGAGGACACGCTCAGCACCCCGCTCACGGTCACCACGGTCACGGCGGAGCCACCAGCTACGTGGGAGTCACCCATTGGGCCAACCAAGGTAGCGATGGAGGACACGGACACTATTGATAATTACTCTGATATGGTTGTTTGGATGCTTGAAATTTATTAAACTGGAGATTATACACAATTTTGTTTTTTTTTATATAAATTTGAAGTGGATGTGCGTAACTGTTGATACAATTAGTTAGTGCTAGCTTTAAAGTTAGTGCTAATTGAAAAAGAAAGAAACTAAATCTTAACTCTTATTCAATTTAAAATTCCTATGATATTAGAATTCCCCTACATATACCTAGAATTACCATCTAACCTACTAAAAACTGTTTCAGTTTTTCAAATTCTACTATAACTTACCATCTAGTAAATATTTAAGTTAATTTTCTACATTTATAGAAACTATAAAAGAATTACACTGCTACACACATGTTACTACCCGGTGGATGAATTTTTGGAGGACCCTTGCTTGGGATCAGCTGAATAACTTGGTTAATGTTCCACATTAACGCCATTGTAATTGTTGTAAAAAAAATCGGAGTGATTTCTGTATGGTTTTTAATCTTTTTAATCTTCAATTTTGTAATCTATTAATTATTTGTGCACTTCTTCTTTCTATTTTGTAAAAACTTGACCTGTCCTATACATTTATTTATAAGTAATGTCAAAAGGATTACAGTCTATCTATTCATAAATGAGGCGGAGTAAAAAATGAATCAAATGGCAAAATTCCACCCTACACAGAAGCTACACAGAAGCTACATATTTATTTTAATAATACCAATAATATTTTAATATTACTTGGTTGGTTCACCCTGTATTGGTTTTGCAAGAATCACGAAGGCGGATTACTCCACCTCATTTATGAATAGACTATAACGAAGATTTTTGTTGTTTTAGATTTATTATCACTATTATTACAGTCTATTCATAAATGAGGCGGAGTAATAAATCAATCAATTGACCAAATTCCAGCGTACACAGAAGCTACACAGAAGCTATATCTGCCCAACAGAGAAATTGAAAAAAAAATATGTTAACGATAATATTTTAATACTACTTGGATGGTTTATTCTGAATTTTGGTTTTGCTAGGATCACGACGGCGGATTATTCCGCCCCATTTATGAATAGACTATACAGCAATTACATTATTTTCCAGGAAAATTCCACTATTTCCACCTTTTCCATGGAAATTTCCAACTTTCTTTTATCTTTCTTTTCAGAAATAAGGATCAAATATGTATACTATACTAAACAACGCTACACATATTCGCCTATTTAGTCCCGCTGGCATTATGCAGTTCATTCCATTCTATTATGTCCCGTTCTATTCAGAACAGGAATATTCAATTTTTCACCGATGCCACACGTGCTAGACGTGTTGCATAACGTTCGAAGTCACGTGGAAGTCTCCCTTTTTGGAAGACGCGCTAAATGAACTATGATATTTCCGAGTTAGCTTCGTCATGATGGAAACTTTATAACGCCGAGCGAAAATTTCGGTAACGAAATTAAAACGGACCAAAGAAATGAATTAAAACAGAAAGCGGATGACGTCTGCTTCCGAGCTTAAGTTGCTTATATAATTACCGAGCTCATAAAAACATCGTAGCGCAAAGTGCATTTTCTAATAAAAGTTAAAAATAATGGAACGAACGAAAGTTTAGGATATTAATGGTTATGGGGTGGAGGAGAGGTTATTTCAATATTATGATATAACCGAGCTTGCCCTAAACATGTTTTGATAATGCATAATGCAATTCTACCGAATTTCTTATGCAGGACGATATATCTCAAGGCGAAAAAGTAGTTTCTGAAACGGCTGACAGCATTAATAACTTTTATATAACATATTTTCTTATACACTAATTTTTCCCGGGAAGGAAATGGTCGCGAGTCTGTAGCCATAAAAACGAAGCGCCCGTAGCTCCTTATTGCCGGAGATGCGGCTAAGATAAATGGCGTTTGCCGGAATTACATCTTGTAGCGTTAGCGTACGTACGCTGGATGCATTTTCACACTTCTCTACGTGGCTTAACAAGCGGAAAATTATACTTAACTTCGCTTTGGAGTCGCACCGGAAGCGATATGCACGTTTCAGGAAGTGCTTACCAGTCACAAAGAAACAATTCCACTGTAGGAGCACTTTGGATGGTGATTTGAATAAAAAAGGAGTAACTGTCTGTTTGGGGGCAATTAGAGAAAAATTTAGAGCGCGGATTTCGTAGGAGATTGTATAGAACTATGGAATTATTCGCAAGTAATCGCCACTTGTAGTTTCTCTCTAAAAATTTACGTAATGGGCTCCCGTAATGTAGGTACTTAAACGAATTGGCATATATGTCTTTACGCAGTAAAGATGCTAAAAGACTAATATATTTCTAGGAAAACCTTCATTTAAAAGAAAAATAAGGGATTTCCGAAATTTAAAAAATGCGCAAAATTCTGGCCAGTAAAATTAATTGTTTCTTGAAGCGAAATATTATGTCGGCTGATTAGTTTTCTGTTACAGAAGTTAAGTTATACAGGCTGCTTCCGAACTTGGGGTATATACAATTTTTAATGATGAAGTGACAACGGGTCATCTTACCGAATTATGCCATTATTTAATCAAAACCGTAAAGAAAAATATTTATCAAAAATTAATTAAAAATGTATAAAAAATCTCAGAAATGCGGGCTTGCACAGCAGATATTGACAGCAATACCTCGACTCGCGCGATAAGATCGAGTTCACGGTAAAGTTAGGATCGACAGAAATAATGATTGATTAATTAAGAAAGATATCTCATTCAAATTTATTTATTAGGACCTTAATGTATTATGGTCTCTAAATTTTTAGAATCATGGATAAATTATAAAATTAAACAGGGTTTTCCAAATAATAGAAGAAAAAAACATTCAACTCAAAAGAAATATTATAGCTCACCTATTTTGTTATAGAAAATGGCTTGAAATTCATAGTAATTATTCAAACTTATCACCGTCTTATTGTAAGTACACGCAAATTATTAAATAAATTGTACATAAAAATAATGAGTTAGAATTTCTCATTAAAATGTCAAATGCGCTAAAGTAAATTTCAAGATAATCTTACCCCTTTTAAGGTTTAATATGGGCTACTTCCTATTGTATTAACGAAGAAAAACGTTTCTTCGTTAACAGGAGGTTTTCAGTTCTCATCCCAAAAGTGGGATATTCTTTTGTATATTCTATACCAAATGTAGCCATGGACTATTAAAAAAATCGTTACGGGAGCCCATTGGAGTGACACATATTATTCAGGTGGCGCAAGTTTTTGATACGAGCGCTATATTAAAATTAGTCAATATTCAAAACCAAAATTAAAAAAATAATAAACATTTATTTAATAAACATTCGGCCGAAACTAGCAAATGTAATTACGTAATTAATTGAACCGCTACAAACGCTCAATTAATTATTCTCTATTTTCACAAACGAACAAACTAACAAACGAAGAATAGTAATTGAATGTTTCGAGTAAACAACACTATTATTAATTAAAATCAACTTGTAAAGGAGAGCATGAGCAAAATTGTATAAAGTGCGCGACATAGCCGAACTTTGCGATAACGCTCGTTATCTTAAAGTGACAGTCGAATTTCCCTGATACTTCATTGGGTCGTAAAGTTGAGTTTTATGATTTTGGAAGCGCTTCACATAATGAGTAAGGTAACTATAGAGCTTCCGTTTGAGTATCATCGACGCTCTGCTCGGCTCTACTAGGTGAAATATCGCCTTTACGTGGATTACGCGACGCGATTTATCGGATTCTCGAACCAACTTCGTGTGAGAGTATTGTACTTAGAGTTTGTCGTCGCTTATTTTTAGTTGGGAAATTATGAGCGATGTTGCCAACATTGAGGGAATTTTTACATTTTATGGGGTGTATTCTACATTAATGAGATGAAGAGAAATGTGTAACTAAGATAGTATTCCGCTATACCCTACAATGTTAACAAATATCCTAAAGAAGCAAAGTACTCTACTACATCTATTACTACTACTTTAAGTAAGTGAAAAGAGAATGTGGAAAATAATTGTTGGGTGAAAACGCATGGATTCAACAAAGACCACATTTTGGGAAATTT
This sequence comes from Phyllotreta cruciferae, assembly GCA_917563865.1. NCBI lineage: Eukaryota > Metazoa > Arthropoda > Insecta > Coleoptera > Chrysomelidae > Phyllotreta > Phyllotreta cruciferae. The sequence goes on from OU830613.1 coordinate 6,402,156, forward strand.
GACGAACATTTTAATTTTGTCGACATGTCTTAAAATATACCGGTGTTATTGAAATGAATGTACATATTGAAACTTATCTTTGCACTTTTCTAGATTGGGGAAAAGTATTATTTTTTAAAAATAACTATTATTAAAGGAGTTATTACATTTTGAAAAATAATTTTAAAATGAACGTACGCTGCTGCATTATAGAGATAGGTCCGAGAATGACATTGTAACTAAGAATTCAACGTCAGATACACCACATAGAACTAGGCGTACTACTAGGCGTAGTGTAAAGGTCGGAAAAGGGTTATTTTGCCCCAGATTTATTTGTTTGAATTTAAGAGTAAAATTAGTGCCATTCATTTTTTGATATGAAATATTCTTCACAGTTTAAATATGTACATTCATTTCAATAACACCCTGTATTTTGGTTCTTCTTTCTATTTCGATAATCAACGGATTTGTCATCCCACAACATAGTGTTTTGCTCATAATATAGGAAATCATCTTCGACACCTTCTTTTGACCACTTTCCCAACATTGCCATTTAATTATTTACTTAAACTCTCGGACAGTACTCTCAGGCCCCATTGCAGATGTCGTATAGGTGAACGATAGTTCAACTAAACCGCGAATCAACTTTCAACCTAGTTCATTTTGGTTTTTGTCGTAGAGTGCAAGATCAACATTAGCTTGAATGAACACTGTTCAGGTCACGTTGGTTGCACACGAAATATAATGGCCCATATTCAGCGCCTCATTTTAAAGTTAGAGTAACGCTAACAAAAGTGACATTTTTACATTGTTGTTATGGAGTAACTATGGACTTTGTTAGGAATTTAAATCTGTTTTTTAACGTTAAAATGGGGCGCTGAATACGGGTCAATGTCACACACCAAAATGATAATTAATATCTAATCGAAATCTACGTTTAAAGTCAATATCAGATCATAGTCAATATTCAATTTTCTAAATGAACGGGTCCTTTTCTGAAGCTTTGTTGTCTTCTAGGTTCTAGGATGTAAAAAACCATTCAAAATTTGTAAAAAACTTAATCGTCTTCTAATAATACGTTCATTTTGAATAATGAATTGTATATCGGATATTCAACCTCAATATTGGGGGTTAACAACTCAACGTAAAATATTAAAACCTTCTTGAACCGCCTTTGAACGCTCTTGAAGGACCGTTCACGTAAACTTCTCTCTGAACAACAGATCAATAGTGACTGACATACTGACAACACAAATTTGCAGTTCAACCAGAAACACAGTTGAACTGTGCATATACTAATGGGCCTCAGAATACTTTTCTAGTTACTCTCAAGGGTATACAAAAACTATGGCGACTAGAACAAGTCGAGAGTTGCTAGCTCGCGGAAAATAACCGCTAACTCTCAGATAGTTAGTCTCACAACACTGTCCATGGACTGGCGAGAATTACTCTCGAGAGTCATACTCGAGAGTTTTTCTAACAATTCATGAGAGAGGGTGTGTAAATAAAATAGGGAAAAATTTAGGTTAAAAATGAAAATATAAAATGTTTGTCATTTTCAGATTGTTTTTGTAAGTTTTTTCTAATTATTTTAGGTGTTTTCAGAATTTAAAGGAATTTATTGAATTCTCTCGATTTTTTAAATGAATCTTCATGTTACTTTTTTTAGAAAAAGATTTTTTATTATGTTACTTTTTTCGGTAAGGTTTTTAGTATACCTAATAGGTATAATGTAATCGTTAATCCATCAGCCATAGTAATCTTTATTTATAACGGAAATAATATTGATTATTCATAACGAACTAACATACGTAGGTAAGTGCCTACCCGGGTATTGAAACTATTTAGTAACATTAGCCCACTAATCTAAATGTATAATTCGCCTTAATTGAATATAGGTACAGTTCACCAGTTCCATACAATTTCGACGTTGAATAATTACAGACTCGAAATGAGCACTTTTCCATTTCATCACATTTCCAATCCGCACATACGCGAATTACGATAATCCATTATCGGGGGTGTTTAGGGCCCCGCGCTCTAATCACTTGTTTTCGGCCCTTCGGCCTCAATTACTCATAATTTCGGCGTCATTCGCGTCGGATACTGTGTCCCGCGTAGATATCGCTAACTAATTATCAACTTAAACATGCGGAGACAAGTCCTAAACACATGAATGTTATAGCGTTCAATAACGCCACAGAGGACGTGGAGCCGGTCTAATGTGGCGTATGTCCTGTGTTTGTCCTGCACGAGGACGCGCTGGCCAAATAATCGGATCAACGAATTTATAAGGATCGACGGACAGACAAAACAGAAGGCCGAAAATTAACTTTTGTGTTATTCGAGGCTTGTGTACTTGTAATATTTGGGGTTTTTTAATCCTTATTGATCGAATCAATGACAAAATCAAAACAACTCAGTCAAATCAACTTATCATTAAAATCAACACAATCAAATCATCAACACAATCAAGTTGATAGATTGTGTGATTTTTCACTGATCAAAAAGTGAATTATTATCAAACAGTCTCTTGGATTCATTGAATTTATTATTGCACTTTAATACTTTCTAATTAATTTTTGAATAAGTATTTTTTTCCATTAATTAAATGATTTTTAGACAGGCTGTCGCAAAAAGGTTGGGACACGCTTAAATAACGCTTAAATACAGACGAAAATAAGATGATTTAACCTAACTTGCCTATATCCACAAGTGTTTAGTAAACAAGTTACAGGATGTTAAAATTAAGAATAATAAAGAGATTTTTTGATATTGGGCTAGAATGGATTAACTTTTTTTTTGTGAAATTTTGTACAGAATATCCCTCTTTGGGGACATATTTTAAATGTAAAAATTTTATTGAAAATTATTGATCCTATACTCAGATTTAATGAGGGAGTCCCACCCTCTCAAAGCCCTAATTGTTCCGCCCTTAATTGTTATTCACCTAATTTTTTAATCGAAACTAGATTTATCGTTTTTTTATAATGATTTTTTACTATTAATATAATTTTCTTCAAAATCCATATTTTTGGAGATACCTAAATCATTATTTTTTCATTAATATACGATTTTTGAAATCACAATTTCAGAATGTTATTATTAGATAATGCAAATTTTTAACACTGTTTTTAATAATTAAGTTGTTTTAAAAAACTTAAGTCAAGATAAGAAGATATTTCATACTTCAGGCTTTGAGTGAAAGAATTATACACGGCGGCCAAGTTGGACCGCTGCAATTTAGTGAGCGGTACAGTTGATTATTTTGCAATGTATCGAAGAAAGAGCGCATATGATACTTTGACGCGCTGAAGCCACGCCTGCTCCATGTTGTAGTATTAAAAGTATTTTCTACTCTCACTATTTTACATTTTAATTGATAGTCTCTTTCTATAGAGTGTACCGACAAAAATTTGCCTCTCTGTATATTCTTTCATCAACGATTCAAGTTAATATTTATTATGGTTAATAAAATCAGGTTAATACAAAATTGAAATCTTTAATTAATAAAAATTGTTTAATACCTAATTATACCCTAATATGGCCTCCATTAATAACACAGGTCTACAAAAAAAGAAAAAAAAGTCCGCGGACTATTTGACCGGACCATGGTATTCCTAGGTATTTTGGCGTCCTGAATCCGATCCCGCGGTCAGTTTTGCCCCATCACGTCAGAAAACCCAGATTTTAAGGACGTTAAAATGGTGCTTTTTCGGAACCGGCCCCGAGACAATTTCTCAAGTGATCTGATGTTAAGTTGGGGATAACTGTTTAGGTCATAAATACCTTCCATGCATTGTACGGGGGCCATGAATCTCGACCAGGACCGGCGCAGAGACAGCACAGTGGATAAAATGTTACCATGAAAAAGCACCATTGTAAACAGATTTTTGTTGAAAATATCTTAATCTGTTAAAATGGTATTATGAGAAAAATTTTATTACGAACAACGTGCTGAAAATTTATAGGTTTCAAAAAAAAATTATTTTTATCAAAAAATATGGATTTTATAGAAAATTTCCAAGAGTAAAAATTCATTATCGATAAATCTAGTATCGATTCAAAAATTAGGTGAATAACAAGGGCGGAACTATTAGGGCTATGAGAGAGTTGGACCCCTGTTATATCTGAGTTATTGAATTTTCGAAAAAAAAATCACAAAAATATATCACCGATCACCGAATTTAACAAAGATATTCAGTATGGGTGGAGTTCAATTGGTCCCCGCGGTCAAATTTACCCAAATATAATCCTTTTTCGACTCGAAAGCTATCAGTCAATTGGTCCCCAATACCGGATTAAGGGTTTCTAGGAAGGACCGATGGGAATATTTATAATTTCAAAATTCTCTGGTAAATTTCGATTATGTATTTTCATTTCGTAGTACAATTTAATGAGGATTTTATGATTAGGGGAAATTTTTTGACTTCTGTCTTTTTTTTCTATTTCAATATAGGGAAAATCCCATCCCTTCCAGTATACTTCTAGAAAATTAGGTGTACTTTTCATAATAACAAATTTCGATATTGTAAAATATGAAGGTACTTTACTCTTGAGCAAAAATTAACATTTTTTGATATACCTCGTATAAGATTGATAAAATTTGATTTTTGATGGTTACATCTTGGATTTTAGATCATGCAGAACTTTTTGTGAAGAATAACTATTTCGTAAAATTAATAATAAAGTTTCCCATATGTTGCCAACTATTTTTTGAAATCCGTTCGTATATTAAAACTAAAATAATTCTTTTTTTGTACAGAATTTTTCTTTTAATATATATTGTACCAATTGTATATTATTTTAAATTACTAATGCTTAGGTATTAAATATTTTTTAACACTAAAAGCTGCATTTTGTCCAAATTCTCTCAGCTATCTAAGTACACCAGAAGATGTTAGCCAAATGATGTTATTCATGCAATGAAAAATCTTATCTAATCGGATTAGGAATATTTTGACCGCGGGGACCAATTAGCCCATTAAATTTTGAAACTGAGGACCAATCGACCTGTAGGATTATGGAACCCCGCTGACAAAAATGACCGTGGGGACCAATTGACCAACACCGTTCAGTATAAGTTTTAACGAAAGAAAGTTAAGCCATTCGCTGGTACAATATCAAAAAATCCCTTTTTTATTCTTAACTTTGACATCTTGTAACTTCTTCAGTAAACACTGTTGGATATTGGTAAGTTAGAGGTTAAATCATCTTATTTTCATCTGTAGTTAAGCCATGTCTGTATAGTTAAGCTTAATTTGTCGTTTATTTTAACCTGTTATAAAATTCTCTTTTGAAATCTACTATTAAGCGGGCGAAAATTCCCCTATTTCGCCTAATCAAAATTCGAAACGCGACCCGATTTCGTCACAACGAGCCCCTTTCGAGGGGGCAGAGGGTGCTTCGAATGTTCCCAACGACCTCTCTATTCCACTTTCGCGATAAATGCGTAGTTTTAAATTAAGTGCAGCGCCGTTTAACTTCCAAAACTCCTTCGCTATCAAACTGAAAATCCCCTTTTGATCTCGTAATTTAATACTAGCCGACTACTAGGCGCTATTACTATTGCTGCTGTATACAGTCGGGTTACTAGTACGTCTTTATTTTATTACAGGTTGTATATCGTGTATGCTGGGTGCTTTATATGCAGCCGCTTTTGCGTGTAGTGGTAATCAACCGAAATTAATTTGCTAGTAGTTTAAAGCCGATAGATAGATGCAAGTTTAATGCGTTTTGTTTCGTCCATATGGGACGTTTTGTTAGTAGATATTTATCAGAGTAGAAACAGTTAGATTTTAATAGAAGTTTGTTTTTTGGTAATATTTAAGTTGGTTTTCTGTGCGTTTTGAAAGAGCAGATGAGCTTTCTAATAAGCCTTCTGAAGCTGTTCTTTTAGGTCATTATTTTATGCATAGTCTGAATTTTTTTTATCATTTTGCGTGGTTTGATTTTTGCGTGAATTTTTTTATGAACTTACTTAATTTTTCTTATTTTTACTTGATTTTTCAGGATATTTTTTAGCTCCACTATTCGGTTTTTTTAGTACTAATGATTTTTTAAAGAATTCTGTGATTATTTCAAAAATTCATGATTTTTAAGATTTTTTTGATAATTTCTTTTATAATTTACGACTTATTAGGCTAGATTAAAATAAATACAATCCTCTTCTTGTATATTCTTTATTTTTTAAAAGATGCGAATTATTACAGAAAACTGTAAAAACTCAAATTACAGGAAACTGTAAACATTAATTTCAAAAAACTTTCAAACATATGACAAATTACAGAAACCTGTAAATCTACGAATTATAGAAACCTGTAAATACAATTGCGCCATCTATACTACAAATACTAAAAATTCCTTATCGACTGTTATTTTATTTTTCCCATTGGCCAACCGTCTCCATTGTGTAGATACCGCGTATAATTTTATTTTTCTAACGGTCAACAGCTGTTATGGCGCCTAACTGTTACGAGCAAGACATCGCACAAGCACGAGCTTAGATTGTACATTTTCAATTCCCGCATAAAGTTTTAGTTTTCCTTCGTTTTTTCCAGTGACCGGCGAAAGATCTTTCCACGATGTCGTTTAGCAAAGCAAAGATTCAAAGATTCAACGACGTTAAAGGTGAGTGAATTTGAAATTTTTGAACGAAAGGTAACTTTCGCTTTCTAAAATGGCACGCTCTTGCGGCTTTCATTGGATAATGTTGAATTAAAAGTTGTATTATGTTGTTGAATGAATATATTTTGGCTTGAAGATTTTATTGTTTGTTACATTTAACGGTTGTTTATTAATTTGCTTCTCGTTTGTTTACTGATAAAGACGATAATTAAAAATAGCTTTTAACGGTTACTTTTAATTCTCTTTAAATGTAAGTATTTTAAAAAAGGGTTCACTGCATAGCTAATTAAGAGTGGTTTTTGAATGAAGAGTAATTTTATTTGTTACAACAATTAACAATAAATTCGTTAATTTCATAATAATTTAATAAATAGTGAAGTTGATCAATATCAATACAATTTTAGAATAATAGTTATTCTTAACGGTTTAATAACATATAACTCTATATTTAGTTATGTTTTATATCCTTTTCAAACAAATATAAAATATTGATATACAGAGTGATGGGTGATTCATTCAATACTGACTTTAAAAACTAATAGATTGATATTTTCGCGAGTATACGATGGTAAGCCGATCTTGCATTTATTCGATTTTTTATAATAAGTAGGTAGTGAAATTTTATAACCTTATATTAATCGGTTATAAAAGGCGGGATGCCTATTATATGATATTTGGGTTATTTGGAACCATTTTAAGTAACCCCATATGACAACAGGATGTACTTTTACCTATGAAACACCCTATATACAGGGTGTAACATATGTGATGTCTTTAATTTCAGGTGGTGATTCTTTATCACATTTAATGTAGAAAAGTTCATATAAACACGTGCGTCCTAATTTTCTTCGTTTCCAAGTAACGGAGTGTTAAAGGTTTAATAAAATAATCGGTTTTTCATAAATTACAGAAAATTCTTTTCGCTGATTTTACTTAACACATAACAAGGGGCTTCTTATCTCGAAATTAGATTTTGAATTTTAATTCCAGTGGCGCCGCAGAGGGTTACCTGATTGATATTTTCGGTAAAAATTTGCACGCTACTGAAGCAAATTAGGACACACGTTTACATGAACTTTTTTCATAAAATATGACAAGGAATCACCAACTGAAATTAAAGTCATCACTTAAGTTACACCCTGTATGTAGCTTCAGTTTTCTTTTAATAGCCTCTTTCAATCATTGGATAAACGTTAAATAAATAGCTGGATTATTTCTAAAAATACGATGGCGCAATATTTGTTACTTTAAACTTTTATATTTGCTTATAATCTAATCGATTTTGATTTGATTCAATCGAAAAAATCAGCTCCAATCGTCCCAATACGACCCGCAACCGACAAAACCAAACCAACAACTAAACACAACGATGGAACCTCCGTCAAATCAGACACCGGATCATCCCAAAGTGTCCCATGCTTTAGGCCGGTAAGTTACAATAACATTTCCCCAGCATATTTCCTCTCATTCACCACCATTTCCAGCCGACTTTAATACGAAAAAAGCAGAAAACCACCAACCCAACACCGAAACCGAAACCCACAGAAAATCTAACCACAGACCAAACGCTGGAAGCTTTAAAAGAAAAAATCGTCGAGTGCGACAACAAAGATGCCTACATCAAGGAACTCGTCCAGCAGCTGGAGGAAATTAAGGAAAAAATTGGCCGCGTCGAGAACGCCTCCAGCCAAATCGACAACGAGACCAGTAAGTACGAAGAAATCGTCGAGAATTTGAAAAACGAACACGAGAACCACATCAAAATCATTCGGGAGGAGTTCAAATTGCGGCTCTGCGATACCGTGATGCTAAAAGAACAACTCCAGCAGCAGCTGGCGCAGCTGCGATGCGTCGTGGAAGCTCACAGAGAAGAAATGAACGTGTTGAAGACCTCTTGTAAAGAATTACCGAGTTACGTGCAAAATCTGGACGAAGATTACCAAGTTTTGCTGCGCCAGAAGCAACAAGAAATCGACGAGAAGGAGAACCTGCTGAAGAATTTGGAGCAGAGCTCTATTGACATGCAGAAGCAGCACTCGCTGGAAATCGAGAGGTTAAGGAAAGAACAACAGATCGAAATGCAAGACCTTGAATTCGAGATGCTCAAAACCATGACGGAATTGCAGAGAGAAAAGGAAATTTGTACCACAAGAATCGAAGACATGGAGAGGCAGATGACTGATAAAATCAACGAAATGAAGAACGTTTTCGAAACTGAGAAAGTTAAAATCATTCAGGAATCACAGGAAAAGATTAATCAGGTAGGTTATACTTATACAGGGTGTCGCAAAATGATTGGGACAAGACTGAACAGCAGACTGAAGACTAAAATAAGTCGATTTAACCTAACTTATCTATACACAAAACTTTTTAGTAAATAAGTTACAGGATTAAGGTTAAGAATAAAAAGAGATATTTTGTTGAATCGAAACTAGGTTTATCAATATAGAAAAATTCATATTAAATAAAATCCATATATTTGGAAATAAAAGGTTTTATTTTGGCCCTCATATGATTTTTGATATCCCCATTTTTTCACGTTTTTATTAATAAAAAGTTCTTCATAAAACTTTTTTTACAGATTAAGTTATTTTCAACAATAATCTATTTGTTAATCAGAACACTTGTAGAAAATAATAAGATATTTCAGATTAATCTTAAAAATATTATTTCAGTATTTATAAAAACTGTTAAATATGGCCTCCATTAATGATTAAATAATGTGTTAAAATGTTATGAAAAACTTTTTATCAATAATAACGCTCTGAAAATGTTTATTTCAAAAACCATTAATGCCAAAAAAAACTTTTATATCCAAAAATATGGTTTTATAGAAAATCGCAAACTGTAAAATAATAAATTATTATAAATTAATAATAATAAATTAATTATAAATCATGAATAAACCGATAAATCAAGTTTTTGTTCAAAAATTAGATGAATAACATGAATTTGAAGAGTTATTGATAATTTAAAAATAAATCATACAGAAATAAGAGATATTCTGTATAAATTTTCACGAAAAAAAGTAAAACCATTCTGGTCCAATTTCAAAAAATATCTTTTTTATTCTTATCTTTAACGTCCTGTAACTTCTTTATTAAACACTTGAATTTTTCCTAAAAATTATCAATAACTCTCAGATTTAACGTGGGGGGCCCAACCCTCTCAAAATCCTGACTGTCCCGCCCCTGTTATTCACCTAATTGTTGAATCGAAAATAGATTTATCGATATAAAAAAATTCATATTAAATAAAATCCACATACTTATTTGGAAATAAAAGCTTTTATTTTGGCCTTCATGTGATGTTAAGTTATGTTAAATCATCTTATTTATGTCCCAGAAGTCTGTAGTTAAGCCACGTCCCGACCTTTTGCCTGTATACAACATTTCTGTAATGATAAAATAATCATTTTGCTTTCTTCAAGTTGGAAGAAACTCTCCAGAAGAATCTAACCGATGAGGATTTCTTGCAAGAAAAACTAGCAGAACAAGAGAACGAATGGAAAGCCAAACTGGCCGAGCAACGCAAGCAATCCGACGCCATTCTAAAAGAATGCCAAGCCATCAGCGAATACAACATAATACAATGCGAAATCGAAAAGAACTCCATCACTCAAGAGCTTAAAGAAAACATCGAAGAACTGAAAACCATCAGAACCAACTATACCACCGCCCTGCAGAACTTCAAAACCCTTAAAGACACCTATGAGCAACTCAAAACCGACGTCGACGCTCAAAAACTCGAGCTCCACGACCAGAAGCTCGAATTGCTCGACCAAATCCAATCCTACAAGCTCCAGCTTCAACGCGTGCAGAAGGAAAAATCCACCTACGAGTTCACCATACAAAACTCCCAGATCACCATCGACGTGCTGAAGAACCGGCTGATGAACTCCGACAAGGACGTCGAGCAGCTCAAAGAAGAGCTGGCCGAGTGCGAGCAGAAACTCATCAAGTACGAGCAGAAGAACCTGGAGCTGGAGTCCGATTTGCTGCAGACTCGGCTGGTCAACGACGAGCTGGAAATGCAATTCGAGTCCACCATTAAGCTCAATTGCCAGGACATAGAGGATGTGTCTCTAAGACTGCTGAAGGATGTTAGCGACTACAAGAAGGAAGTCGTCAGGTATAAAGTGCAGGTGGAGGAAGAGAAATGCTTGAAAGAGGACATAATGGAGCAGTTGCATGACGTGTACGAGATATTGGGAAGGTTGAAAACCGAGTATGAGAAGGCTGAGAATGAATGTTCAGAGTACAAATTCGAGGTAAGGATTTCTTTCATACATTTACCACCGGGAAGATGTGTTAATTGTGTATTTTTGTTAAGGCTGATCAAGCGCAGAATGAGCTGGAAGACTACCGTTTGAGAGAAATGGACTGGAACATCATCAAAGATAAGCTGGAACTTACCATAAAAGATTTGGAAGAACTAGTCGAGAGAAAGATGAAGGAGATAACTGCGTTGAAGAAGGAAATTGATCAGGTCAAGGAAAAATCCGATACTCACAGCCTATCGGAACAATACTATCGACAAAAAGTCAATGAATTAGAAAGCGATCAAAAGGAAACAGGTTAGTCTCTATTTTTATTTATTAGTAGATTTACATATAGTTTAGGCAAAACAAAGATGAATGCACGTCACTGATGTCGTCATATTTGCCAAGCATTGTGTCCAACTTTTAAAAATAAACACAAAACATATTAAGTTTTATACCTGCAGAATTTAATTTAATATTAACAAGGAATGATAGAAAATGTTAAAAAGCAGAATTAAATCGTCCAAGAAAATTATTCTATTATAAAAATTCAACGTTTGTATATAAAATATTTTTTTTCTTATAGCCTCAACTATTAATGGCTATTCAACCGAATAATCAAGAAATAAGAATTTCTTGCATAGTTATCTTTTTCAAATGTTAGAATTGCAATTTGAGCACTAAAGTATTTCAGATTTTATGAAACTTTTTTTCAGAAATTTCACTTTGTACTTTTAAATGACAATTATACACTAAATTTTTCACTCGCCCTTTTAAATATATTTCAGATGATAAAGGAATTTTATGATGACTATTATATAGTGAAGAGGAACCCCTAATTTTCAATTTGTTTTTGACATTTGACAATTTTAGAAAATTCTTAGATTTTGTATACTTCATAAAAGTTCGGCAACACTGTCTATTTGTGACGTAGTAAATTTATGATGACGTGCATTCATCTTTGTTTTGTACAAACTATAGGTACACAATGTTAGCACAATTTATTTGTACTATATCTGTAATTATGTGCGATTTTTGTGCATTAAGAGCGTACCGGAGCTCTCGCGTGTGAAACAAATTTCAACCTTATTAGACCTTTCTATAAGGTTCCAATGAAAAAAAGGTGGGAAAGCTTCTCATTTAAAATTTACAAAACTATTTTAAAATATAAAAACGACAAAATTATTTAAATTATCTATAGAATTGCGCGGTCTCCTTTTTATTCAAAAACTAAAAAAATCAAAAAAAAATTGAAAAATAAAACGATTACAAAAATTTCAATGAGTCTCCTCAAAACAATTATTATTTTTAACTAACTTCCCCAAATTTCATAAAAATCGGATAAAAACTAACGATTCTAGAAGTAATCGCGTTTTTGTGAAGAAAAAAATAGGTCCGGTATCCTCTTAATATATATTTTTTATTATTAAAAGTTGTGCTAGATTAACATTAACATTAAGCTAGCACAACTTTTTTATTTATTGAAAAATTTTAATCAAACTAACGTCATAATTTTTTTGCGTTTTTTGTGCAAATTAGGTATGAAAATGATAATGTTAAGCTAGCACAACTTTTAATAATAAACAATATATGAATGCACAAAATTTGCGGACAGCGCACAAAATTTGTACATAGTTATAGATAGTACAAATAAATTGTGCTAACTTTATGTAAGTACCATCATGTTATATCTCACATTATGTTAACCCCATCATTTTTTCCATTAGAAAATATACACAAAAAGTACATAGAAATGTCCGGAAAATACGACGTTTTGGTGTGGAAGTACGAAGAATTGGAGAATGAGAATTTGCAGAACAAAATGAAACTAATGAAATTTTCGGACGATCAAACCGAAAAAGAAAACCTCAAGTCCAAATATGACAATCAAGTAATCATTTGCAACGAATTAGAGGCGACTAATAACAAATTGAAAGCAGAAATAGAAACTAAATCGGTATGTTACTAGCCATTTTGTTACTTAATTATTATTATTTATGGTCAATTTTATTCCTAGATAAAAGAATCATCGTTAAAGGAAGAAATCCAGAAGATCAAAGCTGAAAGAGACGCTCTTCTAAATAAAGTTTGCCAATTAGAAAACGAACTAAAACAGGTAATTAATTGTAATTAATATTCCCTATAATTCCCATAAATAATAATGTTATTTTATAGGGTAACAACGAACAAGATGGCAAACAATATACTCCGAAGAAAAGTAAGAAACTTAAAGACGAGGATAATTACGCCGATCCGAAGACTTGGTTAAAGAAAAGCAAACACCCTGTAGAGGATAAGGAAAACCTCAACAGTCCTACCAGGACGATAAATTCGAACAGAATCGAGTCACCCTTGAGGGACAGGAACTGAAAGACTAATTTATTTGTTATTTTATAAGTTTATTACTGGTGTTATAGCATTCGAGAATAATGTAAAACCGAAATTTACGATTAAAAATAAAAAAATAGGTTGTAATGATAAACGTACCGGTGAAACAAAGTCGATTGATTACGTGAACTAATTGTTGATTGGTTTTGTCTTGTATAACTTGTTTTTATTAATTTATTTTATTTGTGGAAATTGCTAATTTTATTGATTGCTTTCTCTACAAACAATAGGAAAATTGAATTAAAATAAAGTTTCCAATAGCCTGGCAATTACAGTTTGGTTTGTTCTTGATGATTAATTATTATTTATTGAATTATAAAATTTTATAAATTTGTATTTTCTCCAGCCAAATCGCCTTACAAATTTCCATTTATCTAGTCGAAATACCAAATAATTTGCTGTCGAAACAAGACAAAATCACATCATTTCTACCATTTAAGCTCCAATTTTTTCTACTTTTGTTACATAATTCAAATATGAATAAAAACGCTCTTTATTTAAGTATGTTTTTAATCGATTAACGACCGAGTAGAATGGTTTATTACCTAACATTTTTAAATTAAAACGTGGTAGGAATAGCTGTGTATGTGAATTATTTATAGTCTATTCATAAATGAGGCGTAGTAACTCGCGGTCGTGATCCTTGCAAAACCGATACAGGGTGATTTTAATTTAAGGACCCTTAAATTTGGTTTATTCAGAATTAATTATTAGTTGTTAATTAGTCAATTTAGAATGATTTTTGTTGTCATCGAGTTACAGCATTCTTAATTATTTTGATCCGTTACTCTTTAGTATTCGAGTCAATATTAAGTTATCTTTAATGAAAAATTAGATCAACTTGCACCACTATTGATAGACAATAGATGACGATTGATAGACACCATTATTTGTGATGATGCCTTCTAGACAATTACCATAGTCTATTCATAAATGAGTAATCCGTCGTCGTGTTCCTTGCAAAACCAATGCAGGGTGAACCATTCAAGTAATACAATATATCGTGAACATTATTTTTTTCTATTTCTGTATTGGACAGATAGCTTCTGTGTAGGCTGGAATTTGGCCAATTGATTGATTTATTACTCCGTCTCACTTATGAATAGACTATAATCATTTCAATGTTGCACTTGTCCCGTATGTTTGCAGCTATTCCTATCGCTCTGTACTCTAATTAATTCAATAGCTAGATTATGCTCTAATAAATTCTGTTTGCATTTTAAAATTGACTGTTAGATTAATTAGTTCACAAGCTTTTAGACTTCTAACAACGGAAAATTCTTCGAATTTTTCGAAAACGAAGTCTTATGATCTGGCTTTGTCGTCCGTCCGTCCGTCCGTCTGTCGCGAGTTTCAGCGGCTAAACGGTTATAGATAGAGACAAACGGACAACGGCATTCGATTCAGCATAGTCTCAAACCTCTCCCGTTTCAAAAAAAAAAAAAAAAAAAAAAAAAAAAAAAAAAAAAAAAAAAAAAAAAAAAAACAAAAAAAAAAAAAAAAAAAAAAAAAAAAAAAAACTTAACGTTACATTAGTTAGAAGTCTCTCTACGGCGCACTGGGCCGTTCGTCCCACTTGTTTAAATATATTTTTCAATGCATTGTTTTTAACTATTTATAAAGTAAATACATATTTTGATAAAACACTCGTATTATTACAGTGGTAACTTCTATCGAGCGAAGAACTACAAGATACCTACATATACATTCTAAATTCTAACTTTTTTTCTACTACCCCCAACCGGCTTTTCCGCCAAATTTACCCTAATGATTGGCGGAGCTCAATTTCATATCGCCCCATTTAAATTTCTCCTGCGTCGTGATATAGGCCATCCAGTAAAAGAGGTTGAAAAATCCGAACGAGGCAGGAAATACCACGCGAGCAGTCCTGTCTATAAGAGATACGCTGTTGACATGTCGAACTCTACCATGAGAATTACCTAAAATACCAGAAGAATGAATACATAGTGGAAAATTTAGTCCGTAGGTAAGTTTTGTAGAGTTGTGGAGCTGTGGAATTGTATTAGGAAAGTGTAGTTGAGAAGCTGTACAGGGTTTTTCTAGAGCTGTACAGCCTAGAGGCTCGTGTCGATTAGCATGTAACTTGCGACAGTTTTTGCGATAGCGCCCTTATTAACGTGTCTAAAAACGTCTGAGAGCTGAACCTGAAAGTTAAATTTCTTGCAGCGTTCGCTTTCAGGCAAGTCGTGTATACGTATATATTAAAGAGTGTGATAGTACTTTCAACTTTCTAGAAGGAATTGGAAATTTTTAGTGAGAGTAGAACAATGTCGGACCAAAAGTGTTAGTCGAGAGAAGAAGTAATCGATTTAATTTGGAGTTGAGGGATGTCAAAAGAAAAGATTGCCGTAATAAAATAAAAAACAGAATGCGATAAGAGAATTAGCTACGGTATCCAAGGTGAAATTTCGAGGAAATTGCACAATTTGCGCACCCAATTCCATCAAGAAATTAGAAAAATTGGAAACAAGACTAGAGGTTCCGGGACAGAAGATAATTACAATAGTGCCGGAGAATTTTTTCGGACATTATTGTTTATTAGAGGCTCCAATACTGAGGCTACTAGAACACCGCATTTTTGTGTAACTTTTTGGTATCAGAGAGGATTAAAAAGTTCCAAAAGGTAAATTGAAATCTTCAATTTTCTTAATATCCAATTTCGTACCCAAACTTTTTTCTTTTTTTTCTTTTTTTTTATTAAAGTAGCTATTATACACAGCCGCACGTTTACATTTTACACTCGACATTGTGTAAGTTACTACGGGCTCTGATTATTTGGCAAGAATACGTGTATACGCTTCCGACATTTCTTGCGCAAGAAAACGAGAAATACCTCTCTCAAATACTTGCATACAGTAACTTGCTGCAATTTTTGCTTTAAGTGTAGGGGAGAGGGGGGATAGTTGTTACAAAATTTTCATTTGATTAGTTTCCATAAAAACTATCCACTGAATCGGTCCCAAATTTTAAGACAATACGGCCCAATGTTTCTGCTCTACATTCCCGAAATTAGATCCAACAATTTATGTAGAAAAACACATTTAAATTAAACATTTATGAGGGCGTGTAAAATGTAACAATTTGCCCCACCTATGGGAAAGTTGTTACAGTGATTCGGGTATGTTGTTCTAATGAATATTATGTGAATTCAATGAGTTTTAAACTTTTTTTATTCATACCAAAAAATGCAAATGTAAAGCAATGATCTTAAACGTGTTAATCACCATAAGAAAGGCAATAAATACAAACGTAGGAATCGTCATCTTCTCTACAAGAGACTTGTACCCATTTCTTGCAACGTAGATAAAACGTTTTAACGAATCCGCTAGATTTGGATTCTGAGTAGAGTTTCAAGCATATACCCAAGACAGTGAGTCCTCTTCTTCGGATTCCTCAGAAGAGGAGTCTTGCCTGAAGTTTTCTTTTAACTTGCTTTTATTCTTTCGTGGAAGGCGGATTCTCTTTTTCCTATGTGCTCAGGAGCGTCAGGTTCAGTTGAAGGTTCAATTGCAAGGGTTTCTCATGGAATTTACTTCTTAGTGGGATTATTTTTTACTGTAACAATGTGCCCCTAAAATTTTGTAATAACTAGCCCCAACACTCGTTTTGAGGTTCTGTATTGGATTTTGCTAGTTCGCTTCATTTCTGGAGGAAATCTATTAGTGCAAATGAAAGAGTGATATGTAAGCTTTAATACAACACGTTTTTGAAAATCAAATTACCTATAGGTTAGTGAAGATCTTAATCGAAACACCAACACTTCACTTACAATTTTGACGTTAAAAAACGATTTCGAGGGTTTGCGGGCTTCTGCAACTATCGAATTCAACTTCCGTTCATAGTTGGGGCTTCATGGCAAGTATCCATAGCCAGAATTACGGTTGCCTATCTGTTATATACTCATTTTTATTGGGTTTATAACATAAAAATAGATAAGTAGCTATAAGTAGATAGCTATGGTTTATAACAACTAATCCTTGTAACAACTATCCCCCCTCTCCCTACATACTTTTGGAAATCACTCTCGCAAGTACTTTCGCAATTTTATTGCTAGTCGACACAAGCGTATGGAGCGGTAGAGCTTCTGACCAGAGCTGCGAGGTATAATTGTAGCGAAAATGTATGGAGGAAGACGGAGCTGTGGAGCTGTATTAAAAAATTAAAGTGTAATGTAATACCCGAACAATTAGAAGCAGCAGCTTCCCTTTGCCTTTGTCGTCGAAATTTATCATCCCCTTTCAGGCAGTAGAGCAACTGCTTCCATTTGGGTAGCTTGAACTCGGTTTGAGTAGTCCTCTCCATGGTAGAAGGAGTCAATGGCGGTGGTGGAGTTGGATCGTTAACTAGCATAAAAGACGATTTCCTTCTTTCGCAATTCATCGGAGAAGTCTGTAAATCAATGCAAATTAATAATTATATCTAATAATATCGTCATTATTGTCCCACAGTTTCACATTTACATTTCCCATATCCAATTACATTAAATATTATACAGGGTGTCCGGTAATTTAATGAATTACCTACATAAGCACCTACATAAGCATTACCTACATTTATCTTCGAAACGGTGCATTTTAGCGACTCAGAACAGGTATACCTTTTTTAAAGTTAAAATGTTGTAGTTTTTGTAAATTGATCCCGTTTGGTCAAATTCCTACGTACAAAAAAGTTATGGCCTTTCGAAGGAAAAAAAAGTGCGCTGAAGTGGCGCGCTCTGGATTAAAAGCGAAATGGATAACATATTCTTAATTGAACACCTCTAAAACCCCCATATGTGAAATTTGAAAAAGATATTTCTTGAATTACGCTGGATGGACAAAAAATCGAAATAAAAAATCGATTTTCATAGTGCTATAACTTCCTAAAGAAGCAACTTTGACTAAGGTAAATTTGGTTAAATCGTCATATTTTGAGTCCTACCCTTAGCAGTATGACCCTGTATAAAAGTAAACAAAATTGAGTCGTATCAAAAATAATAATAAAAATGAAACGACTCAAAATATTTAATAAGACCGCAACAGACCTACTATCTATTACCTATAGATTTTACGCATTACATAGATAAGCATGAGATTTGTTCTTGCTGTTGCATTTCTAAAACGTGTTACATATGAAGGAATATTAAAATTAATTAATTCAAGAATATCAGAACAGCTAATTGAGTTATGTAACAGTTTGCAGTAGAGAAATATAAGTGAAGCACAATAGCGTCTCATTTCCAATGGTCAATAGAATTGGATATATATATATATTCTATAAAAAAGAGGCCAAATTATGCTAGCATATTTAAGCTAAGATCGTACATAAGAAAAATACAACAGTTTAATGGCTTTAATATTGGCCAGGTTCTACTATTTCTGACAATAAAACCCATAAAATTTTAACGCCTCAGAAACTTTTAGCCATATGTGAAACGTAAAGTGAGCTTCATGTCAAAAATTACGCCAAATTTCCTTAATTTCATAAAGGCGTTCCAATTTAATAGTTCCATAAATTTCAAAGGGATATTCCCCGACGTCCTGCTTCCTAAAATAGCTAACATTTCTTTATATTTAGATTCAACTTGTCACCACTACACCAAGATTGTAGGTACAGGGTGGCCAACTAAGAATGCGAGGTACTGTATCTCGGAAACTATTCATCGTAGACTCTTGCGAAAAATAAATATCATTACTAAAATGACCAAGAGAAAAAACTGGAAATTATTTTCAAGTTCGTGAAATGGCCGCTAGGGGGCTTAACTGCAATCTTGAATATAAAAAGCGTTGTTTCTGTGAATTCCGCTATATTAACCTAACAAAAAAATACACGATCTTTAAAGTCGAGGATAATATGAACCTTTTGTGTATGGAAATTTTTGCTGTATCTCTAATAATAAAGTGGTGGGGGGTATTCAAATGTTTCCGTAAAAAACACCCAGTATCTCCGAAACGGCTGAGCCGATTTTAACAAACGTAGGCTCGTTGAAAAGGGCTAGTCTTGGACTACAGTTTTTATAATATTTAAAGTTTTGTTATATTAACATGTCGCCGCTAGAGGGCTTTTTTCGACATTCCGACGTAAATTGTTGATTTTCTCAAAAAAATTAAATGCCTTGGTATGATTTTATTTTCATGAAAAAATAGCTAAATGATGCCTAAACAGGCTTTCGAAAACCGCGTATCGATATCTGGTTCCTAACCTAAAATTTAGGACAAAGAAAATTTTATACGCGGAAAACCCTTAAATTTTTATTTTTTTGAACTAATTGAGAACTGATTTTTCAATTAGTTTTGACAAGTAACGCTATTAACAAAAGGCATATTTTTAAATGCATATTCACTATGGGTATATGCATACGAAAAAGACCATTAATAGAAGCAGGCCATGGAAAAATAAATATCTACTTCAAAACATAAATAATCTTGAAATTGTCAATTATAGTTGTCAATAGTTTCGCAATACTTTGAGCAATTTTTACGCTTTCAAAATGCCTTTTACGAACGATGAAGCTGTTGATATGCTTGCAGTTTATTTTGAATGTCTTCAGAATGCTGCAGTAGCAAAAAGAGTTTACGCGGCTCGTTATCCAAATAGGCACTCTTGCGATGTGAGAGTTTTCCCCCGATTAGTAGCGAGCTTAAGAGCCAATGGTAGTTTTCGGCCTACGTTTCAACGGCAAAGAATTGGAAGAACTCAAGAAAATATTAACCGCGTACTGGGATATGTTGAAGGAAATCCTCATGTTAGCACAAGAGCATTATCCCTTGAATTCGCCATATCAAGAACAACGGTTCAAAATATTTTGAAAGACCATAGGTAAAAGTTATAATGGCCGTCAAAATATAGAGATTTATTTTACTTTTTATTTAACTTTTTTAATTACTTTTAGAATGTACCCGTATCATGTCGTTTTACATCAGGCATTGAAAGAGGAAGACTTTGACAGGAGGTTGGACTATTGCCATTGGATGTTAGGCATGATACGCGAAAATAGAGAATTTTTATTTCAAATTCTTTGGACCGACGAAGCCACATTTAATAGTGACGGGAGAGTCAATCTGCACAATATGCATTATTGGTCTGCAGAAAATCCGCATTGGTTGCGTGAAGTTCAGCACCAAGGACGTTGGAGCTTAAATGTGTGGTGTGGAATACTGGGAGGCAGAATTATTGGGCCATATTTTTTCGAACAGTCTCTAAATGGCAATATCTTCCTTGATTTTTTGGCCAATCAATTACCGTTGTTGTTGGAAGATGTGCCACTGCAAACACGAGGAAACTTGTTTTTGCATTTGGATGGTTGCCCAGCACATTTTGCTATCATTGTGCGAGAGCATATTAATGCAGTATTTCAACAACGGTGGATTGGAAGAGGAAGTCTGTTTCCATGGCCTCCGCGATCACCAGACTTAACTTGTCTTGATTTTTATTGGTGGAGCGGTTAAAGGATATCGTGTTTCAGACACAGCCTACGACCCGAGAAGAGATGAAGAATCGGATTCGTAACGCAATACGAAATATACCGAGAGCCGAAATTGAAGCTGCAGTTTTGTCTACCCATGAGAGGCTTCAGCAATGCATAGAGCGTGATGGTCAGCATTTTGAGCATCTTCGGGGGCATTAAACACTTCATTTTTAAAATAATTAATTGGTTTAAATAAAAAATTTTAAGGGTTTTCTGCGTATAAAATTTTCTTTGTCCTAAATTTTAGGTTAGGAACCAGATATCGATACGCGGTTTTCGCGAGCCTGTTTAGGCATCATTTAACTATTTTTTCATGAAAATAAAATCATACCAAGGCATTTAATTTTTTTGGGAAAATCAACAATATACGTCGGAATGTCGAAAAAAGCCCTCTAGCGGCGACATGTTAATATAACAAAACTTTAAATATTATAAAAACTGTAGTCCAAGACTAGCCCTTTTCAACGAGCCTACGTTTGTTAAAATCGGCTCAGCCGTTTCGGAGATACTGGGTGTTTTTTACGGAAACATTTGAATACCCCCCACCACTTTATTATTAGAGATACAGCAAAAATTTCCATACACAAAAGGTTCATATTATCCTCGACTTTAAAGATCGTGTATTTTTTTGTTAGGTTAATATAGCGGAATTCACAGAAACAACACTTTTTATATTCAAGATTGCAGTTAAGCCCCCTAGCGGCCATTTCACGAACTTGAAAATAATTTCCAGTTTTTTCTCTTGGTCATTTTAGTAATGATATTTTTTTTCGCAAGAGTCTACGATGAATAGTTTCCGAGATACAGTACCTCGCATTCTTAGTTGGCCACCCTGTACATAATTCTGACTTTGCAAATAATCGTTTAGTAGTACCTTGTGGTACCCCAGAAGGTGTAGTGCATTTATCAGAATTATAACCATTATACGAAACAAACTGATGCTATCTAAACGTATAATTAATGCTTGAAGCTTCTTACATTGTAAATTGGACAGATGATGGAGCTTCTTCTCCTTATCCTTTCGTCGATCCTGGTCATGTCGAGCTCGATTTCCCTGCCGATGATTTCCTCCTCTGACTCGATGCAATCCTCCCAATCGTCCTCGTCGACCGGTATCTCGCCGCTTCCGACTTTGGTGAAGTAATGCACGCCGGCGAATTCCAGCAACGTGGCGATGCAGTAGAAGAAACTCATCAGGATGAACCAATCCAAGGCGGTGGCGTATCTACCGAGAATATATGTCGATGTACGTGGGCGCTAAACGCAAAATAATAAAAACCCTGCGACAGGAGTTTTACGAGACATCGACCAGAAGGCGTTCGGGGTCTATTCAAAAAACGTTATCTCCCGTCGACACCGGCCCCGTCGCTTCCTTTATTGTGAATTAGCTTAGGGGTCCGAGATTATGTGCGACAGAAAAAGCCACTAGGGTTCGAAAGCAATTTTCGACGAAAACGCCTTGTAAAAATATGTGAAAAATTCAGAAACGAAGTTTTTTATATTTAGATACAATATTCTTTTTATTGCTACCTTTCGAACGTTAACTATTGAATATTTTGATCTAATCTGATAAAGCCTGAATGCAGTTTAACCCCAGCTCTTCTAAACTCAAGTATGGGGTCCGGCAAAATGATGTCCCACTTTTTAATCTTTACTAAAAATGCCATTGTTAATGCTATTGAAATTTTTTATTTATTAACTGAAATTGTATGCTGTTTTATGCCTTTTGTTTTTATTTAATTTTGAAAATTACAGAGCCCAGGTGGCGAAAATTCTTAGATTCAGGATTTATCTTACTTTGGATTATACTTTTCTCAGAAGCCAATGATTTTCCAACATATTCGATTTTCCTTGATAAAACGTTGCCTCAACGCATAGGAGTTCAAGAAAATGGAGGACATTTTTACAAAACATAAAATAATTAGATTCAATAAATATTTTTTTAACAACCGATTGACATGAAAATTCACTTATAATCTACTTTTTTTATTCTCAGTATTTTTAAAACAATCAAAAAGAGCCCATATCTTAATAAAAAACTGGCTAATCGAAAAAGTACTAAGAGACAAAAAAGTTTCCAAAATAATGTGTTAAACTAATGGAGTGATAAAAATAATTTAATTGTAACCTAAACAAAAATTTGGGGAAGTTGAAGGGATCACAGCCTCCATAATAATTTTATGGGGTGCACAGATTTCGTAATTTTTTTTGTAGAATGTTGCTCTTGCAATAGGAGAACCACCTGACCATTTTCATAAAAAAATACTAACATGTTCTCGAGAAATTGGAAAAAATCGATTTTTAATATGTAACTTCCAAGGGCTGTAACTTTTTTTTCGTGCACTTGTACTAAGGTAAATTAGGTTCAATCAAGCTATTTTTGGCCCCAGATGTGGTTTAATTTATGGCCTATAATTTTGATAGGCACACCCTGTAAATGAACACCCTGTAAATGGGTAATATAAGGGTAATCAAACATTATAAAACCGAGGAAGATTTATTTTAATTTAAAGTTGAAGCTTCACACTTTACTTTCTTTATCTCAAAAGCGTATAAAAAAGGTTTCCGATGAAATTTATAGAGAATTTTATTCCCTACCACTTTTGTAATAACTGAAAATGCGATAGGAAGCAGAGAAAACGGGATATTCTCAAAAAACTGATTTTTGTGACCTTTGATCTTGAATATCTAAAAAGGGCGCTCACACGTTGGCATATCTGACTCTTAAGACAACATTTGTAATGCTAAAATAAAGGTCTATACAAAAATTCAGCTTATTCCGTTAGATTCCGAGGTGAAGTCCCTATACAGGGTGTATTGTAAGTTGATACTTCTTTGTCAACTGTGTATGAATCTATTAATTCTAAGCAACTTTTTCAAATAAACTTTTTAAATATTCTGAAAAACAAAAATATTTTTTTTTTAATTTTATCTCTTTTTCGAGTTTCGAATACTTTGCAATACGTACCTGCTTCATTAAATATGAAATTTATTTATTTTTCGGCATTTATTTGGCAGACGACTGTCATAAATATTTTTTTTATTTAATAAAGCAGGTACCTACGTATTGGAAAATATTCGAAATTTTAAAATTTTCTATCTTCTTTGTTATTCATAATATTCAAAAAGTTTATTTGAAAAAGAAGTATAAACTTACAATACACCCTGTATGACTGAAGTAATGGCATTTTATTGAAGATTAAAATGAGAGAGATCATTTTGCCTTGTACCCTGTATTTATTTAGTAACAAATAGATATTAACTTACCTGACTTTCGGTAAATCCGTTCTGGAATCCAAGCTGATTGTGGATAGAGTGAGCACAGTGGTGATTCCCAATCCAACTCTATCGCTCGTGGCTTCCCTGTGTATCCAGAAGGATACCCAGGACAAAACAACGATCAAAATGCAGGGAACATACACCTGGATTAAGAAATAGCCAGTGTGCCTCTGCAAGTTGAAAGACACCTCCAGAACCGAAAATTCGCCTATTCCAGAAGAAAGAAGTTAAAAGTGTATAAAAAATCAATGAAAAATCAAAGACTACCTTACGTATAGTGATGTTTTAATATAAGTTTATGGATGAATCATAAAATTTTATTACAAACCTTCTCGTCTTTTCAAAGTGATATTCCTGTAAGGAAAGCTGATGAGATCGAATTGGGATAATGTCATTCCTGGTATAAAGTTTACGCTTTGCCCGTTTTGCCACACGTAGACCAAATCTTTGGATGTATAAGCATCTGGAAACAATTCATTAGAATGATAAGATATGTGGTATATAAGGCACTTACAACTTCCAAAAATTAACGGGCACGATTGCCGATCCATCGGGAAGCTCTTCAACTCCATCGGGCATTTCGCTTTGATTGTTAACCTGCGTAGAAAAGCGTCAGTGATTTTTAAAGTTTAAGGATTTCACGATAGTAAAAACTCTGCGAAATTACCTCATGGAATATAAAATATCGCCGTCTTGACTGATCCTCAGGAGTTTATTAGGAACGGTTATGGTGTGAACGTACGAATTTTTGCCATTATAGAAATACGTGTCCGGTCTCCAAATGCGTTCCAGCATTTTTATCGATAACGACAGAGATTTTATTGGTCCCAAAAACGACAATCTCTGATCGCGCCAATACTGCCTGAAATAACAGTCCATCGAGTATTCCTGGAAAAACAACTGTTTTGAACCTGCTGGTAAGTTTCTTACTGCATTTTGCCTTCATAAATGTTCAATACTAAACGAAACAGAATTTATCACCGCTAATACCACATGAGCAAGTTTGGTTGCATAACTATTTTCGAAAGCTATTGGTGAAATTTCAACCTTACCATATCTAATTCCGAGACGGGTCCCATGCTTCTTATTAGAATGTTGGTTTGAACGACAGTGGGAGAATCTGAAACATAAGCAATGCTAATAATACTGCCTCCACTGGGTCAGGTGCGAGGGATAAGTAAACGATTTTAGTACAGTTTGGAAACATTGTTAGCAAAATTTCTGGAAGGGGGTTAAATTCGTTTAAAATGAGCGATTCCCTTAAGTCGTGAAGCTGCATAGCGATAAAGTACAATTAAATTAAACCTTCTAATTAATTTACGCTCCCGTTTCTGGATGGAAAAGAACCAGTTCGTCTCTAATTTGAGTAGGGACAATTTTTAGAAAATCAAACGTAATGAAGATGAGTTGTTCATCCAATTTCTCTTCTTGCGAGTTTTGATGAATACAAAAAGTAAATACAATTATAACAGAAATTCGCGGAAATCCAATAGGCATATAACATCGCAAAAGTGCGACTGACTGAGTGATTGATCGTAAATTTTCTGGGAGTCAATTTTAAAAGTTCACTCTCAATAGAACAAAAAGGAGGACTATTTTTTGTTATTTTATTCGTATATCTTCTTCTTCTGTTTTCCCAACATTTACGTTTCGTTTGATGTACATATCCATGAGTCCTTCCATCGATTGGGTGGCCTTCCTGTCGGTTTGCAGGTCTCTATTTGTAATTTCTGTCTATTTGTATTTTTGTTTGTACCGAGTGTCCCAAAATTCCGTGTACATAGAGCTACTGTATGTTGGTGAGATCAAAATAAGTCGATGAAACCAACATTACCAATATCAAAAAGTGTTTCGTTTGTCTGTGAGGGAGCTTCAAAGTTGATAGAATTTTTTTTAATAACTTAAAAACGCTTCGTTCGATTTTTATAAAATTTCGTATACAGGGTGGCCCAGAACTAACGCACTACTGGGAAAGGCCTTATGGAACCGACAATGGAGATGCCAAAACTGCAGCCGAAGATATGAAAAAGTTACTCCTTTGGTAAATAAAGATGTTTAAAATCGACCAATCCCAGTAGCTGTTCACATATGCGAAAATAACGTGAATTAAATTAGCTATACACCAATTTGACATTATTGATAGATTCTATGTCCTTTTCACATTCAAGGTTAACAAAAGCTGCCAAAATCAGCTGCTACTATTAATTCGCGCAACGATTTACTTTCAAGTCTAAAAATGTTGTGTTTCTATGTTACTAACTTCACAAGTTCTTATTCTTTTTATTCTATTTTTGTATTTAAATTTCTATTAGTTTTCACAATTCTTCAGTGTTTCTTGTTTGAACAAGCAATATTAATCAAATCAGAGACTTTTTGTAAGAAAACTTAATTTTAAACTACTATTTAGACGGTGAACTTCAGTTCAAGCGGCGAAGATTTAGAAGAGATTTTGGGACTTTTGAATGTTCCGAAAAATACAAATTTTTTTGAAGAAGCTTTGTCCAATTTAGTAACCAACAATTTAGGCAGCATTTCAGATCAAGTAGAGACTCAGCTGTGGCTCCTAGAGCCATATTTTTCGAATTAAAAAAAAGTTATAAAAATTTTAACTGAAACACTTTAACAATGCCCTCAACAAATACTTTACTTCACAAACATATTCCAAGACAAAATCACATAAGATAACGTTATCAAATTCTTCGTTTTTTTTCGTCAAATATCAAATAATCGTTCGCGGTGTCCTAAAATTCTGAACGCATCCTGAATTTTATTGCGCATACGTCAAGTTCTGGATTATACTCGGTATATGTTCGGGATGTATTCAGGATGTGTTCAGAATTTGCTCCGCGAAAACAGCTATTAAAATCAGTTCTTTTCAGAACTGCCATAGTTTATTAGAAAAATGAACACTTCGTACAGAATTTTTTATTCATTCAAAAGTGGTTCAAATCGAATGATCGATTTTTTGATCGATTTGAAAGTAAATCGTTGATTAATAGTCGCAGCTGATTTTGGCAGCTTTTGTTAACCTTGAATGTGAAAAGGACATAGAATCTTTCAATAATTGCAAATGCGCTTTGAATTATCCCCATCGAATTGCTTTTATTTTATTTTTTTTAACTAACAATAAGAATAAATATAATTTTATAACGTTTAATCGTACTCGAAGTTATTTCCTTTCCGTGTCCGAAAATCCGAGCTCCGAAACCGAAAATCTAGCTACCGGTCGCTTTCATAGCATTGCTGGGGTAATTAAAAGCCTACTCACTAATATATAAAACCCCAGGGGATTAGAGACCGATAGGTGATAGAAAGTAAAATTCGAAATGGAAAAAGATTCTGGAACATGGTGAGGTAGCCGGGGGAACGTATAAAAATTCGCCGATTCCGAAAATCCAGCAGAAGTCGGGCGAAAAAATCATTTTCGTTCGTAATTCGAATTTAAAAGCGAAAATTTGGATACATTACAAAAATAATTCCGTGTCTAAATAGAATTAAAGAGAAGGCAAAAAATACGCACACGTATAGTTTCCGATCGATCCATTTAGTACTTTCCTAGAAAATGACGAAATTAATTTTGAAAAAATTACACCGATGATAGCGGCGAAGATCAAATTTTTGATTTTCGGAAGTTATCATTCACGTATCCAAGGGTACGAGGAAATGACGTTTTATGTACGGGGTGTTTTTTTGTTAAGAAAATGCTGTCATTCGATAGAATATAAAATTGAAAAAAAAGTTTCTGGGGCATAGAGAGACAGATGGGGGTATACGTGAAAAAATGCGCCGATTCCGAAAATCTAGCAGAAGTCGGACGAAAAAATCATTTTCGTTCGTATTTCGAATTTAAGAGTGAAAATTTTGAAGCTTTACGAAAAAATTCCATGTCTAAAATTACGCGTTCGTTTCGTCCGAACGGAACTATGTATACCGGAGTACAAGAAAATTTCGTTAATTCCAACATTTCGTCGCTATTTCACGATCGAGAATTGAAGAAAATTTCTTATATTATACGTACGTATAATTTTCCTAAAACTGATACACAAGGTGTTTTTAATTTATGAAAAAAATTAAAATGATATACAGGGTATTTTAATTTTAAAAGACTCGTCAATGTCACCGAGCGAGCGAGGTTCCGTCTACGTAACTGTCCAGTCGAGATCGCGCAGCGAGCGAGACCGAATGGCGTCGAAGACCCCTTTCCAACCTTTCCGCGAGTCTCAGTATAACTCTGTATTTGGGTCATTAATTTTCATCGACCCCTGGAAGGTGCTTCCAGATATGGAGATACGGTTCGTAATAGCTAGTTTTAAATCATCATAAATCAATTTTTACTCAAATAACATAAAAGATATGGTTTTTTTAATAGACAGAAATTGCTAGAAAATGAACACAAGTCTCCTAAAAAACTACTAAAAAATGGAAGACGGCCGTCCCTCGAAAAAAAACTATGTCATTTATGGTAGAGGATTAGGGTGGTTTTTACGCTTTCATGATTTCAGTTGGTGTAATTTTTCCTTTGAATAATGGCGCTTTAATTAAAACAGCTACATATCAAATTTTATAAAAATCGAACGAAGCATTATTCAGTTTGTTATTAAAATTAATTTTCTAGATATAAGTTGATAGATTTTCTACTTAATAGAAAATTTTCTATCAACTTTGAAGCTTCTTCACAGGCAAACGAAGCACTTTGTGGTGTAAATAATTCTGATTCAATCGATTAATTTTGATCTCACCAACATACCAGTAGCTCTATGTATACTACAGAAAATTTTGGGACACTCTGTATTTCTATGGATAAAAGTGGTTAATCGTGGCAAATCTTGTAAGGAATATAGGAATGAAGGCATAATAGATGAGAAATATTCAGTGCGGTTGGTTTCGTTCGTGCATGCAAATATATCAATTCGAGCGATCCACGTCTCATCGACTATTCCGATGCGTTGCGATCTTCTTCCATGCAAATACAACGAATCGCATCCGCGGGATTTGTCTCAATTTCACATCCGAACGTCGGAATATGCATTGTAACAGCAATATATGCATGCGAGGGAAGTCAAGGATGCATTTACGTTTATTTTGCCAAGGTCGTATACGTATACAACAGTATACAATGAATCCAGTCTGGCATGGACAACACGCCTCTTCATCATCGGACGGGAGTTTCCAATAAAGGATTTACCACGGCTGGAAGACGTGTCGCTAAAGAGTTCATTAATAGCTTCGGTATAACGACAATATTATTCTATTAAAAAGTTATACAATGTTTCTATGGCTGGGCGAAAAACGGCCAGGCGACGCCGTGTCTAAGCCGAATGGAAACAGTTTTTATGTCGGAGTTTATTCGCTCGGTTTGGTCATTGCGAAAGCAAACAGAGGTTCTCCCGGTTATTTAAAGATCAATTTTATTCTATTAGAATTAAGTTCACAGTCGAAACGGTATTGTGTTTCTGAGCCGGAATGGTCAGATTAACTGGATATTTGTTGTTTTATGCGGCCACCCATTCCATTGCAATGTACTACAAACAATGAATTGGAAATGTACAGGCAAATGGTTGTGAATTTAGGGTATATTCTACGAAATAATTATAAAGTATATTTTCAAATACTTAGTAGAGAGTATTGAATCATTTTAATCGAATCAAATCAAACTTTTTTATTATTAAGTTTTCGAAAAAAAGTTATTTTTCATAAATAGTTCTGCTTGTTCCAAAACCTACAATGCAATCATCAATCATCAGATATCAAAATTTATAGTAGGGGAGCCCAAGAAGGGATTTTGTGCGTTACTCGAGCGCGTCAGAAAATTATACAGGGATGAACCTTGCACCCTGTAATGTACCCCTACCATATATGAATCCTTAATACAGGGGGGTGCGTTGAGGACGGCCCGTCAGATTAGTAAAAAAAATTGGATCCTCAGAAAAACTCGAGCGCGTCAGATTAAAAAAAGGTAAGTTAAGTACATCCAGAAAAGGGTATATTTCAATAATCTGACAATTTGAGCGTAACTTAAGAAAATGGGCGAGTTACAAAGATGAAAAAAAAAACGTCACTTCGAAATACTCGAGCGCGATTGATTTTTTTTTATTTTGAAGGAAATTCTATTATTATTATAAAAAACATATAATCTGACGGTTTTCATGGGGCGATATAGCTAAAACCATAGATAAAGCATGAGCATACATATGCTAAGAACTGTGTATTCTACTTCGCGCATCTCGTTCCTTCTCAATCTTTGCTTATCCTGACGTGTGTGTTGCTTTGGTTTGCGGATGGAAAAATGTGGATGGAAAATTAGAGCCGACTTGGTTTGTTGGAAACCAACTTCCTGAAGCATACGAAGATATTGTCATAACACCTGACATTTTAGGAGATACTTTGGATTCAGGTACGTTTCCTTTTGAATACTTAAAACATATCATAAAATAAATGAAAGATTGTGAAGTATATCATAACCATTCTTGCTTACAGAAACACGAGATGACGAGGAAGTTGAACAAGTGGAAACCAACCTCGAAGACGAATCCAGTGATGATGAAGATTAAATTATTTTTCTTTAATACTTAATATTATTTAATAATTATTTTTTTTAATTAAAAACTGTAACATTAACAATTTTTTAAATTGTCAGATTACCAATACCCCTCTATATAATTGTCAGATTATCATTTAAGGCGACTAAGACATCGAGTTGAACCCTCTGTATAAAAATCAGACGCGCTCGAGTATTTCAAGGTTACATTTTTTTTTTACATTTTCAAAAATCAATCATGAGTTTTGGTCATATTCAAATCGACAGTCATTGAAATAGGACACTGTTTTGAGGTCACTTAACATTCCCTTTCAATATCTGACACGCTCGAATAACTTTTTTTTTATTTTGTTTTTTTTACCCCTTTTTCTCAGCCCCTCCACTATTTAATCGTCAGATTAATATCTATCGGTTATCAGAAAGACAAAGCGAGTATACAAATGAATATCTGACGCGCTCGAGTATTTCCATGTGACTGTTTTTTTTTACATTTTGAAAAAGTTTTACACGCTCTTCCCCCCACTAAAATTGAGAACTTAACATAAACTTTTTTTCGTTTTAGAACCTAATCTTCACAATCCCATAGGTCCCCATGACGCTCTAGTAACTGCAAATTTAGCATCCCGGGCTCCCCTACTATTAGCAGTTGCACGAGGTTTGTCAAAATTACGTGATTTTTGCTCAAAAGTAAAAGTAGTTGTTCAAGAGTACCTTAATTTTTGACAATATCGAAAATTATTATAAAGAGAAAACGTTTAGAATTAAAAATAACTTTCAAATATTCAACATTGTTTATTTATAAAAATAGTTTTTCGACCTTTTCTCTGTAAAAAAACGTTCAAAAGTGAAATGTGAAATCCGGTACCACTTAATAAAGTGCAATATGCAATAAGCTGCATATTTTAAAATTGGTTGTAGTGTGTTCCGTTTTCCCGTAGTATACCAAACTTACACTTTTTTAAATGAACGCCCTATTTTTTATTCAAAAATTGATTTTAGCTCTTCTTCACCTTTCCAAAAATATAATATTGTGTATTATACTGAGTAGTTTAAAAGTTATTATACAACTTTTGCAAGAAAATCGTACTAAGTTTACTACACTCTGTAGAAACTAAATTGATTGATTTGAAAATAAATTATAACCTTCACAACATTGCATATATTGTGAAAAAGTATAGTTGGTTCGTAGATATAAAGGAATAAGAATTATTGCCCAATTTACGATTTTACGGCTACCCCCTGCTGTTGTAAAGTGGACCTCCTTAATGTGTCGAAATAGGAAAGCGACTGGACCGCACTTGATAATAGAATACGTTCTATCAGTCAGTAGGTAGCAATTAAAACTTTCATGTCCGTATTCAGAAGTTTCGACTATAATTTAACGGTTGGTTATCATAAGTTTCCAGGGTTATTCCATGTTAAATTCCATATAACTTATTATAACCAACCGTTATATTTATTATCGAAACATCTGAATACGGGCATCAGTAAATTTTAAACGATAAAAAATCGATTAGTTGTTTTTTCTGCAAAATAGAAATATTTGGTATTCTAAATTGTAATATTTCGTATCGTAGTATTATCGAAATGTGACTAATTTTTGTTAAATTTCACAATTTTTGGGTACTAACTATGTACTCCTAAATAATAATCAGCATATTGAATACACATTCTGATATACAGGGCCTTGCAGTCATGACGATTTCAACATAAAAATGATCATAACTTTTTAAATACTCAGTATAGCCATATGAAATGTTATATTGAGAAAGTCGAAAAAACGAGCTGAATTCAAATATGAAATAAAAAATATATCATAGCCTTTAAAAAAGATATGTTTGGTTCGGCTTCGATTTAAAGCGCACCCTGTTTATTTCAAAATAATTTTAAATTATGCATCTCAAGGTGCCCCATATTTTGCCTATTTATATTTTTTTTGTATCTATCATAACGGAGTAAATGAGCTTTACTACACTATTGGGACATCATGTATATGTAATGCACTATCAAATAGAGGTAAAAATTTATATGAAAAAAAACCCTTGTATATAGAAGTGAAGAGCATCACTCGCGCATTCACCCCAACCAATTGGGGCAATATGGAACATTAATGCAGACGATTCGCAATCGACGAAATTCCTCTTTACAATGCCATTTTTATATATTTCTCATCATCTCTCGAAATTGAAGTCTCGGTATCGCGTTACCCGGTCGATTTTTTTCCCTCTCGTCCGTAGACGAAAAACATTTCCCGAACGACGGGCCCTTTCCTCGTCGGCTCTAATTTCCCCGTCCGCGGTTTGATAGACGGCCGAAGTCAGATGTAGAAACATCATATAATAACGATCGGTAAACAATTTGTCGTTGCCGGCAATTTGTTCTGCGGATTTCGCGACGACCCGGAGGAAACCGAGATCCTCCGGGTTATCCGATACGGGGGCGCGACGGGTCGGGGGACGGGTTTCCTTTCGGCCTGTAAATGTAAAAATTATCGCGCCGATAATGCGTTGTATTCGGAAATGAGTTTGTTCAGATCGGAATGAATTTCGATTAAATCGAACGAAAATCCCTGCTCGATATTTCCCTTGTTTATATAACTTAATTTAAAATTATGTACATTTGATTAAAGATTAAAAATAACACCATCTTTGATAAAAATCTAATTTTGTTCAATCGCTATCAAATAATTTTTCATGGCACTACAGGGTGTTTGAAAAATAGATGGAGTTAAAAACAACCTCTTATATGGGTCCGGAAATGGCGAGTTTTCAAGATACAGGATGTTGAATTGAAAATATATATTCAATAATAAAAAATATTTACTCAATTCTGTTGAAATTTGGTATTGGAAAAGTTGCGATAATACTCATTTCCAGAAATATTTTTGATTCTTTGTTTTCCAAGACTTAGAAAAATTTTGCAAAAATTTGTTACACCAATGACATACATGTTTATTTTTCTCCAAAAACGAAGTGAAATACGAAAAAAATATGGCTAATAAATGTCTAATAAAACAAAAAATAATTCTCAATAATATTCGCTAAGGTGCCCCCGGGACGCCACTGGACTTAATAATCTTAATCTATTTAGGGCTAAATTAGTCTTAATACAACAAATAACATTGCCAAATTTCAACAGAATCAAGTAAATATTTTCTAATTTAACATCCTGTTACTAGAAAACTCTGCATTTACTGACCCATGTTTATTAGACACTTTTTTTCATATTTTTAACAACGAATCACCCTCTAAAATACCTCCGTCTATTTTTCGAACACCCTGTATAACTTACTTTTTCCATATGTAGGAAGCTGCGAGCTTTCGTAGTTTTCCAATAAATTTTCCAACACCATCGTGATGTTCCTGCTGAGCATGTCGGCGTAAGGTCCTCGATTTGATCTGGTGATCCTTCCGGAATCATTCCGGGTTTTACCGGAATTGTAGTTGATAATGACGCGGTTCAGAGAGGCGTTTTGATTAAGCACGTCCTGTTCCAGGGGAAGTCCATGGCGTAAGGAAAACGATTCCAATGCCTCCCCCAAATAACTGCGAAAATTAAGTATGTAGTATACAGGGTGTGGTAAAAAGGTTGGGATATGGATTAACTTACAGACTTGTGAGAAGAAAATAAGATAATTTAACCCAATTTACCTATACCAAAAGTTTTTAGTAAAGAAGTTGCAGGATGTTAAAGGATAAGAATAAAAAAGAGATTTTTTGATATTGGGCCAGAGAGGCTTAACTTTTTTTCGTGATTACTTGTACAGAATATCTTCGTTTGGTTATATAAACAAGGTACTCAAAATAAATAAGGGGCTACTTCTTAATATTTTTATTTTTATTTTAGATAGATCAATTCAAATTTCTACTGTTTTTGGCAAAGACACTTAATTTTTTGATAATTGGGACACAAAAATATTATTCATATTATTCATATCATCACAGCATGCAAATATAAGTAATGAATAAATAAGTAAGTGTATAATTATAAATATAAGTAATGAATAAATAAGTAAGTAAATAAGTAAGTGTTATTCGTTTTGAGTATTATATTTTTAAGTTATTTTTTTTACTTATTGGTCGCTCTCAGTTTTAAAAGGGAAAAACCCTCTCAAACCCCTAATTGTATCGCCCTTGTTTTTCACCTAATTTTTGATAATTTTTTACTCTTTTTAATTTTCTATAAATTCCATATTTCTTGAGATAAATCTGCTCTTTTTTTTATTCATATGATTTTTGAAATCAACATTATTTTCAGCACGTTATTAGATATTACATACCTATTACATTTTTTTTCATTCAATGCTTCAATTCAACACCTTAACAAATTAAGTTACTTTAAGCAAAAATCTATTTATTAATCATTGATGGAGGCCATATTGAACAGTTTTTATTAATTTCAGAATTCAAATTTTTAAGATAAAGGACCTTTAAAATTTAAATGTCTCATTGTTTTCTACAAGTGTATAGACAATTAGTGGGACACCCTGTTAATTTCGATTAAAACCGTTAATGGAATTAATAGAAAGAAGTTTTTTGTTAACTCCAGAAGGATGAATTCGAAATTAAAGTTCCAGGGAGACAAACTTCCAGTACCCGTCAGTCACCTCTAACTCGTGATTAAAATGCAAATACTTCACTGGCGGATTTTCGGCCGCGGTTGAAAGTTGAAATGCATATTTCCGGAGTTGAAGTGGTACAAAAGAGTTGAAATGCCCATTGCGCTTTGAATTTTGTCTATTTGCCGCTCGCTTTATTTTAGGCGGACGAGTTGAGATTATAATTTTGAGTCGGGCATTTAGAGAACGCTCGATTTTCCGCGAATTAATACAGTTTATATTTCGTTTCTTTGGTCGTTTTGCGCTCTTTTGTGCCACAAAGCTACCAGCACTAACGATAAATTTTTGCTATAACGATAAACGAGAAAAATTTGATCAATTTTAACGTACATAGACATAATAGAAATATACTACATACAAGGTGACATATTAATACGGAAAAGCCCAATACCTATATCTGCTACAGTAGATATCAAAATAGTTTTTTTACGAAATTTGTAGAAACCTACCTAATATCTACAACCTGTACAGGGTGTCCGGTAATGAATGGGCCTACGCTAAGGGTAGGTTCTTTGGGTCAAAATATGACGATTTGACCAAATTTACCTCATTCAAAGTTGCTTCTTTAGGAAGTTATAGCACTATGAAAATCGATTTTTTATTTCGATTTTTTTGTCCATCCAGCATAATTCAAGAGATATCTAGGGCGCCACTTTAGCACACTTTTTTTCCTATGAACGACCATAACTTTTTTGTACGTAGGAATTTGACCCAAGGGAATCAATTTACAAAAACTACAACATTTTAGCTTTAAAAAAGGTATACCTGTTTTGAGTCGCTAAAACTCATTTACAGGTGTCCAATTAAGAATATGTTATTCATTTTGCGATTAACCTAGGGGGCGCCACTTTAGCACACTTTTTTTCCTATGAACGGCCATAACTTTTTTGTACGTAGGAATTTGACCGAAGGGAATCAATTTACAAAAACTACAACATTTTAGCTTTAAAAAAGGTATACCTGTTTTGAGTCGCTAAAACTCATTTACAGGTGTCCAATTAAGAATATGTTATTCATTTTGCGATTAACCTAGAGGGCGCCACTTTAGCACACTTTTTTTCCTATGAACGGCCATAACTTTTTTGGGTTTTAACAGGTGTTTTAACAGGTATACCTTTTTTAAAGCTAAAGTGTTCTAATTTTTGTAAATACATTTGATTAAAATCAAATTCCTACGTACAAAAAAGTTATGGCCTTTCGAAGGAAAAAAAAGAAAGTGTGCTGAAGTGGCGCCCTCTGGGTTAAGAGCAAAATGGAACTAAATGGAACTAAATTCAATTTTTATTTTTGAATAAAAAACAGTGTTCCATTTAAAAAGTATAAGTTTGGTCTACCATAGCAGAACGGAAAACTCTGTAGAAATTTAAGCAATTTGAAAATATGCAGCATAAAAGTATCTAATACAACTTTCGTGAATAAGTCTTTTTGATAATATATCTATGTATTGTCATATATTTGGGCTTTTCCACACTAATGTGGCACGCAGTATATAGGGTGTCTCACGACTATTTAAGCAGTTAGCAACTTTCTTATTTTAAGAAAAACAACAACAACAGTATTTAAGAAGTTAGGATAGGAGCATGTAAGCCGATTTACTGTTTGACTTTCAGAGCCACCTAAATACAAAATTTTGTGATTTTTGAGAAGCCTTTATTATACGACCAAGACCAAGTATGAACCCCTTTTTGTAATCAGTTCATCGAGTGGAATCTAAAAACGCAAAAATATATAGGGTGGTCCATTCAAAATAAGATAGTTGCTGTTCACTTCCGATACAACCGGAAGTGCTATGACAGTAAAAATATTTTTGAAAGACTCACCTCATTGACCAATATAGAGGTACCTAATACAAATAGTTTTAACTCGTCGTGAGACACCCTGATGTATTCTGTTAAAAGTAAATTCTCGTAATGTGTACTTACTTAGAAGACTGAGTAATCACTTTTTTCTCTTATAATTATAATTTTTCGAATTACCTAATCCCAACAGTTCTTGGACTCAAATTGCAACGAGCCCGATTGAAATTCGAGCCCCCCTGTTACCCCCGAGATAATCTCCTTAATTTCTAATTTCTGATTTCGTATATACGTTCACCGTTCCATTCCATCGAGCATTCCTTCTATTCCGAGATAATAAACAAAACGCTAAGAGCGAATCCAAATCCATCTTTCGAGGAACGCAATCGACTAATAAGGCGGTTAATTTAAATCGCGTCGCGGTTATTCCATCCATTTCCGCGTGGGTATTGCGGTTTCGGCAGCGGAATTACATATACAAACCGGTTCGCGTTCCGGTATGCCGGGGAGCTGCTCGGGGGATGAGGGACGAATCGGTTTTTCGGTGGTGCAGACATTTTGAGGGCGAAGGGTCTGATGGGTATTTATTGGGTTCTATTTATTTGAGCTTTAGTGGGTTCGAGAATTGGATTTATTGGTACACGAGGTATTCTAGAATGAGTGGGTGAAAGGGGAGAGCTTAGTTTTAAATAAAGTGCGGATCATTTGCAAAATGCATGTTGTTCCGTAAGGAATCGTCAATATTTTAATCATATACCTAGGTTCAGGACCTCAAAATATGAATATTTTATTGAATAACTGTGGGTCAAATGTTATCTACTACTAAGATACAGAGTGTTAAAGTTAAAATTTATTTTTCGGTTTTTGCAATAATTGCTTTATTAGTTATATTTCTAAGTTAGTAAATCATAAGCATCATCATTTGAGATTAGTAGGTGGCGGACCTACACTTTACTGGATGAAGAAAAGTGTCCATTTTTTGTAATCCTGCCCTTTTTTGGATTTTTTGAAAAAAAAAGTATACTTATTTTTTTAATAGCATAAATTCAGCCCATATCGAGATTTTTACTTTTAAAATATTCTAGCCACGCCGGTAAGTATCTATTTAATTTACTTTACCATATTTCAGTATAGTTGGCTTGAAAACTAAAATGACAATGACAGTTATCAAATAATTAATTATTAGATTTAATTTAATGACTATACAGTGTTAAGTTTGTCTTGACCAAATTCCATCTAAGTAGCAGTGAAAATGCCACAACTCGGCCATTTCCTAATTCGGATATGAGATATAAGATATGATTTTTGTGATTATGCTGCACAAATCAATTTATTAATCTATTTATTAATCATTAATTATTTTCTTCATGAGACTAAGTTGTGTCTAGAGCTTATTATTTTGAGTGAAATGAACATAATTACGAATCGCTTCATTAAATATCTATATTTTCCGTGCCTCAATTTGTTCTTTATTTTTTCACTATTTTCTAAATAATGAATAAACTAAAAAAATATTAGGTACAAAACATTTTCCATAGTTCAGGTCACGGTCAGGTTGATATTTTTTTTTGAAAATCACTGCCAATTTTTGATATTTTTTTGAAAATCACTGCATATTTTTGATATTTTTTTGAAAATCACTGTATATTTTTAAATAAATGCTTGCATGTACAGGGTGTTTCATAAGTTGATAGTTCTTTTTCAACTGTGTATGAATCTCTTAATTCTAAGCAACTTAATTCAAGTAAACTTTTTGAATATTCTGTAAAACAAAGAAGATAGATAATATTTTCCAATACGTAGGGTATATTAAAATAATACCTGCTTTATTAAATAGGAAATTTTTTATAGCAGTTATCTGTCAAATAAATGCCGAAAAATAAATAAATTTCATATTTAATGAAGCAGGTAGGTATTGAAAAATATTCGATTTTTCGAAAATTTCAAAAATTTTCTCTCTTTGTTTCTTAGGGTATTTAAAAAGTCGTTTAGAATTAAGAGTTTCATACACAGTTGAAAAAAAGTATCAACTTTTGAAACACCCTCTTTATGAGCATATATTAGCAATTTTTTTTGCATATAATTCACTTGTTATTTATAAAAGTTGCTTATTCTGAGGCATCCTTTACACAAATTATATTCCTGGATTTTCATATAATAATACATGCCCGGTATGGAATTGAAAGAAACTCAATTTGCATAGGTGCTAAGCTACACAATAAAAACCTATTCCTATAATAACAAGATATGAAAATATCGACTAAAAATCACGTCTGTCGCGGAAACGTTGACGCGTTAAAATTCAATATAAACCCGCAAAAATTCTCTTCCTTTATTGCGATCGAAAATAAACGATAAGAAAGTAATAAAAAAAAGGATCTTAATCTACCCTTATACATCCTGAGAATTTCCTTTAGGACTCGTCAAGCCATTCACGCGTTCAGTTAATTAGATAATTAGAAACCCCGATTTTTAATTAATTCTTTCGATTTCTTCGGAAGATTGCCCTAATTCGGGTTATATTTGAACGACAGACGATCAAACGTTTCGAGGGGACGAGATGCGATTTAAATTACATGAGAAATTGCACACGAGAACACTATCAGATTTCGATATTTCTCAACGTTTCTCCAGCGGGTCGTAATTTTATTTCAAAAATATCGTCCCTCCCAATACCCCTTTAATTAAATTCGTTAATTATTCTCTAGGTGTTACAACGTGATTATGTATTACAAATTAACAAGGGGGAGGGGGGTAAATTCTAATTGGATTCGAACAACCTTGTACACATGTTATTATTCGTCCTTAAAACAGTACTCCAAGGCGGAATATGTATTCAAGAGCTCAAATCGTTATACTCGAATTCTGTCGATGTCTTTTAAAGTCTGAAGGGAACAATATAAAAGCGAAATCAGCACTTTTGCCACTTCTTTATTTAGCGAGATGGAAAAAACAGGAAAGTCGGGTGGCAAATAATTTTCTTTCAATAAAACCAGACTATGTAATTTGCTGTTGAAAAGTCATTAATGGTTGAAAGGAAATCATTTATTTATAATAAAATGTCAATACAGTGTATAAAGTAATAAGTAAAAACAGTAAAAAGTGTAAAGGAAAGCAAACGAATTCATTATTAGCTAAATAAACAGTAATATGAAAAATTCTCGAAACTTTTCGATTTTTGATT
Source organism: Phyllotreta cruciferae (assembly GCA_917563865.1). Classification (NCBI taxonomy): domain Eukaryota; kingdom Metazoa; phylum Arthropoda; class Insecta; order Coleoptera; family Chrysomelidae; genus Phyllotreta; species Phyllotreta cruciferae. The sequence goes on from OU830613.1 coordinate 6,442,294, forward strand.
TTAATTTACTATTTTTTTCATAGAGTGTGAATAAAACCTTTGAATGATAACGTCAGCACCAGTTCTTTAAATGAAAAACACACACCTTTTTCCAATATTAGGATTTCCCTTGGCTGATCTGATTCCAAAAATATATCAGAAGTTGATTCAAATTAGTATATAGCATGGACAAAAATGCGAAAGTTAATAAACATTGTATCTATTCACTTGCAAAAGTAATCCTGTAGCCGCTGGATTAAGCAGGAAATCTTTAAAGAACTTTTTTTATACATTTGTTTTTTAATTTGACATTAATAACTGTCACAAATATCGTGCAGTGGTTAGATACAATGGCCGGTATTCAGCGCTCCGTTTTAACGTTAAAAACGGTTTTAAAGGAACTCTAACATAAGTCCTATAACAAAGTCCATAGTTACTCTATAACAACAATGTAAAAATGTCACTTTTGTTAGAGTTACTTTAAAATGGGGAGCTGAATACGGGCCAGTTATTATAAAAAACATTAGCGTTTTTGTCCACCTTAAATCGATTTGAATCAACTTGTGATATATTTTTGGAATCAGATCAGCAAGAAAAATCCGAAAATTTAAAAAAAATGGAGGTTGTTTAATTTAAAAAAAGCTGGTTCTGACGCCATGATTCAACGGGTAGGTATTCACCCTGTATGATGGATCACTCTTTAAAAAATAGTAAATTAAAATAAAAAATCGACCTATTTCGAGAATTTTTCATATTACTGTTAAATTAGCTAATAATGAATTTAAGCTTTACTTTATGGAAGCACTGTATATGCCTTATTATAGTCAATGATTATTGGATAAAAATCGATAAATGTTGGGAAAAATTTAATAAATTATCGTGTCATATTAACCATAAATATTAAATAGTTTAGAAATAACGTTCATACAAGTGTCATGTAGTGACAAGTGTCCTGATACAACAAATCAAAAGCCCTTAGATAAGAGAAGGAATTTTGTTGTATTTTTTACTTAATATCTACTATATTCCATATATCTGGGACATACTGTATATACATTATCAATTCCTAGGAATAATTTGTTCCAATAACAATCGAACAATGGAAAAAAACACTGAATCGAGTTTTCTCCAATCGCGTACTTAAAATTTTTAAAATATTATTCGACACGTCCGAGTATCGCCCAATCGAGAAAATTCGCTTTTCCACGGCACGTCGGGACTCGATAACTTCAAATATTTTCGTCGATTTTCCTAATTCGAAGGGTTTTGCGAATAAAATGCCTGGTCACGTTCCGACACTCCATATTGAGGGTTTGTTCCACAAGAATTCCGTCACTAAGTATTATTTTAATGAGAGATTAAGAAATTAATTTAATTGGATTAATAACACATAGTTTGGATTTATGAGAATTTATATTAATTTAATACCTTGTTTAATAGAAAGCATTCTGTAATATCTAAGAAATTGATTAATTCAAAAATAAATAAATAATGTAAAAACTTACCAATTTTGACCCAAAACTAGGAAAAAGGGGAAAACCAACAACACCATCTTTCGAATTAGTAATAATAAAAAATAGTAGTAAAACTGCCGGAAATTTAAACTCGTAACTGGAAGATTCTTCGGCGATGGAAATATCAAGAGAGTAGCTTTGATATTAACAAATTGCGCGCGCTTTTCTGCTCGTAACATGCGAGAAGAGGAGTTCTTTTCCACGTCCTGACATGCCGGCATCCGTCCCATACATCCTGGAGGATCATGCGCCAAATTCCCCAAGAACTTCTGCTTCGCCGTTAAATATTTGTAGTTTCCTAATTTTCGCGGAAAACAAATAAAATCGAAATGGTTGGGTCCGTTCCGCCAGTGCGAATTTCGCATAAATCGTTTTGTTATGTCTATACTATGAAGGGTTTTGTTTGATTATATATAGGGTGTTTTATAGAAGTGGACAATTCTCATCTATTCATAATGATCACCAATTCTCAATTATAGTTTGTGCAAAACAAAGATGAACGTACGTCACTAATGTCGTCATATTTGCTAAGATATGTGCCCATCTTTTAAAAAATCACATAAAACAGATTAAATTTAATATCTACACAGTTTAAATTAATATTAACGAGGGAAAATTTTAAAAGCAGTTCAACTTTTGCATTCAACTTTTGTGTATAAAATTGTGTAAAACAATTACTTTTTACTTATGGTAAGGCACTGACTGTCAAGTCGCACAGTGACACAATTTCTTCTTCTTTCTTCATTTAGCCTCAACTATAGTAATATAGCTATTCGGCCGAATAATGATCATCATTTCTTGAGTACTTATTTTTTTTCACATGTGAAATTACATAATTTGGGCATTAAATATTTCAGATTTTACGAAAGTTTTCTATGGAATTTCACTATGTACACTTTTATACTACAATTATATACTAAATTTAGCGCTCTAAAAAAAGCGCTCAAAATGGACGAAAATGCTTTAAAACTTTTGGAAATAATTCAGATGACGGACTTTCTTTTCTTTATTCATTACCAGACTCCTCTTCACAATACCATAACCTAACCCCTACTTCACCCTACCCTACCCTACCCTACCCCCTACTCTTTCCTACCCCCTTTTTTGTTTAATGGATAAATACAGAAAAAAGATTACAAAAACTATCTATTATCTATATATCTGTAGGAATCAAATTTCTAATATTATGTATTTCATGACGATTTTTATTTTTATTTCCAAAAGTAATAGTTAAAGTGAAAAAATAATTCTAACAAATAATTCCAACTCAGAAAATTCGCTTCACACAAAATAACGGATAATAATTTGAATATAAGTAACGGAGATAAATGGGAAACAAATGAGAGTAAAATTTATTAATTAATTATTTCCAAAATTGTAGTAAGTAATTTCAACAAATATCCTATTACCTGTTCTTATACTCTACAAAATTAGATATTATTCTTCCATAAATCTATCCAGAAATTCTACAAACACCACATGCCCCAATAATAGACGGATTAATTATTAAATCCCCTTCTTGTAGCATCATCATCATCATCATCATCATCATCGTTTTATTACATCTAATTTACATTCAAACTACACCATCTACGAATTAATTTAGCAGCATTATTAATATTTGCTGTAGGTGGGAGTAGGGAATTTACCCCTGATAAAATGAGCGTTTACCGGAAACTTTTCGAAAGAAGCACTGTATATTCCAAAAAGTTTCCAAACTAGTCGGATTTCGGTTATTGCATTCGACAGGATATGAACTTTTGCGTTTATTTGAGTTGACTTTCCTGTGGGTTGGTTGCAGTTTTTGTCCTTCTGCGCTCTTATCCATAACCGGAATAAGACACGTGGCGATAAATGTGTTATAACTTTTTTAAAGTGAAATTTTCCTTTGGAAGGATTTTTAAGTATTTTTGGAGGTTTAATAGGCTTGTTAAGGGTAGTTTTTTGCTCCCTAAATTCGTTATTTTTAAGGATTTATGGAGAAAATTTTGAACTACTAAGAAGTCTTATAACGTCCTTATACAGTGTGTCCACGTGGATGGGGATGCCTAATATAGGAGAATTTTTTTTATTATTCATTTTACGACAATCTAATTAAAAATTTCTGCTTCTGTTGAAAATAACATTAAAAAATCTTATATTGGACCTACCAGGGTGTTGACAAATTAAGAAGACATAAAACTACTTCAACCCTTATTTTCATAGATACCCTAATTTTTATTTTACACAATATTTTTATTCTCTTATAAAAATTAATTACAACATTCTCTTAAGTTATTTGTAATCTAAAATAAAGCCTGAATACAAATTTTCAAATTAAAATTCCAATTTTGTGTGTCCACAATGATGGAGTTGACCGGGGGAGAAAAATTAATATAACGGCGAAAAGTCATTCTTTATAAAAAAAATTTACTTGTGGAGAAAACGAATTCACATATCAAAGATATATAGGGCGTTAGTAAATTTAGAAAACATGAAAACATTTCACACAAAATCGGAATTTTAATTTGAAAATTTGTATTCAGGCTTTATTTTAGATTATAAATACTTTCTGTTTTAAAAATTTTGTGTAAAATAAAAAATATTGGTACTTCTCTCTTGAAGTATTTTCATAATTTCTTAATTTTGTCGTAAAATGAATAGGTAATAACAATTTTTCTCCAATAGGCAACCTCATCTGTGGACACACTGTATAATTTATCAGTTTTTTGGAAGGTGATTTTCGTAATTTTTAAGGATGGTTCCTCATTTTGTTTTTTGCCGTTTTTGTGATTCCTTCAACCTTTACTCCTGAAATTAGCAATTTTTCAAAGTTTTAACAATTTCTACACCTTGTTTTAATCTTTCATCATATTATGATCATGTTTTGCTATTTTTTAATAATACCTAAGTAGGTAATACCTGAATCTGTAAAGAGATTTTTAAGGGTTTTTGGAGGTTTAATAGGCTTGTTAAGGGTTTTGCTCCCTAAATTCGTTATTTTTAAGAAGTTATAAAGAATTGAAATTCTAAAGCCGGGTCCAGATCAAAAAATATTTATGCTGTGCGTTGTATTTGACGCAAATTTGCTCGGTGTTCGTCAAAATTTTTCTAGTTTTTACCGTCCACATCATGTCCACATCTAGAAAATTTTTGACGAACACGAGCAAATTTGCGTCAAATATAAAGCACACCATAAATATTTTTTGATCTGGACCTGCCTTAAGAAGTTTTATAAATTTCTTAAATATTTTCACCCGTTTTTGGAAGGAAATTTTCGTATTTTTTAAGGTTTTTTCCTCATTTCTCAAGAATTGTTATTGTTTTTCATCATTTTAGTAATTCCTTCAACCTTTTCTCCTCAAATTTAGTAATTTTTCAAAGTTTTTAAAGTAATTTCTAAATCTTGTTTTCACATTTCGTCATATTATGATAACGTTTTGCTACTTTCGATTAAATAATTCCTGAATCTGTAAGGAGTTTTAGAAATCTAGACCCCATTGCACCACTCTTCCTTAATATTTTATACATTAAACCAAAAAAGTAATACAAAATATTAGGTAAGAGTAAATGGCACCATTGTGTCCTATACATTTTTTGGTAACACAAATAACTATTTTTCTATAGCTTGCTTCGATTAATTCCGAAACTTGTTTAATTCAACGGGGAGAAGGGCCTTTTCGTCGGTGTATCCCCGGACCTCGCCGGCGATTAAACACCATTCAAAGCGAGTTAGCAATTAACGAAAACCTTAAACACCTTTAATGAGGTGCATAAGTATTCCAATTTATTTTGTATCGACTTTGAAGCGGCGGTCCCGGTCCGGGGGGCGCGAACGAAGGAGGTAAACAAGAGGCGGGGAGCGTGCGCGTCGCGACGCAATCACTTTTTGATAAACTCGCGCGGAATGTGGTACGGTATGCTCCTCTTCAATTGCGCTCTATCTTGAAATTATCGGCTGGAAAAATGGATTTTCGGATCGCGGTGACGAATGGAAAGCGCGCCTTCGGGAAATTCGCCGGACGATGAAGTGGACTTTTCTTTGATGGAGACGATTAAGAGCGAATTTATTCTAACGGGTTTCGGTGATGTAAGAAGAAGCGGTGTTGTAGTTTCGTAAACATGCTTTCGGTTTTTTTGCTGCTTTTCAAAATTGCCTCATGCTATGGGTAAGTAATCTTCAAATCATTTATTTGTAATTCTCGATATCACCCTGTATAAATGTACACAGAATGTTGACTAAAGATACCTATACTATAAGTAAAGTAGGAAATACAGGGTGTTCGAAAAATGCAGAGTTTTATAGATACAGGATGTTAAATTAAAAAAAATAGATACTGGAATAAAATATTTACTGGATTCTGTTAAAATTTGGTATTGGAAAAGTTGCAATAAAACTCTTTTCTAGAATTTTCTATGATTATTTGTTTTCCAAGGCACTTTTGATTTTTTTCGCAAAAATTTTGCCAAGTCACATGCAATAAAATGATTTTTTTTCTCTAAATACGAAGTGAGATACGAAAAAAATACAAGAGGAAAAGAAGTTGTATTTTTAGGTGCTTAATAAAACAAAAATATATTAAAGTTACAAAAAAGGCAGGGGTGTACATTTTTCCCAATAATATTCGCTAAGGTTTCCCCCGGGACGTCACTGGACTTTTTTAATTTTAATCTATTTAAATCTATATAAATAGCCTATTTCGTAATAACATTGCCAAATTTCATCAAAATCAAGTAAATATTTTTCTCTTTTAATTGAACATCCTGTATCTTGAAAAGTGTGAATTTCCGGAACCAAAGTTCCGTAAACTTTTTTCATATATTTTATCAAGGAATCACCCTCTAAAGTATCTCAGTCTATTTTTCGAACACCCTCTGTACCTACTTATATCTTCTAGAAATTTAAGAATATTTTTGATGAATTTTTTGATTGGATGATTCATTGATTGGCTCTTAAACACTAATCACCCCGTATAAAAATTATTGTTAACCCCTAAATTGAAAGATAAACCTTCAAAAGTCACAAAAACACAAATTTTTGATAATGAAAAATTCAAGTGAACAAATAAGGAAAATAAAGGATAAATTGGATTTGTTGCCGTTGAAGCAGGACATTTACGAATTTTTCAGTAACGCACAGAAAGCGAATTCTGCGAATTTGCGCGAAATTCTGCTAATATATCTCAAGATAACCGGCGTATTAAATTACCTTAATAAACGCAATGTTCCGTCCGGTTCATCCGGGAAAACTCCGGCATTGGGCGCCGACAAAATCGACGAAAATTCGCCGAGAGTGTTCATCAATTTGCTTCACAGATTAGGCAAATCCGTCAGAGGTATTCAATCTTAAAATCGCAGCAATCTCCCCAATAACCCGCCTTAATTACAGAATTAAAAATCACCAACGTTCAAATGAGTAACTCAGATAAAAAAGCCATAGTAAAAGAAGCCCAGAAGTTCCTCGAAGGATCGCTAAACAATGCCGCTAGATTCAAAATTTTCATGAAACCCAAGAAGAAATCGCACAATCTGCCTTTCATGGAAAACCGAAAAATCGTCTACCCGCCCGACCCGCCAGTGCAATCGAACCCCCTGAAAACAGGCCACTTCAACACGGAGGTCTCCCTGACCGAATTTGAAATGGGTGTCGTCGAGAAGCCTCAAAGGACCGGAATGCAACGCAAATTAAAACCGATGGAAATTCACAATTTTCGCAAAAGCCGACCTGCACCACAACAACAAATGGCTCAACACGAGCTGAAGCTACAACAGCAATTGAATGGTGCTTCCTCCCCGAGGTTGAGCGATATTATTCATAATGTTAAAAAGGTGAACTATTATTTTAAGTTTTGGTAATGTACACTAATCACGGGGGATATCTAGTACTTGGGGTTGCTAGGTTTAGGTTTATAAAGGTGCAACAATTCAAACAATTCAACATCCATAAGTCTCATTAAGGCTCGTGTTGGTTAGCAAGTAACTTGCGACAGTTTTTGCGATAGCGCCCATATTTAAAGTGTCGAAACACGTCTGTTAGCTGAACCTGAAAGTTAAATTTCTTGCAGCATTCGCTTTGAGGCAAGTTTTTAGGCAAGTCGTGTATACGTTTATATTAAAGTGTCTGATAGTATTTTCAACTTTCCCGAAGGTATTGGAAATTTTTAGTGAGAGTAGAACAATCTTGGACAAAAAGTTTTGATCGAGAGAAGAAGTAATCGATTCAACTTCGCGATGGAAATTATTTATATAAATAATTCCCATTACCCATTACCTTATAAGGTGATAGAAATCCTCAATTATCACGCGAAGAAAATTGTTGAGTTCTTTAGGATCTTCGTCCCTTAATCCAGTTAACAATGATTCATAAAAGCCGAGTGTACATCATCTTAATAACCAGCAATTTCGTACCTAAACTTTTCTTTTTTTCTTTTTTTTTTTTGGTAAAATAGCTGTTATACAATCAGCCCATTAATGTTAGTAAATACATTTTACAATCGACATTGTGTAGGTACTGGCTCTGATTATATGGCAAGAATGTATGTATATGCTTCCGACATTTCTTGTGCAAGAAAACGAGAAATACATCTCGCAAATACTTGCAGACAGCAACTTGCTGCACTTTTTGCTTTATGTGTACAATGTACTTTTGGAAGTCACTCTCGCAAGTACTTTCACAATTTTATTGCTAGTCGATACAGGTCTTTAGGAAAAAGATAGATCTACAATTTGGTATTGCAACTTTCTCATTATAACCCACTGTTATTTTAATAATCTTTGTTCGACAGAATTGACCATTAGTACTACAAAAAATTTTGCACTTAGTTACCTGTAAAAGGTTTTTAAAAAGGGTTATGAATTTGAGAAAAAATTTAAATGGTTTTTGATGGTCTATTCCATATGATTTATTTATTAAAAAAAATTTTGACATTTTCTCTGAAGACTTGAAAAGTGAAATGGGAAATCCGGTACTACTTTTAAAAAATACCGGTGCATCCTAAATTAATTATGTAATAAAGTGCAAACTTAAATTTTCAACATTTTCATACGGAAAATTTCAAAAAAATATATTTTTATAAATAAACAATATTGAATCGTCGAAAGTTATTTTTAATTCTTAACATTTTTTTCTTTATAATTTTCGATATTGTCAAAAATAAAGGCAAGTACTTTACTCTTGAGCAAAAATCGCATGTTTTGACAATCCTCGTATACGACTGAAAAATTTTAATATCTGATGGTTGTATTTTAGTTTTTACACAATGCAGAACTTTTTATGAAGAATAACTTTTTTTCGTAATAGCTATTAACAATAGAAAAGTTTCCCATGTGGTGCGAACTTAAGGGGACACACTGTATATTATAGTAACATTCAATTAACATAAATCTGCAAAAAAAATTTCAAATTCTCCCAAAATGGATAATTTCCCTCTAAAACGATTTTCTTTTGTGCAGGCCCAACAAAATTCTCGTTACAAAAACCTGCAGCGAGACCATTCGGCTTACTGTAAAATATTGAAAGCACTGCATTATTTCGAGGACAAAAACAGCTTCAGGATGTTCAAGAACGCGAGGCAAGAAAGAAGCTATTAGTTTCCGTTTGGTACGGCCGTTAGATTGGAATATTTAAATTATGCAACGTGGAGAAGTACTTATTTTTGATTTTATGTTTTATTTTGATGTACGAAGTGCAGGGGTAAGACAAGCAATGATTGATTGAGTTTTTGTTTCAAATCGATAAGTTTTGTAATTGGATGAAATTATATAAATTACACCATATATTGATTCGAGTTTTTCTTATAATAGGTGAGTAATTCGCGAAGTATCTAGTTTAAACGAAGGTGTTTAAGATTCTTTTATTTGCAAGAGATTTTTATATCTATTTTGCAAATTATGAAAATCACAATATTAGTTAATCAAAAAATTCACCAAAAATATGGAATAAACCGTAAACATCCCTTAAATCTTCACAAAATCACAGAAATATTAAAATATTCTTTCAAAGTAGATTAAAAATGAACCTTATACCAAAGCATGCACTGAAAAAAATATACAGGGTGTATCATAAGTTGATACTTCTTTTTTTAATGAATCTTAATTCCAAACAATTTTTTCAACTAAACTTTTTGAATATTCTGAAAAACAAAGTTAAAAAGTTTTAAAAATTTTTACCTTTTTTTCGAATTTCAAATATTTCTCAATAGGTACCTGCTTCATTAAATATTAAATTTATTTATTTTTCGGGATTTATTTGACAGATGACTGCCATAAATACATTTTTTATTTAATAAAGCAGGTACGTATTGGAAAATATTCTTTGTTATTCATAAAATTCAAAAAGTTTGTTTGAGAAAGTTGCTTAGAATTAAGAGATTCATACACAGTTGAAAAATAAGTATCAACTTATGATACACCCTGTATACATCTGAAGATAAGGAAATTCCATTAATATTTTTTAAAAACAAATTCCTTTGCAGGTTAGAAAAAAATTTCGTGGTCTCCGATCGACTAGCTAACGTGACCCAAACCATATCTAAACTTTTAGAAGGATATGATATCAGGCTCAGACCCAATTTCGGGGGTAAGTAAATTCGATATATCGCATGTTATCATGTCTGATATACCTTCTAGTGGCCTCAAATTACAAAGCTATCCATCAGGAAAATAAAGTTTCTTATGCATCAGTCCTTCCATAGACTTCAATTATCATTTAATTTGTATATAGTGTGGTCGGTATTCAGCGCCCCATTTTAACATTAAACCCATTTTAAGCGATCGGCTTTAACGTAAACAAAGTCCTTAGTTACTCCATAACAACAATGTAGAGCTGTCATGTTTAAGGCGCTCGGTAAACATGACTTTAATTTTAAAATGGAGCGCTAAATAGGGGGCATTAAATTTAATTGTCTAATCAATTGGTTACAATTTAGGATTTTATAGGGACTTCAAGGATATCTTGATCTGCTTCAATTTCTATGGTAAAGGTAAGGAAATAAGTAACGAAAAAAAGTAGGAACAAGCGCAAATTTCGGGCCATTAGCTACAAATTCAAATTTAATAAAAACGTTACGTTGATTTTTCGTTTCATCGGATTTGCCACTTCTAACAGCGTTTCAATCACGAAGGAGCACGTTTTATTAAAATACGCCAAATCGCTAAAATCTCACGCGTAAAAAACGCCGAGAAATCCCGTAATTAAACTTCGCTTTACGTCCCTCTAAAGGGATTTTTATTGAATTTAATTCACGGGGCAGCCGGTTTCATTTGATCCGTCCCATTCACGAATCACTTGCCAAAACAAATTTATCTAATCCCGGCGAATAAACAGTTCTGCCGGGGCTCTTCTGCATCCCGCCGGGATGATTAGGAAGGAGGAAAAAAATACCATCCGTCAGATAAACTCCGAGTTAAACCGGAAAGATGTTAAACCGCGATCGGGCGATAAACCGGCGAAGGAAAAACATGAAACTGACATGTCTTTCGGGTCCCGGTTAATTCAATTTTTAAATTGGAAATTCGATTAACCTACTAAAACGCGAGGAGGTCTCTTTTAAAATTCGCAAATCTAGGCCAATGGGATTTCTTAACCCACTTAAACGAGACCGCATATTCAAGGTTAGCACATTATGAGTGGACTGGAGAGTGGAGAGTGGAAATCGATCATTCATTCAGGAAGCGAACGTATAATAAAAACGCGAGAAAATGACACAACAAGACCCGTTTAAAATTTTAACTCATGGAATACAAAAATATAATGTACAGTTTGCGCAAAACAAAGATGAATACGCGTCACCATAAATTTACTACGTCACAAATAGACAGTGTTGCCGAACTTTTATAAAGTTAAAATAAATAATAAATTTTAAACATTCATTTTTTTAAAAATAAATTTTACGAATTTTCTAATATTGTCAAATGGCAAAATGACAAACAAATTGATTGAAAATTAGGGGTCTGTTTCTAAACGGAAAATATTCTAGAAAGTTTTTTACTTGTCAACCACTTCTGATTTACAGTTAAAACAAATTAACCGAAATGTAAAGTTAGGTAAATGAAAATACTTACTTGTGGTTTAACTCATTTCGAAATATGATCACATTTGGTTACATCTGAAATATTATCTTAAATAAACTGAAACAGAGTGTAACCTACTATAGTGTAACCTACTACGTCATCAATGATGCTAGTGGTAACTGAGAGTTACGGTTAACAAAACGAAATATTTTGTATTTATGGGCAACTGAAATATAAACTTTATTAACCGAAAACTTTTAAAAGTTAACAATATTAATATTGTATTAGGGATAGTTAACTGACTTTTTGGGGTATTCAATCGTCGATTTATTCCGTTTTATGTATTGCAAAATATCAAAAGCTGTTATGACGACACAGATTGTTATGATTTTTGTTACGGCACTGTTTACATTTTTTTTTCGCTTATGTCAGCTCTGACTTTATTTCACTCTATCCTTCATAGAGATAGGTCGCCTATTTCACTCGCACATTTCACCGATTCAATGCTATTCAATACAAACACGCACTCAGATTTTTTCTTCGTAGAAATATACCTAACAATTTTATTTTATGCAACTTATTATGCAATATACTGTCGGTTATTGCAATTTTTAATTTAATTACAATCTAGTAGAGTAAGAAAAAAGGAAGATAAACAGTCGGGGGCTCTAAATAATATGAGTACTTTTCTGTTCACTAATAGTTTGCGAAACACGCTGTATAAATGATAGCGAAAGCGATATTAGTTTAAAATATTCGTAAAATTTGAAATCGGTTTCAATTTGTTGAATTCAATTTGTTAATTTGAAATTCGGTTCGTTCCTCTGTTAATTACAAAAAATTTTGCGGGTGTGGTCTGTGCTCCTACTGAAATCCTTGCATCGAAAAGATCCAATCACATCTAACGGTTTTGTATTTCCGTACGTAATAAAAACTTTATCGGGTTTTTGTATTTGATTGAATGCCTGACCCTTGTGATGTTTCAAATACTCCCAAGTGTCACCTGTTAGGAGGTTACTTTTACTGCCAGAGTCAATTAACATTTCTAGCATTACACCACCAAGGGTACAAGTGATAGTTTCGTCTTGGTCAATATGGAATATGTAGTTCTTTATTATCATTATTCGATTCTTGGTCATCTTCTATGTAGGGGAAAGGGGGGCAAGACGGGGTATCGGACTTCTTTGGCCACACGAACGACCTAGCGAAGCCGCTCTGGCTCGTAATGAAGTGTCATCATCTAGTGTATAAGTCAGCGTAATAACCGACTTGTAAGTCCACGCATGTTTGCCCTAGCGTCAAGAACCCGGCAAGATGGGGTTTTCGACATTTTTGAAAAAATAAGAATTATTATTTATTTGAATGAGTTTAAAGTTTCTCAAGTTCCTCAATTCTAAAGACTGTTCATGAAAGAGTAATTATAAATAAAAAAATTATCAAAATAATTCTAAATGTCCGTTTTATTGCGCTCGAAACGTTAAGGACCCCGTCTTGCCCCCCCTTCCCCTACCGTACTTCTAAAGCTTTAGCTTTTTTATAGGGATATCTCCTTTATGTCATTGCATTGGGTGGCATATTCCTTTTCTTTGTTGTCGTTTTACATTGTGATGAAAAGTGTCCTTTAAACGCACATTTACGGCAAATCTTATATTTTGCTTGACATGCATCGGAAGAAAATATGTGATCTTTTTCCCCACCTCGGCTACAAAGTTCCTTTTCCGTTGCTTTGGCTCTTCGTATTAAATTAACATCATGGGAGGTTCCAGGCTGCGTTCTATTTGTCGGTTGACTGTTTCAAGGATGTTGGCCTCAGAAATAATCATGTCCAGGGTGATTTGGTCTCCCATGGCCAATATCTTTTTCCTCGATTCTACGGAACCACATTTTTCAACAATCTGATCGATTAAGTGTTCATTGATATTATGAAATTGGCATTTCTGTGCTTGGTCCCTTAATCTTACTAAGAGTTTATCAAATTTTTCGCCCGATTCTTGCTTAATGAGACGAAATATATGTCGGTCGTAGACTTTACTTTGCTGAGGTGCGAAATATTCATTTAGTTTCTGGATGAAAATGTTATAAACATGTAGGACAAACATCAGCTCCAGGAATATTGAAATAAATATCATGAAGACTAGGCCCTCCTACATGTAGAAAATGTGATCGCTGCTTTACAGAATTCTCGATGTTTAAAATGGGGTCGTACCATCGATGGGTAAATTCATTTTACTCTGTAAAGAGATAGCTTGTGTAATTTTTTTTTTTTTAGTTAAGTTTAGAAAATTTGAATCCCTTCCTCAATACTTGTAATGATCTGATTTTGGTTGTGATAGTGACACGAAGCCTTCTGCCGCTATATCTATAGAGGGTCGACAATTTAAATTTATAACGTCAACTTCTCAAATGTTAGCTTGCGTTAGGTACTTACTTTGCATTAATTTGTGGCCCATAAGTACCCGAAGACCATCCAGTTGGGTCCTTCCTTTTATTGATGCAGCGAAGCCAGGACAGATTATTAAATAGTACAGTGTATTCTGATAGTTGCAATGCTTTTATATACGATCCTGAAGAACTTAAACCCAACAGTAAAACCGTGTTATTACAACATAAAATTTCAGTTAAATTAAAACAAATATACAGTTATGTATTTATTCTATTTTTTTAACTAGTCTTTTTAACTTAGTCTTTAACCGAAAGTTCAGCTTAGCAACCCAAAAAATTACATGGTACGTTACAGGTACGTTAAAAATTAGTTTAGCTTTAACCGAAAATATCGTGTAAGTAATTGTATTTCGAGGATACTATTTTCAGTTGTTTAACACAAAATTTACTTGACGTAGTACTCTAACTTACTAATTATCATCAAATTCGTTTATCATCTGAAATATATTTAACAGTGCGAGTGAAAAGTTTAGTATATAATTTGAAGTTTAAAAGTGTACATAGTGAAATTTCTGAGTAAAACTAGAAAGAAAAACAATTTGTAAATTAAAAGTACTGATTGGTTGACAAACGGTAACTATGCGACTTTTGACAGTCAGTGCCTATCATCCTACTATAAGAAAAAAATTATTATTTTATATAAAAACGTCAAATTTTTATAATATATATTTTTCTTGGATGATTTAATTCTGCTTTTTAACATTTTCTATTCATTAACATTTTCATCCCTTGTTAATATTTAAATAAAAATCTGCAGGTATTACACTTAATCTGTTTTACATATTTATTTTTAAAAGTTGGACACGATGCTTGGCAAATATGACAACATCAGTGACGTGCATTCATCTTTGCTTTGCACAAACTATACTAGAGATTTTCATAAAAGTCAGTTAACTGTTGTCTAATTTGACCACTTTTAATAACTTAGTTACAGCTCGTGTCATAATTTTGTAATTCGTGCATCAAAACATTTTCAATGTTTTAAGACATTTTAAAGACAATAACGCATGGTACAAATATTCAATACAATTGATAAAACTCACCCTTTCTTTCCATTTTCTATTTATATTTCTGTTATTCCGTTATTTAGGACTATCAAATTGTATTTTTTTAATTTCCAGCATTTATTAAAGGAAAGAACCCGATTTTTCAGCCGCATTGTTAGCGTAGCGCCGACATTAGTTTTTAATTCCGGCCCTAATGGGTTTCTACCGATTCGTAATAGCTCGGCATTTTTTATTTTCCTTTTTTTTCCAGGCGAGCCGCTATTCGTAGGCATGGACTTAACAATAGCGAGTTTCGATGCAATATCCGAAGTAAACATGGTGAGTAAAAATTTATTTGCCAATTATTTCTTATTTAAACACATCGAAGGTGAAAGGAATTGATTACTACAGTTTGTTCACATTAACTTAGCGATGACGACACGAAATTAATTATGTTATTAACTATACAGGGTCTTCCAGCGAAAATTTTACCCCCCGGTAACTAGAGAACCGAAAATTTTTGTTCTTGGGGGGAGCGTATTTGAAAGTCAAGCCAACTTGATAATGTTCATCCCCCTAACACCTAGCCACCCTAACTTTAGAATCTCAAATGGAACTACCCTACTTCATTTTGATATTTTGATATTTTGATCATTTTGATATTTTTGTTAATGGGTTAGTTAAAGTTGTTTGTAAATTTTTCGATTTTATTTAATAACTTTGTCAAATCTTAACCGATTTTCAAATACGATGCGCCAGAATATTGGCAAAGGGCTTTCAAATTATTGGAAGTAGGGTAGTTCCAATTGAAATTCTATAGTTAGGGTGGCTGGGCGTTAGGAGGATGAACATATCAAGTTGGCTTGACTGTGAAAAATGCTCCCCCCAAGAACAAAAATTGACAATCACAGCGAATTTTGAAAAAAATATCGGTTTTCTATTTACAGGGGTGTCAAGTTTTCGTTGGAATACATAAAATTTTTGAGATTATTCATTTTTTAGCTTGTGACGTCATGGTTACATTAATTTGAGCGTATTACCTATACATACAAGCAAGTGCAAATTTGTACGAAATATGGTTTATGGGTACAACAAAGACAACTTCCATTAGTCTCATGTGCCTAAAGGAAAAAGAAAGAGTGATGTTGTGGGATCGCAACTTTCCTAATCTAACAACTGTTGTTTTAATAATATTTTTGTTCAACTCATTGAATTGGCCATAATGGAAACAAATTTGCATTTACCTGTATGTGTGTATAAATAATTGTGCTTCTTTTAGGATTATACAATAACACTGTATTTAAACCAATATTGGAAAGACGAACGATTGGCGTTCGGTGGCGATGATGAAATTTTAACCCTATCCGGCGATTTCGCCGAGAAAATTTGGGTTCCCGATACATTTTTCGCCAACGACAAAAACAGGTAATATTTGACAAACTCCTGAATCGAATCAATTCGCCAAAAATCATCATTCATCAAACGAACTCTCGAGTGCTAAAATCCCATTAATCAACCACTTCATCTAATAATAGCGTCGCTCCTATTGATTTTAAATTGTTTTTATTAGTTTCGAAAACATTTCGAAATCGCTAAAACGTCGGGCTTGGAACTGGAATAAGTTGGGGAGCATTAGGGAAGATCTTTTTGCTCCGTTTAGGGCCGTCCTTCGAACAATTTTCCTTAGATCCTGCTCAAATGACTTTGTTAAAACAGAGGCGCACTTTATTCGAATTTCCCTACTTAAATTTTGGATTGTTCACAATCCCTACCCAAAATAAACAACTCAAAATTAAGTATTTTTTATAATAATTCTCCCATGAAGAATCACTTACATTTTTGACCAATTACTGTCAATAAATAAACCCCTATTAATAAGTTAAACTCTTCGTTTAAATGAGAAATAAATTAGATATTCCCCAAAGAAACACCACTGACGCCGACCTTTCCATATATATTCCAGCTTCCTCCACGACGTAACCGAACGGAACAAGCTGGTGAGGCTGAGCGGTGACGGATTCATAGTTTACGGGATGAGGTTTACAACGACTTTAGCCTGCATGATGGATCTTCACTATTACCCCTTGGATTCGCAGAATTGCACCGTGGAAATCGAAAGTTGTAAGTAGGAACTTATATCAGAAATCTGTACCATACAAATTTCTATTACTTAGGTTACATTTCCAGGTATACTCAATTAAATTTGAACAGTATCTGGATCATTATTTAAGCTCTTTATTTCATGAGTGTTCAATTAATGTAATAACTAAAGAACGGATTATACATAAGTATGCAACATTTGCATATATCTAACGTTTTTGCATATTTTGAAAGTGTGGGACCTTTTTGTAACTAGCTCATCGGGTAGAATCCAAAAATGCTAAAATATACAGGGTGTCCCATTTAAAATAACGAAGTTACGGTCAACTTCCGGTATAAACGGAAGTCAGCCATATTTGAAAATATTTTAGATGAATTCCTTACATCCAAAAACCCTTGTATACAAAATTTCATAATTTTATACACATCCATTCACGAAATACTTCTAATGCCCCTTCGTTAGCCACTTCTACCGAAAAGTAGCATCAACTTTGATTTTTTAAATGGGTCACCCTTTGTATTTTTGCATTTTTGGAATCTATAAGGACCAGCTGATTCTAAAAAGGGGTCATCCGGGTCATACTTGGTATTTTGGTCTCATAATAAGCGACTCCAAAATCACAAAATTTTGGATTTAGATGACTCTGAAAGCTAAACAGTTGAAAATCGAGAAAAACGGCTTACATGGTCCTATCCTAACTTTTCAAGTACTATTTAGTGACATGTAATAAAATGTATACAGGGTGATCAAAAATTTCGAAGTTTTTATCAAAATTTTTTTGTACCATTAGATTGTACTTGAAAAGTTAGGATAGGACTGTGTAAGCCGTTTTTCTCGATTTTTAACTGTTTGGCTTTCAGAGCCGCCTAAATTCAAAATTTTATAATTTTTGAGTGGCTGTATAGTCTTTATTATGAAACCAAGATATCAAGTATGTACCCTTTTTGTAATCAGCTCATCGAACAGAATCTGAAATTGCAAAAATATACAGGGTGTCTCATTTAAAAAATCTAAATTAATGCTACTTTTTAGTAGAAGTGGCAACTCCGCAGCGTTGAAAACATTTTAAATCGATAGAACAGGATCAATAACCTAAATAACCAAATTTTCACAACGATCCTACTCTTCGTTCTCTCAAAACGTCTAATAGGCCATCCACCGTGGGTCACCCTGTATTTCTTGATTTTTTTTAAATCGCCGCATATTTTTGCAATTTTCTTTGAAAATCACTGCATATATTTAAACAAATCGTTGCATATAATATGCGCATATATTATTAGCCTTTTTTGCATATAATCCGGTCTTTAGTAGTAACTATCCAGGTGCTATCCACTGAATCCAAATAATTATCCAGATGTCTTCAATCAACCATGAACAAACTAGATTCATTCCATAAATTCAATTAGCTACACCAAATTTACTCTATTTATGTACTCTCTTGATTTACACCAAATTCCAAGACCCATTGTGGGAATCCCCAAATATTTCTAGCTCAAAGCAACTAGGCTTTGACTCTTTCAGACGGTTATACAGTAGTAGACGTGGTGATGTACTGGAAATCGACACCAGTCCGTGGAGTCGAAGAGGCCGAGCTGCCCCAATTCACCATAATGGGCTGGGAGACCAACGACAGGAAGGAGAGATTGGCCACCGGCACCTACCAAAGGCTGTCGTTGTCCTTCAAACTGCAAAGGAACATTGGATATTTCATATTCCAGACGTACCTGCCGAGTATTCTGATCGTTATGCTGTCGTGGGTGTCGTTCTGGATTAACCACGAGGCCACCAGCGCCAGGGTGGCTTTAGGTGAGTGCATGTACCAATACAGGGTGGTCCACTTTTATGTGGTAGGACTTTAACATTAGATAGAAAAAGATAATTGAACATGAAAATTTCATATCAACATATATCGGGAAAAGCTTAGTTTCCATGATAGGGTGCGCTGAAATTTTGTAAAAAATGTGAATAATTATTATAAATAATAATAATAATAAATTGGTCCGAACCAGTGGAGCCGACCAAATTTGGTGTGTAGTACCACCTTATTGACCTTATTGACTACGATATTTAGTGATAATATGAAGGCCTTGAAATAACCAGTGGCGGAGTTATAGGTTTTCACAATCATTAAATTTAAAAAATAATTATTAACAAAGAGAAACAGCGGCACTGTTACGATCATCTATTGATGGGTGACAGATTAGTGCATTGTTAACTGTCAATAAGATTTTGTTTTCAATGGCACACTTGAAACACTTTGTATAGAATGGAAAGGCCATTACTAATTATTTTTTAAATTTAATGATTGTGAAAACCCATAACTCGTCCACTGGTTATTTCAAGGCCTTCATATTATCACTGAATATCGTAGTCAATAAGGTCGTATTACCCACCAAATTTGGTTTAAATATCTCCACTGGTTCGGACAGTGTATAAAAAACTAAGCTTTTTCCCGATATATGTTGATAATAAATTTTCGTTTTAAATTATCTTTTTCCGTCGAATGTTAAAGTCACCACATAAAAGTGGACCACCCTGTAGAATCTTGTATTCAAAATTTTGTTGCCAAATGCTCCCATTAGTTCGCTATCTTTATTTATTAGTTATAAAAAATGAAAGGGTTGTATTTTTAATAGTCTTTTAGATTTGTTGTAGTAGATATCAGAACTGTAGGAAGTAGTCCATTAATCATTAAAAAAGGGTATTCGCTATCTTAAAATTTACTTTTGAAATTTGAAATTTAAATGATTAATTCTTACTAATTATTTTCATATACAATTTTTATAGAAATTTGTTGACGGAATGTTTTCTTTGAAAAATTCCTAATAAATACTAATTTATTTCGTAATTAGTAATTACATTTAATTCCGAGGTACCCTCTGAATAAAATAGTTGTGACCGTAAACCGTATACATTCAGAGTATTTTAAATTTCAACAGTTGACAATCAAAATATAATCTAACTGCTCTAACAAACAATTGTTCTGACAGATCTAAATCAGAAAACTAATCAACGACATAAAATTTCGCTTCAAGAATTGTCTCTTATCGGCATCATTGTTATAGTTAAAATTAATTTTATTGGCCAGAATTTGGCGCATTTTTTAAATCCTAATGAATTTCAAATAAGGATTATTTCAGAAATCCCTTATTTTTCTGTTAAATTAAGGTTTTCCTAGGCATCTTTTCTGCGTAAAGACAAATGCCAATTCGTTTACGTTACTGGAGCCCATTGAATCGGGTTTAGGGAATCGCGTCTTGCTTAATTTGTTGGGAACTTCTCGAGTAGTTCTCTAATATAATAGTTTCTTAATTTGTATTATCTACCTTTCTAATGGGATTAGTATGGAAAATTGTAACGAAATTTAATTTATGGGAAGGTGGAGTTTCTCGAAGTTGTACGGGCGCTAACGAAGTTTTTATTCATTAGTTTTCCGAATTAGATTTGGAGCGTAAAACGTGGAAAATAGCAAGTGTCTTGTTTATTAAACTTTGCTTGTAAAATTCTAGTTAAAAAATATATTTTGTGCATGCATGATTTCCTCTCGGTTAATAAAAATTCTACTCCCTCTAATAGGAATATAATTAAGAAATTCCTTTCCAAAAGCAAGTATAAATTTTTTAGGAGAGTAGTAAAATTTAATAAAGAGTTTTATTTCATGTTCCAAATCACAACTTTAATAAAAGAAATTCCTTTTTATGAAAAATACTTTTTCTTTTCCTTTACATCAATCGTCTTTTCACCTACATTTTTAACACACTCTTGCCCTTCCATCATCTTCTTACCTTCACCTACACTTCATCATTCATCGTCATCTTCATCATTCATCTGCAATTTCGTCCTTCGGGTATTCCCAAGCAGGAGTTCAAATAATCGTTTTGCAGGTATTACGACTGTACTGACCATGACGACAATTAGCACAGGCGTACGCAGCTCTTTACCTAGAATAAGCTATGTGAAAGCCATAGATATCTACCTAGTGATGTGCTTCGTTTTCGTATTCGCCGCGCTTCTAGAGTACGCAGCCGTGAATTACACCTACTGGGGAGCCAGGGCCAAGAAGAAGAGCAAAAAGCTCAAAGACACAGACGATGGTAAAATCGGTAAACATATTTTACTCAATTGATTGCATTTTATATTAAAGTGAAAAGAGGTAAATTGCTGCTTAAGGTTCGTGTCGATTAGCAAGTAACTTGGGAGAGTTTTTGCGATAGCGCCCATATTAACGTGTCTAAACACGTTTCGTCTGAGAGCTGAGCCTGCAAGTTATATTTCTTGCAGTATTCGCTTTCAGGCAACTTTTTAGGCATCATGTCGTGAATACATACGTTTATATTAAAGTGCCTGATAGTACCTACTTTCAACTTTCCAGAAGGTATTGGATATTTTTAGTGAGAGTAAAACAATAACAGGCCGATTGATAATTCCCCGGCCTACCACAGTAAAATACGTTTTTTTTTGGAAAATTCATTTTATTATTCAACATAGTTGCCACCGAGGGCGATACACCGACTATAGCGATCTTCCAATTTTTCGATACCTGATGACGTATGATTTGTCTTTTGTCTCAAAATAGGATTCGGTTTCGGCGATTACTTCTTCATTGGTCTTGAATTTCTTCCCAGCGAGCATGCTCTTGAGATCTGAGAACAGGTAATAGTCGCTGGGAGCCAGATCTGGATAATACGGTGGATGAGGAAACAATTCGTGGCCCAATTCATGGATTTTTGCCATCGTTTTCACTGACTTGTGACACGGTGCGTTGTCTTGATGGAACAACACTTTCTTCTTCTTCTTCAAATGAGGTCGTTTTTTAGCGATTTCGTTCTTCAAACGCTCCATTAATGCTATATAATACTCGCTATTAATGGTTTTTCCCTTTTCAAGATAGTCTATAAATATTATTCCATGCGCATCCCAAAAGAAAGACGCCATAACCTTGCCAGCCGACCGTTGCGTCTTTCCACGCTTTGGAGTGGGTTCATCGCGTGAAGTCCATTCAGCTGACTGTCGATTGAACTCTGGTGTATAATGATGGAGCCAGGTTTCATCCATTGTCACATATCGATGCAAAAACTCGGATTTATTACGCTTAAACAGCTCCAAACACTGCTCTGAATCATCAATTCGTTGTTGTTTTTGGTCGATTGTAAGTCGCGCGGCACCCACTTTGCACAGAGCTTTTTCATGCCCAAATATTCGTGAATGATATGATGTAAGTAAACGTTCAGAAGATATCTTTAAAGTGTCTGCTATCTCTCTCAACTTCACTTTCCGGTCATTTCTAATTGTTTTGTGAACTTTTAAGATGTTTTTGTCGGTAACAACCTCTTTTGGGCGTCCACTACGTTCACCGTCTTCGGTCTTCGGTGCTCATTTCACCACGATTAAACTTTTCGTACCAATCCTTGATGTTTGATTTTCCTGGCGCAGAGTTCGGAAACTCTTTATCAAGCCAAGTTTTTGCTTCAACTGTATTTTTTCCCTTCAAAAAGCAATATTTTATTAACACACGAAATTCTTTTTTTTCCATTTTCTCACAATAACAAAAGTAGCTTCACTCTCGGTGCAATAACTCACAAACCAATTGTCCGATTGCTGTAAAATTTCGACACGAAACATTTGAAGGATGGTACTGACTAAAAAGCATATGGAAATAATACTTGTAACACTATCTAGGTGTCGGGCCGGGGACTTATCAAATTCGCGATGGGAATTATTTAAGGAATTTGAAATCTTCTATTTTCATGCGAAGAAAATTGTTGAGTTCTTTAGGATCTTCGACTGTTAATTCAATTATAAATGTTTCACAAAAGTCGAGTGTACATCTTAGTATCCAATTTTGTACCCAAAATTTTGTTTTTTTCTTTTTTTTTGTTAAAATAACTATATACTCAGCCGCACATTTACGTTTTACACTAGACATTTTGTAGATAACTACTGGCTCAGATTATATGGCAAGAATACTTGTACATGTTTCCGACATTTCTTGCGCAAAAAAATACCTCTCGCAAGTACTTGCAGACAGTAACTTGCTGGAATTTTTGCTTAAATGTACATACCTTTCACTCTCGAGTCACTCTCGCAAATACTTTCGCAATTTTATTCGCAATAACTTCAATTTGTTATTCGCTATAATGTGCATAACTCATCATACCTCGGATTTCCCTGGAGAAGCCGTCCGAAATTTTTGCTTGGAAACTATGCAAATTCCTGCCTGTTATGCCGAAATTCCTGCTAACGAGAAACTGAGCTTTCCGTTTTCCGGATAGTCGAGTAACAATTCACTTAAATCGATAATCCAGATGCACTTTGTACATACTTGAATTCATCAATTACATCTGAACTGTTTGGTGATGTTTATACATCAAACAAAAATATTCAATGAAAATCAAGAAATACTTCTAGTGGATTCAACATGAAATAGACCTTTTATGTTACTTAATTCAATCAAGAAAATTTTGTAGCTGTTTATTGAAGACATTAATATTCTCCTGCAGGGACCAAAGTGACTACTACCCAGTCGAGCGTGAGCAATCAAGATATTATCGAGTTGAAAGATGTTAAAATGAGTCCGATCGCTTCGATTAGAAACAGATATGGTTCTGGTTATGCATACGACGTTGATCCATCCAAGTTTCCTCCAAGTTTCCGCATATTAAGAACGCAAAGTCCTTACAACTATAGGTCTCCTTCGGGCGTTAGATATAGAGGAAATAAAGGTAAAATTGTATTTTTTTTTCGATAGGATTTGTTTTGTGTTAAGGTAATTAATGTTTATTGCAGGAAATCCGGTTCACAAGCCGAAAATGCTGCAAGCCATCAGAAAAGGAGCACTAGTTTTGAAATCGTCCCTGCCGAAAATCAAAGATGTGAACGTAATAGACAAATACTCCAGGATAGTTTTTCCGGTTGCGTTTTTAGCGTTCAACATCGGTTATTGGTTGTTCTATTTTTTGGAATAAATTTACACACCGGTCTTTTTATTGTAGTTACTTTTTTATATGCATTCGATGTAAGCAGAATGTTCGTGCTCAAATTAAGTTTAGATAGGTATTACATTGTTGGAAGCGAATTTTCTTAGACGTAACCTAATGAATGTTGTACCGTTTGTTTAAAATAAAAATTTTAAGCGGATATATAATACCTGTATCGATTTCAATATTGATGTATCAAATTAATTTGCTTGAAAACACACCAATTAGGATTTTAAATACATCTGTTTTTACAATTTTATTAATTATATAGGGTGTATCAAAATTATAGGCCATAAATTAAACCACATATTCTGGGGCCAAAAACAGCTCGATTGAACCTAACATACCTTAGTACAAATGTGTACCAAAAAAAAGTTACTGCCCTTGGAAGTTACAAATTAAAAATCCATTTTTTCCAATTTCTCGAGAACATTTTAGTATTTTTTTATGAAAATGGACAGGTGGTTCTCCTAGTGCAAGAGCAACTTTCTTCAAAAAAATTACGAAATCTGTGCACCCCATTAAATTTTTATGAGGGTTGTGATACCTTTAACCTCCCCAAATTTTTGTGTACGTTACAATTAAATTATTTTTGTCACGCCATTAATTTAACACATTATTTTGGAAAGTTTTTTACTTAGTACTTTTTCGATTAGCCAGTTTTTATTGAGATATAGGCTCTTTTCGGTTATTGTATTTCAAAAATTCTGAGAATAGGAAAAGTAGATTATAAGTGAATTTTTAAGTCTATCGGATGTTTTGTAAAAATTTTGTTTTACATAAATGGCCTCCATTTTCTTGAACACCTACGGCTTCGTTTTATCAAGGAAAATCGAATACGTTCTTGAATATAATCATTAGCTTCTGAGAAAACATTTTAACAAAACAAAAAATATTTAATTAGATTCAAAATAATGTGTTAAACTAATGGCGTGACAAAAATAATTTAATTGTAATGTACACAAAAATTTGGGGAGGTTGAAGGGATCACAACCCCCATAAAAACTTTATGGGATGCTCAGATTTCGTAATTTATTTGTAGAAAATTGCTCTTGCAATAGGAGAACCACCTGTCCATTTTCATAAAAAAAATACTAAAATGTTCTCGAGAAATTGGAAAAAATGGATTTTTAATTTGAAACTTCCAAGGGCAGAAACTTTTTTTTTGGCGCACATTTGTACTAAAGTAAGTTAGGTTCAATCGAGCTATTTTTGGCCCCAGAATATGTGGTTTAATTTATGGCCTATAATTTTGATACATCCTGTATTTGATGTGGTATATTTGCATTTGTAAAGAAATAGGCGAAATATAATGTTTTTCTAATTAAAATCAAATGATGCTTGAAAATTATTTTCTTTGAATTAAATTGTTTGTTCGTTACAATAAAATACTCGTTGAAAAATGATAAAATTATTCATAATTATCCATAACATGAACCTCTTATAAATAAATTCCCTCACTGATAAACATATCTCAAGTAAACTGATAAATATATTATTATGTATAATCATCATTACCGTGAAATATGTTGCCTTCGTTGTTCGTACTTTTAGTGGTATTGTCTCAAACTTTAGCCCAAAAATTACCCACCAACTATGAATATTTCACCTCACATGGTATAAAATCTGGAATCACCACAAATAACACAAGTTTCTTCCTCAATGGGATCCCTTTTTCTGTTTACAGTGGTTCATTCCACTACTTCAGAAACGCAAGAGCTGACTGGCAAACTCGCTTAAGACAGTTCAGGTATGTGCCTAACATTCTCCATTAATTTTTCCATAATATTTTCACATTTAAATTAGAGCTGCCGGTCTAAACACTGTGGAAACTTACATACCATGGAATCTCCACGAGCCCCAATCAGGCGTATACGATTTCGGCCACGGGGGATCCGAAATGGAAGACTTCCTCCACTTGGAGGAGTTCTTAAAGCTCGCCCAAAAAGAAGACCTCTTCGTCATCCTAAGACCAGGACCCTACATTTGCTCAGAGTACAATTTCGGAGGTTACCCCAGTTGGTTGTTGAGAGAAAAACCCATGGGATTCCGAACTGACGAAGAGAACTACATCAAATACGTAACCAGGTACTACAACGTACTCCTACCTTTATTGGAACGGTACCAGTTCACCAAAAACGGGCCGGTCATAATGTTTCAAATCGAAAACGAGTACGGTTACGTGCGCTACGGTAGCTTCGTTCCCTCTAGGAACTACCTGAGAATCCTTCGAAACTTGTATTTGAGCAACAATATTGTCGAGCTGCTGGTAACATCTGATAATGCTATATCTAATGGCGATTCCGGTAGCTTGCCAGGAGTTCTGTTCCAAACCACCAACTTCGGAAGCAATCCCGAAGGCTACCTGAAGGCACTATCCCATCTCCAACCCAACAAGTAGGTGTTATTTTTTTGCAGGAGCATTAAAACAAGGATTTTAAAGTCTTCTTTAACTTCTTCGAAGAGGATACATTGTCTTGCGTTGATATAATATGCTGCTGGTTTGCTTGGGTAGTTACAATGAAATTAATTGAATCTTATTGTAGACCATTAATGGTGATGGAATATTGGATAGGTTGGTTTGATTATTGGTCTCAAAAACACCAAACTAAGAGCATTAACGAGTCGAAGGATTTGTATGAACGTATACTCAAATATCCCTCATCAGTGAATATCTACATGTTTCAAGGAGGATCGAATTTCGCTTTCTTAAATGGAGGATCACTAGGTCAGTTGAAAAATTTAGTTTTTTCATTTCATGTAAGTCAAAAAAATAGGGCCTTACATAAAGAGCTAGATGTATTTGTTGTACCCGAAAGGGGGGTAGAGCCCCCCTTTCCCTTACATAAAGAGATGTATTTTTTGTACCCGAAAGGGATCATATCCTTTCGACATAGCCCTCCTTTCCTTAACATAAATAGATATAATTTTTGTATACGAAGGGGGTTTGAAAGGGGACGACTTTTTTAGAACAGTCGAACTTAAGCCATTTATCTTTTTTGTAAATTTACCTTAACATACAGTGTGTCCACTTAAGTCCGCACCATATGGGAAACTTTTTTATTGTTAATATTACGATAAAAAGTTATTCTTCATAAAAAGTTCAGCATTGTGTAAAAACTAAAATACAACCATCAGATATTAAAATTTTTCAGTCGTATACGAGGTTTGTCAAAAAATATGATTTTTGCTCAAGTGTAAAGTACTTTTATTTTTGACAATATCGAAAATTATTATAAAGAAAAAATGTTAAGAATTAAAAATAACTTTCGAATATTTAATATTGCTTGTTTATAAATTATTAAAAATATTATTAAAAATATTTTTTCGACATTTACCCTGTGAAAATACTGAAAATTTAAATTTGCACTTTACTGCATAATTAATTTAGGATGCACCGGCATTCTTTAAAAGTAGTACTGAATTCCACATTTCACATTTCACTTTTCAACGTTTTCAGAGAAAAAATGTCAATTTTTTTTTTATAAATAAACGATATTGAATATTTGAAAGTTATTTTTGATTCTAAATATTTTTACTTTATAAAAATTTTCGATATATTCAAAATAAATAAATCACATTTTTTGACAAGCCTCGTATACGACATCTAAATTTTGATATCTGATGATTGCATTTTAGATTTTGTACCGTGCAGAACTTTTTATGAAGAATAACTTTTTTTCGTAATATTAACTATTGTTAAAAAGTTTCCCATATGGTGCGAACTTAAGTGGACACACTGTATAATGAGATATAAAATTTCATATACAGGGTGTTGTTGTGTTAAATAAACTAGCCGCTGCATTTTAAATACATTCATTTAAACACATATAAATTATGTATTCAAAAAGGAGGGGTTGGATATCCGTTTTAATATATAAGTACCTACAATAAAATTCTAAAATTCTTGTACAGGGATTTTTTCAAAAAACACACTGTATTTCGATTTTTTATCTGCACCTAAGCCAAAAACGCCCTGTATATCAAAGGTTATGTCAACGAATGAGTAAAAAGTCTAAATGGCAAATTTGATAACTCTCATTATATAATTAACTCAATCGTTATTTATAATTCAATTGATTCAATTAATTTTCGGTCACGGAATATTCGTTTGCAAAAGAATTATTGAGACGACTTTTTTTGTAATTGTAAGTTTGTTTTTCACTGATAATTAGGTAAATTAACGAGTACTATTTTTGCAGATAATGACTTACTGGACAACTCCGGCTTGCAGATAATTACAACGAGCTACGACTACGATTCGCCACTGAGCGAAGCTGGGGACTACACTCAGAAGTACTGGGATATTAAGAAGCTGCTCGATCAATACAATCCGGTGAAAACTTTCGTACCGGATCCGCCGAAACTACCACCAAGAGTAGCTTACCCAACAATCACCCAGCTTTCCCAGTACAAACTCGGCCGTTTGATTGCCCAACAACCACCTCTCATATTAGAGAGTGAACATGTGTGGCGCCATCGCCAGTTCGCGCCACCAGGCGCCGCAAGCAGCAGCTGTCACCCCGTGAAATCTTCGCTGTATCACCGCGGAGAAAGAGGCCATGACGGATGACAACTGACAGCGTCCGGCAGGACCGCATGGTTACAGCGCGGTCCCGCTCACTTCACTTGACTCTCGACTTTCAACTCGCAAGGAGTAAAAAACCGCGACACTTTCCGCTACAACCGGAATCTAAACCGGCGTCCATCGTTTTACTACTGATCACGAATAAACTCGAATAATTCTTAAGGGTATAGTGTTTCCTTTCGCACATGATCCCTTTAGTGGTGACCCCGACGTGATTCGTGTGAAACAAGGGACGAAACGCCGTTTTTTTCGTGTGACCGCGTGCCGCCACGTGCCGGCGAACTTGCAACCCCGTGTTCGTTGCTTATCAGTGGACTTTTGGGGACTATAAGCGGGTAAGCTCCTTTTTTATTTACCGAACTAAGCCAAGTGTTTTGTTACCGGTTCCGAACGGGTCGACACGATGTCGTTCCCCCTCGAGCGTCCTCCAGCGACATCCAGTCCGCCCTCGCCTACGTCCCATGCTCGACTGTCGCCGCCCTCTTCGCAACTTCCTCCAGCCACCGGCCGGCCGCCGGTCGGAGACTTCCAGTCGACACTCCGAGACGACTTTGCAGCACCGGTGAACGCGGTCCGATACTGCCGCCTGCCGCCCTTCTGGAGAGTCGACCCCGAGCTCTGGTTTCTCCAGGTAGAATC
Organism: Phyllotreta cruciferae; assembly: GCA_917563865.1. Lineage (NCBI taxonomy): Eukaryota > Metazoa > Arthropoda > Insecta > Coleoptera > Chrysomelidae > Phyllotreta > Phyllotreta cruciferae. Next base: position 6,471,510 of record OU830613.1, read on the forward strand.
CGCTTTCCAGGTACACCACGTCATGAGTGACAGCACGCGGTACCACATGGTGGTGGCCGCCCTGGACGCCGACACCATCCGTGAGGTGGCGGACATTCTGCGCGTGCCGCCAACAATTGAGCGGTACTCCTCCATACGGACCGCCATCCTGCAGCGAATGACGGATTCGGCGGATACCCAACTCCACAAACTTCTCACCGGGTTGGAACTGGGAGACCGGAAGCCCACCCAGCTTCTACGCCAGATGCAGTCCCTAGCCAAGGGCTCCGTCGGCGACGACGTCCTGCGCGTCAGGTGGCTCGACCTGCTACCACCCCCTACCAGGCGTATCCTGCGCCTCTTCCGAGACAAGGGACTGACAGAACTCGCAGAAGCCGCCGACGAGGTGCACGAGTGCGGCCCCCCTGTCATGGCCGCCTCCCACGCTCCGATGCCCAGGCCTACGACGCCCACTCCGGACCGACGTCCTGACCTGGCCCAGGAGGTTGCAGCGCTCCGCCAGCTGGTGAGCCAACTACTCCCCGCCCAGGGCGACGGTCAGCTCCGTCGCGGTCGCTCGGACTCGCGACCCCCACGAACGCAGCGCGCCCGCTCCGCCACGCCTGCGGCGACAGACGCCGCCCCAGACTCCTGCTGGTACCACGCCAGATGGGGATCGCAAGCCAAGAGGTGCAAGCCGCCATGCTCCTGGGCAGCTTCCACCCCAGCCGCCATCGCCACGACGCTCCCGGGAAACTGACGATGCCGGCGACCCCCCGCAGCGACGCCGCCGGCAGTTCCATAGCTGAGACCCGTCTACACGTCTTCGACCGCAAGACGAACGTCAAGTTCCTGGTCGACTCAGGCTCGGTTATTTCTTTACTCCCTAGATCCATCGTCTCGAGGCAGCTTTCTCGACAGCCTCTCACGCTGTCCGCTGCCAACTCATCGCCAATCGCAACGTTCGGCATTCACCTGGTGGAGCTCGACTTGCGTCTGCGCCGCTCTCTCAAGTGGGCCTTCACCGTCGCGGATGTCCAAACAGCCATCCTAGGTGCGGACTTCCTCGCCCACTACCACCTCATCGTCGACGTACGAGGACAACAGCTCGTCGACGCAACTACTGGACTCTCATCCAGGGGCATCGTGGCCCTGACTCCGGTCCACTCCGTCGCCGTCGTGAACACCGTCGACCTCCCTCCCGGAGACCTGGGTCGACGCTACCTTCACCTTTTTCAGAATTTCACCGACATCACACTCGCGGACGGCTCCGCAGTACAGGCAGCAGACCTACCAGTACAACATCAGATTCACACCTCCGGTCCCCCCGTCTTCGAGAGGCCACGGAGGCTCGTTGGCACCCGACTGACAGCCGCCAAGGACGAATTCCGCCGCCTCATGGAACAAGGCATCATTAGACACTCGTCCAGCAGCTGGGCGAGCCCTCTCCACCTCGTCCCGAAGCCTGATGGTACCTGGCGCGTTACCGGAGACTACCGGCGCCTCAACGCCTGCACGACGCCAGACCGGTACCCCCTCCCCATCATAGAGGACCTCCTACAAGAGGCCCAGGGCAAGGTCTTCTCCGTGGTGGACCTGAGGAAGGCGTTCTACCAGATCCCGATCGCCGATGAGGACATCCACAAGACCGCGGTGACGACTCCGTTTGGTCTGTTCGAGTTTACCCGGTCCTCCTTGGGCCAACGCAACGCAGCCCAATCCCTCCAGAGGACCATGGACCACCTCCTCCGGGACCTTCCGTCGGCCAAGGCGTACCTGGACGACATCATCATCGCCTCCTCCAATCACGAGGAGCACCTCCAACACCTTAACCGGCTTTTTCAGATCCTGCGCAGAGCCAAACTGCGCATCAACCCAGACAAATGCTCCTTAGGCAAGGACCAGGTGACATACCTGGGCTACTCGGTCTCAGCCGACGGTTTCCGGCCCCCGCCGCACAAGGTCCAGGCCATCGCGGACTACCCGCTCCCTCGGACCTCCACCTCGCTACGCCGCTACGTGGGACTTCTAAACTACTACCGCAGGTGCATCCCGAAGGCTGCGGACATCACCGCGCCGCTCAACGACCTACTGAAGGGCCTGCCGCCCAAGAGAAAGGACGTGGTGCTGCCCTGGCCCACGGAGGCCGAGGCCGCGTTCGCACGCAGCAAACGCGCCATCCTCGATGCTACCACAAGCACTTTCCTGCAAGCCGACGCTCCCCTGGCCCTGAGCACCGACGCCTCTGACGGCGCAATCGGCGCAGCACTCGAACAGCAGGACACCGGAGGCATTTGGCGACCGCTGGCCTTCTTCTCCCGGAAACTTTCAAGTGCGGAGAGGAACTACGCCGTATACGACCGGGAACTCCTCGCGATCTACTCCGCCATCAAGCACTTCCAGCGGATACTCGAGGGCAGACACTTCACCGTCTACACGGACCACAAACCGCTGATTTTTGCGGCCTCGCAACGATCGGACAAGGCGTCCCCGAGGCAGATCCGTCACCTCGACTACATCCTGCAATTCAATACTAAACTTTCTCACGTTAAAGGTGAAGACAACGTGGTCGCTGACGCCCTCTCGCGGGTGGCCACCATCTCACTTCCACCGGCGCTCGACTCCCAGACGATCGCCAACGCCCAAGCGCTAGACCCGGAGATGCAACACGTGAGGAGCAGCTCCAGCCTCGACCTGCAGCCTTTGACCAAAGACGGCTTCGAGATCTTCTGCGACACAAGAGGCTCCACCAGACCGTACCTCCCGCCGGCCCTGAGACGAAAGGCCTTCGACATACTTCACGGATTGGCACACCCAGGCGCCAAACAAACGACGCGACTCATCACCACGAGGTTCGTCTGGCCGGGCATGCGCAAACAAATCAACCAATGGTCACGCTCCTGCGAGGCATGCCAGAGAGCGAAAGTTCACCGACACAACCACGCCGCCCTCGGAGAGTTCGCCCTTCCTGAAGGACGTTTTGACCATATACACATCGACCTGATAAAGCTACCCCTTTGTCAAGGTTCCCAATACTGTCTGACGGTGATAGACAGGTTCACCAGGTGGCCGGAAGCCATCCCCATCCCGGACCAACAGGCGAGCACCGTCGCCAAGGCGCTCGTCGAGAGATGGATCAGCCACTTCGGCACCCCGCTGACTATAACCTCCGACCAGGGCAGCCAATTCGAGTCAGCCATCTTCGCGGTGCTCAACAAGCTCCTAGGCACGCCCAGAGTCCGCACTACGCCCTACCACCCTCAGTCGAACGGCATGGTGGAACGCTTCCACCGCACCCTCAAGGCAGCCCTCATGTGCGATCCCGGATCTCCTTGGCCCGATCGCCTTCCACTGGTCCTCCTCGGCCTCCGCTCCGCCTACAAGGAAGACCTCCAAGCCTCGCCAGCCCAGATGCTTTTCGGGACAGCGCTCAGGATCCCGGGCGACTTCTTCACGTCCTCCACCCAGACGGACGCCTGCCCATCTTCGTTCGCCGACACTCTTCGCCGGATCGCCCAGTCGATCAAAGCGGTACCCGCCGCACGACACTCAGCGTCCACGCCGTTCATCCACAAGGACCTGCCTTCGTCGACCCACGTCTTCAGAAGGATCGACGCCATCAAACGCCCCCTTCAGCCACCATACACGGGTCCACACCGGGTCATTCAGCGCCTCAACGACCGGACGTACGTGATTGAGATCAACGGCAGACCCCAGACGATCTCGACGGACGCCCTGAAGCCCGCACACCTCGACAGGAACGACCACACTCCGCCGATGCCCCCGACGGCCACGCCGCGGACCTCCGAGACGCCGGCCACTCCGCCGACGCCCCCGACGGCCACGCCGCGGACCTCCGAGACGCCGGCCACTCCGCCGACGCCCCCGACGGCCACGCCGCGGACCTCCGAGACGCCGGCCACTCCGCCGACGCCCCCGACGGTCGCACCGCGGACCTCCGAGACGCCAGCCCCTCCGCAGAACCCAGCAACCTCCGCACCGGATTCCCCACCGCAGACCTCCGGGGCCCCAGCCACCCCGCCAATCCACCGGAGGAGGGTAACATTTTCGCTCCTCCCGCCTTCACCGAACGTCGTCACTGGAGGGGGAGTGATTGTGGCGCCATCGCCAGTTCGCGCCACCAGGCGCCGCAAGCAGCAGCTGTCACCCCGTGAAATCTTCGCTGTATCACCGCGGAGAAAGAGGCCATGACGGATGACAACTGACAGCGTCCGGCAGGACCGCATGGTTACAGCGCGGTCCCGCTCACTTCACTTGACTCTCGACTTTCAACTCGCAAGGAGTAAAAAAACCGCGACACTTTCCGCTACAACCGGAATCCAAACCGGCGTCCATCGTTTTACTACTGATCACGAATAAACTCGAATAATTCTTAAGGGTATAGTGTTTCCTTTCGCACCTGATCCCTTTACATGTCGTGGCAATGGAGCTGTTGGATATCAACAACAAATCCGGGCAAAGCAACGGTTATATTGTTTACCGCAAAGAGAATATTGATTTAGAAGAGAATACTGTGTTAAAAATAGAAGGGAACGTTTGCGATACCGTGCTGGTTTTGGTGAACGGTGAATTGGTATCACCAAAACTCAACTCTGTCGATGACCTCAACGGTTTCGGCTATTGGAGACTCAAAAATTCCAGCTTGGTTATCAACAGCAAACCCTTGAAAAGCGCTACTATAGATTTGGTGGTGGAAGAATGGGGGAGAATGAACGGAGGAAATATTTTCCAGTACAACCAAACATTCAAAGGGCTGTGGCAAGGTGGAGTTTATTTGAATAACAAGCAACTTACACAGTGGAAAATAATACCTCTGGAGTTCAAGAAAGAATGGACCAGTAAACTATCTTCATGGAAGCCGAAGTCTTCAAACGAAGGACCTTCCTTGTACCGCGGCGAATTAAATTTGAACGAAGAGCCGAGGGATACCTACATTGATATGAGGAATTGGTCCAAAGGGCTGGTGTTGGTGAACGGTTTCCCGGTGGGAAAATATTTCAGACTCGGACCACAGCAGGCCATTTACCTGCCGGCTGCGTTCTTGAAGAAAGGCAGTAACCAAATCATCATTTTCGAGCACTTCCGAACCACCGGCGAGATCATCTTTTCGAAGGATCAGATTTACGAGACCAAATGAGAACGTACACTATAATTTTAATTAAATAAACGCTTATTGAACCAACACAGTACGTAGCAGTCGATCTATATACAAAAATCGTAGTTCAAACGATGAAGTTTTTTTGCTGCGTCTTCGCAGTGTGTTCGAGCGATTTTCGTTTGAACCCCCTGACGCAATCGGGCAGGTTTTGTTGCACCTTCTCCGCCAAAATGTCTATGATATGTTTGTGGTACAATTTGCGGGATCTCTTTAACTCTTCGTTGGACACAGACCTGTCGTCCAGGTGCACTAATTTCGGGAACATTGATATGACGAACAATCTAAAAAACATTAATAAAATACAATATTTGTATGGTTTCATGGATTCTGATGAATAATCATTACCTGTATTGGATTTGTTCTTTTGTGTTTTTTCCTCCTGGATGAAATGGCGTTCCTGGATTGCTCATTAGTGATAAATACTTGAGGTTTGGACAAGAGAGGCTTAGTTGATAAATCCACTTGAATAAATCTAATATCTAAAAACAAAAAAAGTTAATATAATTATTATACAGGGTGGTCCAGCGAAAGGTAGCCTCAGCTTGTAACTTTTAAAACGCCTAATCGTAAAACATGGGGTTTTCGCAGATATGCTGTATCAGCTGTGCAGGGTCGTGTTCTGTCAAAATTCACCTTTTAAACCAAATTTAAACACTTTTAAAAAATATGTAATTTGTACATATTTTACAAAGCAAAGAAGATATTTAACTTTAAAGAACATAATGCAAGTCGCCTTAAGGGGCTATAGCAGTGTGACACTTTCAAAAAATCAATTTTTGTTTTTTTTGGCTTATTCGTTAGTTTATGCTTTCAAAAATATATTCTGAGAGCGGCAATGTCGTATCTTGAATAGTTTTTGAATGGCAGCGTTCTAAAAGAGCGGCCGCTCACAGGTATAAATCTATAGTTGAAACTTTAAACGCGTTTTTCTCGAAATATTTTTTAAAATTGCTGACATCATAACTCAAAGACAAATTGACCAATCGATTTCAAATTGAAACTGAGTATTCTTGAATATATTTACTATACAATGACCTACGATCTTTTTGATTGGTTGAAAATTGTCAATTTGGCATTAAAAAACCGACAAATTTTTTGACCCCAAAAAACGACACTTTTCTTCAGAACTACGCCATTTTGTTAATTTATGATATTTTTCAAAAATCGTAGGTCATTGTATAGGAAGTACCTTCAACTTTAATAACCTTTTTGAATTTTTTTGTTTCACCTACTCATTCGGCCGGAATCATGTCAGAATTTGGGGAACTTTTTTTTTGGCACCTCCGAAGACAACACATAACTCCGTTATTTTCCAATATTTTCGTAAAAAAAAAATTCAAAACATTCTATCAAGTACTTTCTTTTAAAAAAATTCGCGAAAATCGCCTAATTTTTCATGGGTTACACTGGTATTTTAGCCCCTTAATTTAAATAAAATTTACAACAAATTTTAAATTTTCCATTATAAAGCATACTTTATCAGACTTTTTCAATGGTTTTTCATTAGGAAGCACATTTAATATTCTTACACAATAACATTTTCCTTTTGAATCAAACGTTTTTATGATTAGACGTTTAAAAGTTACAAGCTAATTAAAAGGGCTACCTTTCGCTGGGACACCCTTTATCATAAGTTGTAACAAATATAAACGCTGTGATTTAATAAACTTATCCCATCATCTTTAGAACTAAATTTATGCTCTTCGAGTTTAATTTCTTCAATTCATATTGATTACAAGCAAAAATCGAAGTATAAATAAACAGAAAAATATTCAAAGGTCAATAATATATGAATTATAATCCGGAATAACGATAACGATTTGTGGACAAAAGCAACTACTCACTTTGCAATGGTTCATCCATAATAATTCTAATTTCGGTAAATGAGGCAAAAAGTCATCGGAGGTGATGCTGTTGTGATCGCAGATCAACGTAGTCAGTTCCGGGAAATATTCGAGAAAATCTAAACTTCTGAAAAATAATACCATAAATAGAATACTTGGAATAACAACATTATGCGTTAGTAGATATAATAGGTTTTTTGTTTACAAGTAGAGGTACTTACTCGAATTCATTATAACTAATATCTAATATCCTAACAGTAGGCGCTAATTGTTCCAACAAAACCTTGGGCATATTATGCAGTCTTTCATGTGCCAACGACAACCTTTGTAATTTAACATCGTTATCTTCTTCGCCGTTATTGCAAATCGATAATTGACTGATGGCTTTTTCTGCAAAAATAACACAATCGCGTTTAATCCCAACGTAATCGGAGAAATTTAATGATGCTCACCTATCAATATTAACGTACCCAACGACACCATGTCCTCGTCACTGGGAAAGCCAATTTCATTATCGAATTGCAATCCTTTCCATTGGCTCAGATCGAACACTCGAAACAGCTCCTCGTCGTTTGGGTCATCACTAAAAATTCGGTTCAAAACAAAATCTCAATTAGGAATTTCAAACAAGGCGCTTTATCGCTTACATTTTGGAACCGCAATTATTCATGTTCAAAAACAATAACAACGAAATTTGCAAATCGTTCGACTAGACACCAATAAAACGGTGTTTGTTGAATCAATTATGTAGGAAATTCTGTTATATTCGCGTTGAAAAACCGACTGATCGAGCCTTCTATGCCATACCGAGCGTACACTTCAAAGCGTTGATAAACTATCGACCTTTAGTTATTGGTTTAATTTGTTTAGGACCGATAAGGATCTACCGAATGCAGAAATTCTATGACATTTTTAATTACCTTGTTTATGTTCATTCTCGCCGAAATAGCAAATCCCAAATAAATTTTTCTACACTTAACTATCGTTTTTGAACTGTTAGAAGTTAAAGGTATAAACAATCAAAAAAAAAGTCTTATCAAAGCAGTTTTTTTCCACATTTTTAATCAATTAAATTTCCATTGAAAGAAATTGTTTTAGTTAAGTTTGCGCCTGAATTTAATTAAACAAAAATGCAAGTTTATGTATAAAATGTACTAACCTATTGCGGTTTCAACTACACAATGAAATGGATAGAAAAGTGGCTAGGTATAGGAGTGAATTATCTCTGTGACGATACGAAAGGTGAAAGGACCTGAATGAAATCGCAATGATAGATAAACGACCTTATTTGCATAACTAATTTGATACGGGCTGGCTTATATATCATATTATCTTTATGGGATTATTTTTATAGTTCGATAAAATTTGGATTTCATTATAAGGCTTGTGTCGACTAGCAATAAAATGGCGAAAGTACTTGCGAGAGTGACTTCCAAAAGTATGTACACTTAAAGCAAAAATTGCAGCAAGTTACTATCTGCAAGTATTTACGAGAGGTATTTCTCGTTTTCTTGCGCAAGAAATGTCGGAAGCATATACACGTATTCTTGCCATACCTACCTATAATTGGGGCTGAGTGTATAGCTGTTTTAACAAAAAAAAGAGAAAAGTTTGTGTACGAAATTGGGTATTAAGAGGATGTATTATACACTCGGTTTTTGTGAAACATTTTTAATTGAATTAAGAGACGAAGATCCTAAGGAACTCAACAATTTCTCTATAATTCTCTTAGCGCATTCTGATTATTATTTTATTACGGTACAATCTTCTCTTTTGACATCCCACAACTCTGGAAATAATTCTCATCGTGAAATTAAATCAATTAATTCTTCTCTCGACCAACATTTTTTTTCCGACATTTTTCTACTCTCACTAAAAATTTCCAATACCTTCTGGAAAGTTGAAAGTACCATCAGACTCTTGTATACGTATAAACGTATACACGACTTGCCTAAAAACTTGCCTGAAAGTGAATGCTGCAAGAAATTTAACTTGCAGGTTTTCATCTCTCAGACGAAACGTGTTTCGACACGTTAATATGGGCGCTACCGCAAAAACTGTCGCAAGTTACTTGCTAATCGACACGAGCCTTACAAAAATTTGGATTTTGGTATCTGTATAGTATAGTGTATGAGAATAAGCTAAGAGATTTTGTAAAGACCCGTTAAAGGTCGGAATAGGCTGGTATTATCTTGTGAAGTCAAAAATGTCTAAATTAATATGGAAAAATCAATACAATACATCAATACAAAAATGCCCTTCAAGGAAAACTTGCCCCCCTGTAACTAAAGAACCGAAAGTTTTTTATAAATTCGCTGAGACCCGAAATTTTTTTTGAAAAACTGTCAAATCTTCACCGATATTCAAATATGATGCACCAGAGTATTCGCAACGTTAAGGGCTTTCAAATGATTTATTGGAAGTAGGGTAGTCCCATTTGAATTTCTAAAGTTAGAGTTACTAGGGGTTAGAGGGCTGAACATATCAACTTGGCTCGACTGTTCGGTACTCTAGTACTTAACTTTCGGTTCTCTAGTTGAAGGGGGTGGGTCAAGTTTTCGTTGAAAGACCTCCTGTATAATAGAGCAATAGCAAAATCGAATTTATCGAAATTAATTATTTACGATAATGGCCTTTATTTCGTCTAATTTGAAAGGACTTATAGGAGTGCATATCAAAATTAAAACAACTAACGTTTAGTCAATTAAGGGTGGAATTATCAGTGCGCGAATAAATTTATCTATTAGATATTCATTGCTAATAAAATAGGAAGATTCTATGGAAATCTGTCATTTATTGTAACTTACAAGTATAGAAATAATTTACCAACGTATCGATAAATCCACCTTAAATCAATTTAATAAATAATCTTGATAAACCTAACAAATCATCTAATTAAAAATTCCTGGACAACGGATGTTTAGGGAAATATTCCTTGTACTTGAACAACTTTTTCGAAATTATCCTGTAGTTTTCGTCGTTGGTGGAATAAGGCCCCAAAACAACTTTCTCTACATTAGATTTCACTCGTGCCAAAGCTGATATACAAAATGAAGCTGCTATCAACATTTCAGTTTCGGCGAATTGAAGACCTATGCAATAAGCCCTCGAAGCTCTCCCTGAAATTATCAATAAATTAATGCTTGTCCAATAAATTAAAAACAATTAGAATATTCTGGTTTTTACCTAAACATGCCGTCATCAAATAAACATCTATAATAACATCCGCCAAACGTTTCAAATCCATGTGGTAATTAACAACTTCTGCCCCATATCGCACAAGCAATATTTCCGCCATATATTCTAATCTTTTAACGCAATACCTGAATAAAAATACGAACATGAAAATTTGGAAAATGGTTAATAAAAGCAAACATAAAATCAATAAAACTTTGAAGACTCCTCTTATGCATACAAGGTGTAACTTAAGTGATGACTATAATTTTAGGTGGTCATTCCTTGTCACATTTTATGGAGAAAAGTTCATATAAACGTGGGAAAATAATAACAAGGGACACTAATAACACTAATAACAAGGGATTTCTTGTCTCGAAATTAGATTTTGATTTTTAATTCTAATGGCGCCGTATAGGTTTTACCTGATTGTTACTTATGGTAAAAATTATTGTACTCTACTGAAGCAAATTAAGACACATGTTTATTATGAACTTTTCTTCATGAAATATGACGAGGAATCACCACCTGAAATTAACGTCATCAAAGTGACCCCGAGTCGCAGAAACGTTCCATAACTTTTTTCCTAATTTGAGATATCGACTTGAATTTTTTTTTTTTTTCATAAGTACATACATGACTAATGCATTAATGTAAAAAGAGTTTCGTGTATAGTAGTATACAGAATGGCTCAATATTATTAAATTGACTAAAGTTAGATTTTTTAAATACCCCTATTTTTTAATCAAAAATTAAATTAGCTTGTCTTCAGTTTTCCAAAAATATAATATTGTATAATGTTATACTGAGTTATGACCACTTTTCCATAAAACTTCTAGTAACTTCACCACTCTGTAGAAACTAAACGGATTGATTTGAAAATAAATTATAGCGAATATTGCAAATATCGTGAAAATGTAGAAAATGAATACTTTTCGTAAATTTCATGATTGAAATTTGTAACAGTATGATTACTGTTTAAAGGTGGGTCCAGACATTAAAGTAAGATTTTCACTGATATTTTAAATGGACCATCTTATATTTTATATCACTACCAGGAAGTACTTATGAAGGACTTTCATTCTTATTAAACATTCCCCCAAATTTAATCTAGATTTACGTTTTCAAAGCAGACACTTTCAACAGTTCTTGTAGATTACATTTACATGTATTTTTTGGTAATAAAATGTTGGTATGATCCAAAATTTTGTGTGTCCTATATCTTCGAATCAAAGAGGGTTTTCAAAGAGTATTTTCAAAAATGACTTAGGGGCAAAACATTCTTAGAATAGTCCAAGTGGCAACCCCTTCAGTTTTTGCCGCATGTTTCATAAACACCTTGTATATTATGAATTAAATTATAATATTATGAATAGAATTAACATACTCTAATTTCTGAGCAGAACCTTCTAAGGAGATATGCAAATGATCCCCCAATTCCAAATCCAACTTGGGATTATCCGCATTATGCCTCCTTTGCGTCCACATTCGCTTCAAGTTGAAATTCAAGTGAAATAGAGGATTCCTCAATCTGTTTATCAAAGCATTGCGTTGTATCTGCAAGATATACAAGTAAAGATCCCGCACACTAAAGAAAATACGTGCTTACTCCTGCATGTTCTAAGCAGAGCAATGCTAAGACAAGTTTTAATCCTTCATCCGGTTCGTGTAACGTCTTGAATCTTTGGGCGTCCCGAAAAAGAGGATGCAACCAATGTGATTCGGAGAGCGCAGGCTGACCTAGTAAATTTAAAGCTGATAGAGCAGTTTCTGTGGTTACTTCAGAAGCGAACACTTTCGATATAATTGCTTCTACTTGAACATCTTGATCTGTATAGTTGTCTAGCAAACCTGCTGTTAGGTAAGTGGCACTTTCCATTACATACAAAGAAGTAGCCATCTAAAAAAGTGCAATGTTAATGAACAATATTTATAATTATTTGATTTTCTTACTTTACTCATATTTTGCCTAACATTATCGGTTTCGTGTAGCCTATTTATATGATCAGAATTTCGACTGATTTCACTTATCATGTTATTTAAGATAGTCCTAGTTGTAGTGGCACAAACAGCGCTAATGGAAAGCCTCTGTTCTGTAATTAACTTTTCTAACAACTCCTTACCTTCATTAACTTTACCAATTACATTTTCTGAAAAAGCAGTAGAAATTATTAAACTGATTATATTGTATATTTTTATCCATATACGGTCTCATATCAGTCAATATTAATAAGATTTAACTGGCAAAGACTGTCTATGGGAAGAGAAAACAATCAATTTTATTTATAAACTAGTATATTAGTAAATAACCTGAGATATAGAGACTGTGGAATAATTTAATCTCATATAACTTAGAGTACCAAGGATTGGATTTAGAATATCAAATAAAGATTTAATTGAAATAATTAATATTGTATCATGTCTTGATATAATTTTGTGTAACAATTTCTTAAATCGATATCCGCTTGTGAATTTTTTAATACCAGTGTCAAGCATATTCAGGAACTGTTTAAAAGTATAATACATATAGGCTAGGTAATAGCAACATCACTCTCGATATAAATTTATTGCACTATTTCTATCTCTCCTTTTACTTGTAATTATCTTCCATGGTGTTCGTAAAGTGGACCATATAAATAAATAATTCTCACCTGCTGGAATAGGAGTATCGCAGAACGTTACATTTGCCATTTCAATACCATTGGTGTCGAGTTCTTTAATAGTAATACCTGGTGAATCTTTTTCTACCAAAAATGCCGTTAATTTTACGACCTTCTGAACATCCATAGAAATAACTTTAGATACCGCAAATACAATCAAAACGTCTGCAGATTTAGCGTTTATTACGAATACTTTTTCTCCATTCAAAATCTACAAAAAATATTGGTAAAAATTTATTTTATAGATGCCGAATTTAGGTGTAAATTTGGGGTCATTCGACGCGTCTCGACGAGCTGAATCGAATGGTCCACTCTTAGATGGAGGAAATGAAAATTAACCCCTAAAAACGAAGAAAAAGGGTACCCAAAAGCGCCCAAAATGAACAACAATTGCCCCGTTTACATGCAGAGTTGAAAGATCGAATCGAGATTGAGTTGAGTTTTCGACTCGTGTTTTTCCATCATTTCGACTCGACCCAGTCAGAAATTACAGCGAGTCGAGTCAATACGGCTTCAACTCGATCCGTGTTTACATGAGAGTCGATCTAGGGTTCAATCCGGATTGAACTCTGCATGTAAACGGGGTAAATGCATTAAAAATTTTAGAAATAATTCAGATAACGCACCTTCTTCACTCTATATACTACCTACTCTACCTCTACCCCCCTTTTTTATAGAATGCCAAAATTTTCTTTAAGTACACCCCTCCAGTTGATCGGCACATACTCTACCCCCTACTCTACCCCACCACCTAACGTACCCTAACCTACCCTGCCCTAGAAGGTATTTATTTTGAAATATTCCTGATAGTTTTAATGCATTTTTGTTTATTTTGAGCCCTTTTGGGTAGCTTCTTATTTCTTCGTTTTTAGGGGTTAACTTTCATTTCCTCGCTCTAAGAAGGGTACCATTCATTCAGCTCGTCGAGACGCGTCGAATAACACCAAATTTACCCCTAAAATTGACATACTATAAAAAGAATTTCAGCCATTTGTTTTGTACATAAAAAATTAGTAATTTCCACGTAATTGCTTACCCAATTTTTCCCATCTGGAGACAACTTAGCATTCATTTTAAGAGAGTCCACAAACGTAGCAGTACCTTCATTAATACAAAATGCAGATAGCAATTCTCCGTTCATGAGCCGTGTCAAATATTTAGTTTTTAGTTTATCATCGGCGAATCTAACTAAAGTTTGCACACCGTACTGTTCATTGTTGAAAATGCTACATCTTAAAGCATTCTCGGACAATGATTCTAACATTCTACAACTCTCTGTGACATTACAGTCCAACCCGTCCATTAAATTAGGAGCTTGAAGACCGATTGCTCTGTAATCCGATAGATTCTGTCTGATGCTCTTCGTTAATGAGAGCGAGGACATGTGACTTTGATTCATTACATTTTTCACCAACTTCGCGTTTTCTTCTAGGCTTTTGGTATCCTCCTTGTTCAACTCCGGATATGTGAGAATCTCCCTGTCGAATTCGCTCAATAATAAATTTTTTACGAACGGAGGTTTCTGCGGCTTTTTAACGCGAGTTTTCCTGGTAACATTCGCGAATGTTTGAAATACTTTCATCTGTTTCTGGTAACTCTCATCGTCCTTTTGAACCGCAGGTACTGCATCGTGCGAAAGGGATGCGATGGAGGGTACATTGAGAAAATTCGTGCTGGCCCTCTTCAAAAGCGATTGGTTTATGAAGGAGTATTTCATCAACATGTTCAGTAATTGCTTAGAAAAACTGTTTCATCTAAAATAAAATAGAAATTTTAAATTGGAATTGAGGTTATGTATTCAATTTGACAACTTTTTGACATTGACATTCTTCTATTTTCATAATATTCTATTATCTAATATGACAAATCGTTAAATTGTACCAAATAGCTTCTGCAGTGGAGGCCCTTTTGGTTGACGTTATATTGCGAAGCGCCAGCTACTATAGGTGGCGGGTGGCGCTAGAAATTGTCAATATGGCGGCTCTATGTAGGGTAAAAATCTAAGACAGATTACGTTTCTGCTTAATACAAGCCACTTTGTTACAACAAAAATCACGCAATATCTTAAAAACGCAGAATAAAACACAATAAGACATTTAAAATCAACGATTTAAAAAAAAAATAAAAAAATTCCTCACATAGGCAAGTTCAATTTAATCCGCCAGGGCCGCGCCACCATATCTCGCGCTTCCCAATACCCCGTTTACATGTGGGATTCAAGCCGACTTAAGTCCTAGATCGATTCGATCGACTCTCCTGTAAACAAGGATCGAGTTGACTCGACGAAGAAAAAGATATATCAAGTCAATCTCGATCCGATCACTCAAGCCTGCATGTAAACGCGGTAATAAATATACCTACACGGCGGCCAAGTCGGTGAGCGGTACAGTTGATTATTTTGCAATGTATTGAACAAAGAGCGCATATGATACTATATGACACGCTGAAGCAACGCCTGCTCTATGTTGTAGTATTGAAAGTTTTTCCATAGAGAAAGGTACCGACAAAAATTTGCCTTTGTATAGATTTTAAAAACACTTCCAACGTTTTAAAAAGTAGTTCGAATGAATCGTTGGATAAAACCGGCTAATACACGTACAACGACAGAAACAACAACTTTATTATAAACTATATACAGTAAACATTAAATTTAATTATTTAATCAGTGTCTGCTGGTATTTAATCTTCGGGTAAAAAATCCTGGGAACTCTGGCACATTGCCACTTCAATTTTCCTTCTTTCCAATAAACAGATGTTTCGGTATTTATGAATGTTCGGAAAAATGTAGCGGTGAAAACGGGTTTTTAATCCTTCCATCGTTCTTGCCTTAAAGTAATCATCTTCGACCAGATTTATCCAAAATTGTTTTCCGCGAAGAACATAGTAGGCTTCCATCTCGATAATTTGTTTAATGATATATTCATCTTCATCCTGAGTGTACATCGTCATGTTTACGAAAAATTATTCTGTAATACTAGATGGAAGCTCACGTTTGTTGAACTCACGTGTTGTATAATAAATTAAAAGACATAATTACTTATGTCAGTTTTAATGACAATAGACACTTAAAAGGCCAAAGAAAGCCTTATCAAATCAAACATAAACGTACTAAATGACAGCTAAGCATGCACAGTAACAAATTTGTTACGTTATGAGATACGTTTGACCGTAAAAATGCCGAAGTTTACGTATTCCATTTAACTATCCCATTTTAATCGAGAATATACGAAGTGAATTGTAAAAATTTAGAAGTTTTGTTTTTGCATGTACAGTGGCAATTTTTTTGCTCAGAGAGCAGGTTTATTGAAAATGTAGGTTAGTGAGTAATAGAAATTACCTATAACATTCGATACTTCAACATAAAGCAGGCGTGACTTCAGCGCGTCATTATTAATGTCATATACTCCCTTTTTTCGATATACATAGCAAAATATTAACTGTTTCAACTTGATATACCTTCGCGACTTGGACACAAAATGGCCCGTATTCAACGCCCCATCTTAACGTTAACCACATGTTTAACGTAAACATTGTCCTTAGTTTTAGTTATACTCCATAACAACAATGTATAACTGTCAAGTTATAGATATGTGTTAGTTGAAAGTATATATGGATGTACCTTTACTCTCCTTTTATACAGGTTGTCATCAAATACGTAAACGCAATAGAGTTACGTACTTACAAATGATACGTTTAAGCATACGTTTAAGGATATGAGTTGCCTTGTTAAAGTATCTAATTGACAGTATTGACAGCTTTTACAACTAGCTTTTAGGTATTTCTTACCAAGTAATTCATAAGAAGAAGTAGGAAGCACTTAAATCGAATATTTTACTTAAATTTTTGAATTGTAAACCGACTAAATGGGTTTCATAACTGAATTAAGTGGAGAGAAATGAGGTAAATATATTCCCAAATGTTAGATTTAAGGTAGATCATGTGGCTAAAACGGTAGTCGATAAGGGCTGCCCACAGGGGGGTGTCCTTTCACCTACTTTGTGGAACTTGGTAATCGACGACCTAATATCCCTATTAAACGGTGAGGGCTTTCTAGCAATTGGGTATGCCGATGATATCGTTGTCCTTGCTGTTGGAAGGCATATTACCGACCTCAGGGACCTAATGCAAAGGGCTCTGAATAGGGTATAGGGGTGGTGCAATTATAGGATTATTAATGCAATTATAGGAGGTAAGGCTATTATAAAAATTTTGAATATAAGAGGTTTTAATTTGTAATGTAATTTGTGTGTATTTTAGAAACGTAAATATTTAGTTAAAAAAAGTATGGAACAAAGTGAAATACGATGCTACAACTTATAATACTGAAATGAAATTAGACAATACTGACACAGGAGGAGGATCAAGCAGTTTAAAAGGAAACATTATTTTAGAACTGGTGTAAGGTGTTTTATCATTAAACGGAAGGACTCAGCTGTTACAGGAATTGAAAATGTTCCTGATTGCGACTCATTTGCCGATAATAATATAAAGTATACAAAAAAATGGATGTGTATTGCTTTCTTTTAAATGTAATTTTGTTTTAGTTATAAAAACCGAAACAATTTTGTCACCAGTAGAGATAAATAACGTGGAGGAGAGATACACCAGAATTGTTATCTTACTCCTTTCCATCAGTTCATGAAGTAATAAATGAAGCAGAGTTGCATGTTGACTTGTTTGAAACTTCAAGCTCCAACTTATTTGCGCATGTAGAAGATGAAAATAACTTACAAATTTCTTATTTTTAATGCTAATTGCAACATATCATTTAAAAATTTAAAGAGTGTGTAAAATAGAATAATCTTAAGTAATAACTTGATTTTTTAAGTATTCTTTCTTTCTTCCTGCTCCTGCCATAAAGCTTGTATTTTTAATAAAGTTTCAATATTGGGTGTAGAGTGTTCATTTCCAATTCCAAATTTTGCTTTGAATAACACCATAAAAATGACCAAAGCAGCTGCGAAACTTGTAAAGAATATTGTCATGAATAACCTGTAATACATTCGGGGTTTTTTATACGAATCACAAGTTAAAGGGTTTCCATTTTCATTATCTCTCATTTGATTTTGCTCATCTCGCACTAATTGTAAATCTGATTCCATATTCAAAAATAAGTTTCTCCCAAAATTTCTAGTTTTTGCTGTTGACAGTTACAAAAAAAATAGGTAGTTACAGTTCGTGCAACACAAAAATGAATGCACGTCACTAATGTCGTCATATTTGCCAAGCATTGTGTCCAACTTTTAAAAACAAACACATAAAACAGCTTAAGTTCAATACCTGCTGAATTTAATTTAATATTAACAAGGGATGATAGAAAATGTTTAAAAGCAGAATTAAGTAAATCATCCAAGAAAAATAGATATTATAAAAATTCAAAAATATCGAAAATTTTGTTAAATAAATGATTAATTTTTACTTATAGTAGGTTGGCAGGCACTTACTATCAAGTCGCATAGTTGCCGGTATTCCAACTAAAATGACAAATTTAAAACGAGGTTACGATCCCAACGTTGCCGGTTTGCAATTGAAATCCTGTCTATTACTGATTTTCAGGTTATATGGTTATTTGAAGGTTGTTTACTTTCAATGTTTACGAATGAAAAAAGTTGTAAATAGAGGAATTTAAACTATAAAAAGAGGATTAGGATGACAATATGAGCTTGCGAGTATTATATTAGTTGAATATTATACGATTTTTAAAATATAACTACAACGAGCGAGATTTTGTGACTGAAATTTGCAAAGGCATATGGCAACAGCGTATCTTCAAAATCTAAGATTTTAACCGCGCGCCGTAAAATTCCCCTAGTCGAATGAGAGAATTAACATTGACACTAGGGAAATTTTGATCTGCGTGGAAAAGACAGGAATATCACCAAATTCTCATTTTAGTTGGAATAGAGTTTAGAGTTTATTTCAGATGATAAAGGAATTTGATGATAATTATAGTGAGCACCTGAACACATCCGCCGTTTGGGAACGTGAATCAGGTACCCCTAATTTTCAATTTGTTGTCATTTTTGTCATATGACAATTTTAGAAAACTCTTAGATTTTGTAAACTTTATAAAAGTTCGGCAACACTGTCTATTTGTGACGTAGTAAATTTATGGTGACGTACATTCATTTTTGTGTTGCACCAACTATATATAATATTTCGAATGATTCTAGATCACTCTATTTTTATTTATATTCATTCATTATTCATTTATTATTGAAAAACACCTTTCAAATGGAGAGAAATGGATAAATTTCCATACTTTGTTTTCTAGTTCTAGTGGCGCTTCAGTTTTCCTGTTCATAATATTGATGCCTTAACTGCTTCGGCTATTAGGCTATTGTCCTATTTCAGCTCAATATCATGGATCAAACACTTTCACTTCATTT
Source organism: Phyllotreta cruciferae (assembly GCA_917563865.1). Taxonomy (NCBI): domain Eukaryota; kingdom Metazoa; phylum Arthropoda; class Insecta; order Coleoptera; family Chrysomelidae; genus Phyllotreta; species Phyllotreta cruciferae. Next base: position 6,490,735 of record OU830613.1, read on the forward strand.
TCAATTTTCAATCAATTGTCATTTGTCACTGTCCTATGCTAAACACTTGAAATGAAAATGCAATTTTATTTCAATTTTATAACTGTTTTTAATTTAAAGCGTGGTGCGTGGTTTAGTTAGTGATTACTGATTGCAGTTAAAATATAAGTCGGTTTTACTCTCAACACTTGTTAACCATTATAAAACGAAATGAACGATATTCTAAGTTCTAAGTGCATAAATTACGACTGAATTCTTTACTCGACAATAAACTTTTACATTAACAATTCATTTGATTACTCGGAAAACTGCATCATGGAAGCTGAGAAGAAAATATTAAGAGGCATTCTGACAGCTAATCCTAGAGCTATGACTATTCACCAATTGAATAAAGAATATTACACATTAGTAGGTGGTAATATCCCATATAAACAAATGGGTTACATGTCCCTGGAAGACTTCCTACATTCCATACCCGATACAGTTCAGGTCAGTTAATTTTCATGCAATTCTATTTAACTATTACTCCGGGTTATTATGATATTAATACTATTCGCAGGTTCAAGGTAGCGGTGCGTTTGCTCTTGTGAATATTGTGCTATCTCAAAAATCCTCACATGTTTTGGAATTAGTGGCTAAACAGAAAAAGCAGCCCTTAAAACGAAATGCTAGAATGCCTGTACCTGTTGGGTAAGTAAAAGTCATACTGAGATTTATACGGGATGATCTGAAGTTAATAGATCATATCCATGTTATGCTTATGTATTCTGTTATTTTTGTACATTATACATATACAACGGAACTGTGTGTTTTTAGAAATAGAAGAGTAGTTGTGCCGGCTAGGACTTCACCTCCAAGATCTAGAAAAATATTTTATCCTCCTCCTTTGATGAGTCAAAATCCCAATAAACCCGTTCAGAAATTACAAAACCACAATTCAGTGGCAACTAAAGAAACTTCGCCACAGTCCAAAACTAATTCGTATCAGGCAGCTGCTAATTCCAATTCATCGATAAACAGATTAAATAACAATACGACTTATAAATGTAATGTACCGAAATTTTCTCCAAATGCAGAATGTAGCCAGGGAGTTAGCGAAGTTACTAAAGCTTTCGAGCAAGTTAAATTAACTTCGACACCAAGTCATTTAACTTCGGAGAATTTGAATAGGAGTCATTCTGGGACAGGTTTTGTATCAGACGAATGTCATAATATCGTACCTCCTAAAAAGAATAATATGTTTAATAAGCTAAACAACATTCAAAGTGTCAGTGGTAACACCTCGATTACTCCTTTGATAGAGAATTCGGAGGATCGAATTCCTGAAAATGTGAGGAAAAATCTCAAGATATTGATAGGAAAACACCCGGATGGTATTTGGTGTGCCGAAATACCTGACACTTATAGGTAAATTGATGGCTTGTATACTTTATCGTAAAATATAAATTTTGTTTTTTATAGTAACATGTTCCGAAGAAGATTGGTTTATCAAGAATATGGTTTTGGCAAGCTAATAGACCTCTGCACATATTTAAGTTCGATTTTTCATTGTGTGCAAGCATCTTCTGATGATTTCAAATTATATGACAAAAGCAAACCCCTTCCACCGGATGCGAAAAATAATTTAATCCCTAGTAATAGTAGCAGTAAAAAGTTATTTAAAGCGTTGCCAATAGTCGACGTGAGTTTGGAAATATGAAAAGATTTGTTTTTATTTTCTATGTATAATTCTGTTATTTTAGTTTGCTGATATCCTGTTATTTCTTCCTCCGAATGTATTTAAACCGGGCAATGAAATACCAAGAACGTTTGTACCCGAAGATATGAAAGAAAATGACACCATGGAAGTAGTAGTCGGGGAAATTTACGATATTTCGAAATTTTGGGTATCCAGGAATGACGGAAAACTGGATGATCTAATGAATGATATTCAGTGAGTGTTACGTGTGAGAATTAAATATAATTTTTCACACTTTGTGAATTTTCAGGGAATTTTATAGTGAAAACAGTAAACAGTACAACATACCTCATGATTTTATAAGAGAAGGCCTTTACTGCGTTGCCATGATCTTCGGCGAATATCACAGAGCTTTGATCGTCGATATAATGAATCCCATTGACGAAATGGTCAGAGTAAGTACACTTAATTCAAAAAGATTCTTTACACCAGTCATTTTAGACTTAAACATTCAAAATTTAACAATAATTCCAAAAAATTTAAAACTTTGCTGAACCTATTTGTACACAGAGGAAACAATAGATATAAAAATTGCAACTTTCTCCGAATTCCGGAATATTGTTAAAATAGAATAAATGAAATTTTGCAATATTATCGCTAACAAAATTCCAAAAGTTCTGCAAACTTTTAGTAGTGTTAAATGTGTTATTTCATATCACGTATCAGATTTGCAACCAATTTTAAGCAAAGAAAACATTGTTTTAAATTAGATAATAATGTTTTTTGTTAATAAACTAATTGACAAAATTCCAAAAGTCTGGAAACCTAAAAGAAACATCAAAAAAATATCATGATCAATTGTGCATTTGCGACCTTTTTCGATAACCGAAACATTTTTATTTATACATTTTCAGTTTATATGTGGCCGTTTTTTTGAGCAAAATGGCCTCGAAATAAACAAAAGTTTTAAATTTGGATTGCAAATGTTCATAACATCTAAGTATTGTGATGCATTTACAAGTTTGCATCCTCGTACGTAATACGGAATCGTTAGGCTGCTTACAGACGAGACATTTTGATGTACAGAGCGAATGTCGGTGTAGACATTCGAGTCGAGTCGAGTCGAGATTGATTCGACTCTTGTTTTTCCGTACACAGAGTTGAACGGTATAAGCGTTTATAGGACATCGTTTCGACTTGAATCAGTCAGAAATTGCAGCGAGTGGAGTCAACCCGATTTCAACTTGATCCATGTTTACATAAGAGTCGATCTAGGCTTAAAACCGGGTTCAACTTTGCATCTAAATGAGTGTGTCCACACTGGCCAAGTCTGATACACCAGTGTGGATACGGCCAGTGTGGATACACCCAATGGGGTATTGACATATACAGTGATGGGCAAAAGTATGGAACCAAGCGAATATATCTGGAATGGTTAGAGTGTTGTGCATTTGTTGTTGATATTTTCAACAATTTTGAACATCAGTTGGTTTAACTTCCGGTTTGGAAGTGATGTAAATTTTTAATGAAACACCATGTATATTTTGCATTTTTAGATTCTACTCGATGAGCTGATTACAAAAAGGGTACATACATGGTATTTTGGTCTCATAATAAAGGCTATACAGCCCCTCAAAAATCACAAAATTTTTAATTTAGGCGGCTCTGAAACCTAACTTTTCAATTACTATCTAATGACAAGATAAAAAATGTATACACAGGGTGATCATAAATTTCAAAATTTTTATCAAAAATCTTTTTGTACCTTTAGATAGAACTTGAAAAGTTAGGATAGGACCATGTAAGCCGTTTTCCCGATTTACAACTGTTTGGCTTTCAGAACCGCCTAAATTCTAAATTATATGATTTTTGAGTGGCTGTATAGCCTTTATTTTGAGACCAATATACCAAATCTGTACCCTTTTTGTAATCAGCTCATAAAGTAGAATCTAAAATTGCAAAAATATACAGGGTATATAGAGGTATATAGAGGTTTAAGCAAATACATGGTATACAGGGTGAGTCGTGAGGAATTATACATACTTTAACAGTGTATAGAGGCACATAAGGGTAATATCAAATCAGCATTAAAAGTTGCATCCGCCTCTTCTTTAAGGAAATACAGGGTGATTTATGAATTTTTAGGAAATTTTCTTTCGTTTATATGTTCATTGTGGTTTATTCGATTTGGTTCATTTTTGGTAAAAGTATACATTTTGAACAAGGAACACACTTGCATATTAAGAATTAAAAAAATCCAGGACCGTCTTCAAAAAAATGAGGTAAATTATTTAAAAATTAATATTTCACCCTGTATACACTTTTTGCAAATTTTCAATTGGTCATTGTAGAAGGTATAAGTAACTCGTAAAGCCTGACATTCGGAAATTTTTGCCACACTTTTATTAAATGGTCAATTTACATTCAACTATTAAGAAAAATTACAAATTTAGTATAATCGAATATTTTACATTAAAATAATATTTTCCATCTTACAAATATTAATGAAAATTAATAATAAGGACTAATTACTTGTCCCTTCCTATCAAAATGTCCAAAAATTGCAAAAAAAAGATTTCAAATTAACTCAATAAAAAATAGTCAACACTTTAGTTATGATGTTCCCTAAAGCGTATTTATTTGTAAATTAAATACAATGATCAAAGTAGTCTATGACAAATTAACCCTTTAATTGTTTTTATAAATTAACATTAGGTTTTATTATTTCGTTAATAAGTTAGAATTGAATCGTTGTGTGTTATTAATTGATTCTTTTTGTTTATTCAAAATGCCATTCAAATATTCAATTGCTGAAGTATACAGTATTATGTTGTAAAAGGACATCAAACACTAATTAACGTCGAATTCCTAACCTATTTTTACATCATATTTTACCTATTTTATTGACAAATATGCGTGTTAGAGGAATACATTTCCAACAGTCCAACAAGATAGTATACTTCCACAGTTTTCTATTGTGGTACGTTATCGTTTGATAAATATTTAAGGAAATCGTTGTATAGGACGTGGAGGTCCTATTCTATGGTCATCAAGATCGCTTGACTTTAATCCTGTTGACTATTTTTTACCCAATAACTCTAAGAAAAGCTATCAGGCACATAACTGTCCGTCAAGAAAAGTGTGGAGCAAACTGGTTTCATTTTTAAAATGTTTTATAATGTAGACAACAAATTTTTTATTGAATTAATTGTAGTGTTTGTCGTTATTCTCTGTACAGTTATAAATATCATGAGAATTGAATGCTTATTTTTGAATACGTGAATACGTTGATTACTTATTTTTAATGAGTTAATTTGAAATCTTTTTTTGCAATTTTTGGACATTTTGATAGGAAGGGACAAGTAATTAGTCCTTATTATTAATTTTCATTAACATTTGTATGATGGAAAATATTATTTTAATGTAAAATATTCGATTATACTAAATGTGTAATTTTTCTTAATAGTTGAATGTATATTGACCATTTAATAAAAGTGTGGCAAAAATTTCCGAATGTCAGGCTTTACGAGTTACTTATACCTTCTACAATGACCAATTGAAAATTAGCAAAAAGTGTATACAGGGTGAAATATTAATTTTTAAATAATTTACCTCATTTTTTTGAAGACGGTCCTGGATTTTTTTAATTTTTAATATGCAAGTGTGTTCCTTGTTCAAAATGTATACTTTTACCAAAAAATGAACTAAACCGAATTAACCACAAAGAAGATATAAACGAAAGAAAATTTCCTAAAAATTCATAAATCACCCTGTATTTCCTTAAAGAAGAGGCGGATGCAACTTTTAATGCTGATTTGATATTACCCTTATGTGCCTCTATACACTGTTAAAGTATGTACAATTCCTCACGACTCACCCTGTATAGAGGGCGTTTCATTAAAAATTAAAAAAATTACATCACTTCCGGTTTAACCGGAAGTTCAAAATTGTTGAAAATATCAACAACAAATGGACAATTTAGTGTAATATCTACCATCCAAATTTCATTTCAATATCACTAACCATTCCAGAGATATTATTTTGGTTTCATACTTTCGCCCATTAATTCTTATGATTAAAATATTTTCCGCATTTGGATTTGTTTGTAAATTGACATACCTCCGTTAATCTGTAATAAATGTATCATCTGTAGTAATAAATAATCCCAAAATATAATCATCATCTCGATGTGCATAACTTTTGCAATTTTGTTCGAAAGTGTTAAGATCTAAAAATTAGTTTTTCCTAAATTGCGTAACATTCCGAATTACATACGATGTCGAAAACTTGAAAATGCATCACAATAAATGTTATGAGCATTTGCAACCCAAATTTAAAACTTATGTAATTATTTCGAGACCACTTTGTTCAAAAAATGGCCATATATAAACTGATAAAAAAAAACGTAAAATTAAAGATCTTCCGCTCTACGAAAAATTTGCGCAAGTGTTCAGGATACTTTTCTGATGTATCTTTTAAGTTTGCAGAACTTTTGGAATTTTGTCGGTTAGTTTAATAACAAAAACATTAATATCTAATTTAAAACAATGTTCCATAGCTTTAAATTGGTTGCAAATTTAATACGTGATATGAAATAACACATTTAACACTACTGAAAGTTTGCAGAACTTTTGGAATTTTGTTCGCAACCATATTGCAAAATTTCATTTATTGCAATTTTAACGATGTTCCGGACCTTGAGCAAGTTTGCAAAATTTTATAGTTTGTTTTTATGCTCTCGGTATAGGTTGCGAAATTTTACATGTACGCTTGAAAACTTTTGGATTTATTGTTAATTGATTGACCACACCGACTGGCCTACATCTACTAAGTTTAAATATTCCTTAGGTATTCTTTATCGACTACGGTACAGTGTCGAAGATTAAATCCGACTTATACTTTCTTCACGAAGAGTTCGCCAAACTACCCGCGCAGACCATAAGATGTAGTTTGGCCAACCTGTGTCCGCCCGTCAAAGGATCTCCTTGGACACACGAATCATCCCAGAAATTCAGGAGATTAGTAAAGCAAAGAAATTTAGTGGCGCGAATACACAGGATCGATAGAAAAGTTAGTTGAAATTGTACGTTTGTTGGCCGTTCTAACGCTATTTTTATTCCAGGATCAATATTTAGATGTATTCTTGGCGGACGTCACTAATACACAGAATGTTTTTTATATAAACAACGTATTGATTGAGAATGGGTTCGCGATTCGTTCCGATCAAGTAAGTGAGACTGCTACTAAGGTACCTACCGTCAATAAAAAACAGGCTCTGATGAGAGCAATCGAAAGGCACAAAGCTAAAAAATTACACGATACATCTCTTTAATCTGCAGGTGGAATTGGAAAACTGTTTTTTTTTTCCTGTTTCATCAAGTTATATTGTTTTAGTATATCTGTTATTGTTTGCACTATTCTGTACAGCATTTTTCATTTAATTTTTTTATTTGATGTATAAGGGTTTATAATTTTATTTAAAATAAAAACATATACAGCAGTTCCGGTTGCCATTATAATGTGAAAGGTACAGAATCCGAGTCTAATAATATTCTGCTTAGTGCGTCACTGCTTCAAATGGATTCTACCTGTAAATTAAACTTTTATTTGTTACCTATTTGATCGATTTAAAAGTTGAAATGACCTCTGATTAATATTGATATACAGGGTGATTAAAAAAAAAGATGACCTCCTTGCTAGGAGAGGTAGAATATGGCAAAATAAGTTGCAAAATTCCGTTTTAAAGATACAGGGTATTGAGAAAAACATTTTTGTACACATTTTTTTCGATTATTTCAAAAATACTGGCAAGATTGTAATGAAATTTACAAATATGTTTTGGAAGCTATCGCATCATATAAATTTGTTTTTATATCTGCCTCTCATAGAGGGCGCTAGTTACACAGTTCGTATCGAGTAAACATAACTTTTTTTGAGCGTAAATTTTCAAGTCCAAATTTTATGTGAGGTCAAACTTCATTCAATTTTACACCAAAAAGGTACTCTTTGTAAAACTCGATACTGTGTACCGTTTTCCAAATATTTTTATTTGAAAATGGTAAAGCAATAACTGATGCTGGTATAAAGTAAGTTTTTAAGTAACAATTGCCTCTTTATTAAAAACAAAATTCAATTACATTATTCTAATGCTAAAGTTATTAATTAAACAATGAATTACAGGAAGAAATTAAAATAAATTTGATTAAAAATATGAAATATTAAATCAGTTGAGTAAGTGTTCAAAATGTCCTCCGTTTTCACTATTACACAAATCTATTCTTGGATAATTAAAAATCCTTAGAATATCCTTAGAAATTACTTTATATCAGCATCAGTTATTGCTTCATCATTTTCAAATCAAAATATTCCGAAAACGGTACGCAGTATCGAGTTTTACCAAGAGTAACTTTTTGGTGTTACATTGAATGGTGTTTGAGCTCACAAAAAATTTTAACTAGAAAATTTAGACTCACAAAAGTTATTTTTAAAAGTATGTACTTCGAAGGAACCGTGTAACTGGCGCCCTCTATGAGAGGCAGATACAAAAATAAATTTATACGATGCATTAGCTTCCAAAACATATTTGTACAAAATTTCATTACAATCTTGCCAGTAGTTTTGAAATAATCGTAAAAAATTTGTATACATTTTTTTCAATCTTGAAAACGGTATTACGAAAATTTTTTACCGAGCTAACCCATCTTATTTTGCCATGTTCTTCATCTCCTAGCAAGGAGGTCACCTTTTTTTGAAACACCCTGTATAACTCTACGAGAAGAGACAAAAAAATAATAGCATTTAAAAATATATTTACCAGTAATAATCTCTGTGAATATTTTCACACTACCAACTTCGTTATTCCTCATTATTTGACAGCAAAAATTTTTGTCCGCAGGAACAGAAGGCAAGCATTTCGGATGCACTAAGCAAGCCAATAGTTCATCAAATACACTTATTCCCCACGTTTTGGGAATTAGAGTACGGATTAGCGCCTTCCACATTAGAAATGGAAGTGTTTCATAAATACAATACCCCTATTAACTTCTGCTATCCCCAGTACTTCAATTTCGATTTAACCAAGGAGGTAAGCATCATCAGGCACACGGAAAAGTTCTACGAGGAGAACATCCTAAAGGGCATCAGAAACAAGATGCACCACCAACAGGACTTCGATATAAGAGAAATCAAAGACAAACCGATGGATTATTCCATATTCGGCGATTTGGAGCAGGAAATGCGGACGTTTTACAAAACAGAATGTAATGAATTCAACGAAGAAGGCCCAGTGAACGACGAACATATTTATCCAACAAACAACGAGATGGTAAATCGAGCTATAACTGCGCTAAGACAAGACAGCCAATTGAGCAAAGACATCATACAAGATATTAACAGCATCATGGACCTGAGATCTCCTACTAAAACAGAATCCGATTACGATTCGGAATACAGTACTGGTTATGCGAGTACTGGGGAATTAGAAGCAGCCGCCGCTAAACTACCCTCAGACGATGAACACGAGACAAGTTTCGGCAAGCATCCCTTTCAGGATGTGAGTTTCTCACCGAGCGACAGCAATCATCCCCTTCATGATTTGTGTTTCTCCCCAAGCGACAGCACCGGAAGTTCTGAGTCCACTTACAATCGCAATCCGTTCGATTCTACGAACTTATTCGAACACAACAAAAACGATGTTGCAGAAGAGATTCCGGCTCTAAAAGGTTTTAACCCCAACAATCCTTTTCTTAACAGTATTTCGTTGAATGACGTGAAAAGTGATATCGTCTCGATTAATGGAAGGTGAGTTTTGTGTTGAGGTTTACACGAAAAACGATTAAAAAAGTCGACGGAAATTCGTTTTGTAGGATGTCGATTTTAGGGGTAAATTTGGTGTCATTCGACGTGTCTCGACCAGCTGAATGGAATGGTACCATTCTTAGATCGAGAAAATGAAAATTAATCTCTAAAAACGAAGAAAAAGGGTGCTCAAAAGGGCTCAAAATGAATAAGAAGTTATTAAAACTATCAGAAATATTTCAAATAAAAACCTTCTAGGGCTGGTTAGGGTAGTGGTTAGGATAGAGTAAGGTGTAGTATACTCTAGGGCGTAGGGTAGTGGTAGGTTTGGTGTATGATAGGGTTAAGATCGCCGTAGGGTAGTGGTAGGTTTGGTGTAGGGTAGGAGTAGGATCGCCGTAGGATAGGGTAGAAGTAGGATCGCCGTAGGGCAGGGGTAGGGGGTAGTAAACCGATCAGACAGAAGCCGATCAACTGGAGGGGTGTGCTTAAAGACATTTTTTCATTCTATTATAAAGGGGGTAGGAAAGGGTAGTGGTTTGGGTAGTGTTGTGTGGGTAGTTTTGGGCAGTGTTTACGCTAAGGGTAGGCTCTTTGTGTCAAAACATGACGATTTAACCAAATTGATCTGTCCAAAATTTCTTCATTAGGAAGTTATAGCACTATGAAAATCTATTTTTTATTTCAATTATTTTGTCCATTCAGCGAAATTCAAGAGATATACAGGGTGTCGCAAAAAGGTTGGGACATGGCTTAACCACAGACTCCTGGGACAAAAATAAGACGATTTAACCGAATTTACGTATATCCAAAATGGCTTAGTAAAGAAGTTATAGGGTTTTAAGGTAAGAATAAAAAAGAGATTTTTTGATATTGTGGCAGAATGGCTTAACTTTTTTTTCGTGACAATTTGTACAGAATATCAGAATACAGAATATGTTTGGTGACATATTTCTGTGTAAATTTCTTTTTTTAAATTGTCCATCCCTCTCTGATTTAAGGGGAGTGGCCAACCCCCTTAAAGCCCTAATTGATCCGCCCATGTAATTCATCTAATTTTTGAATCGAAACCAGATTTATTGGTTTATTTTTAATGATTTTTTACTCTATAAATTTCTATAGAACCCATATTTTTGGAGATATATCTCATTTTTGGCATTCATACGATTTTTCAAATCCACGTTTTCAGCAAGTTATTATGAACAAAATAATGTTCATAACGCCTTTTTAACAGATTAAGTTATTTTCAACAAAAATCTATTCATTAATCATTAATGGAGGTCATATTGAACCGTTATTATATTGCAGAAATCAAATTTTTAAAAGATAAATCTTTAAATTTTTTAATGTTATTTTTTTCTGTTTTATGTGCTAAGTGGTATGATTAATTGATAGATTATTTACTTTATTGTCAATAATGTGCTGAAAATCTGGATTTCAAAAATCGTATGAATGCCAAAAAGAGGGATTTATTTCCAAAAATATGGATTTTATAGAAAATTACAAAGAGATAAAAATCATTATAAATAAACCAATAAATCTAGTTTCGTTTCAAAAATTAGATGAATTACATAGGCGGAACAATTAGGGCTTTAAGGGGGTTGGCCACCCCACTTAAATCAGAGAGGGATGAACAATTTAAAAAAAGAAATTTACACATAAATATGTCACCAAACAGAGATATTTTGTACAAATTTTCACGAAAAAAAGTTAAGCCATTCTGGCACAATACCAAAAAATCTCTTTTTTATTCTTAACTTCAAAACCCTATAACTTCTTTACTAAGCAATTTTGGATATACGTAAATTCGGTTAAATCGTCTTATTTTTGTCCCAGGAGTCTGTGGTTAAGCCATGTCCCAACCTTTTTGCGATACCCTATATATCTCTTGAATTTCGCTGAATGGACAAAATAATTGAAATAAAAAATAGATTTTCATAGTGCTATAACTTCCTAACGAAGAAACTTTGGACTAAGATAAATTTGGTTAAATCGTCATATTTTGACCCAAAGAACCTACCCTTAGCGTATGACACCCTGTATAGTGAAGAAGGTGCGTTATCTGAAAATATTTCTAAAAGTTATAATTTCATTTTCAGCGCTTTTGGGTACCCTTTTCATTCGTTTTTAGGGGTTAAATATCATTTCCTCGCTCTAAGAATGGCACCGTTCGATTCAGTTCGTCGAGAAGCCTCGAATGACACCAAATTTACCCCTCCAAATAGACATCCTACAAAACGAAATTTTAACCAAAAAATCTCTTAATTCGCTTTCAGACTATCGGCAACTAATCCATTCCTCAGCTACAATCACGAGATGAACGAAGGATCCCATTCAGATAATTCGGCTGCAACGGATTACGCGATTCCCAAACAAGATAATGTAACTGTCTACAAAAGTTGGTCTTTGGGAGATCAGGTCAGTTCGGATATGAGCATTAGTTCGTACGATGATTCCACCGGTGTGGTCATAGAAGAGTGCACAAACAAGGAAGTTGAAACTGTTGGTAACGAAAATAGAAATGCCGTGGAAGTGTTGAATAGAAGTACCAATTGGAACCTTAATACTCCGGAATTCTATCCGCAAAACATGTATTATCCCGCGCCTTACATGTATCCTTATCCTTATAACATGGGGCATCCGGGTTTAAACGTCCCGATGCCACCAAATTTTAATTTAATGCAAAATCACGTTACTCGCGCCGTTGCGGATTTGAGAAGCAGAATTCCGCCACCGCCTGGTTTTCATAACAACAACGTGAATATTAACATTAATTACATGCAAAATAATCCGGCCAGTGACTTGTTCTATAACAACTTTTTAAAGCGACGTTTAAGTTAGTTTGTTTTCTTTTGATATACTCGTATTGTTTTATGTTAGAATTTGTTTTTATTTCGTTTGTAAGTTGACCGTTTCGGATGTAATTGATAATAATGTAGAGTTATTATTCGAGTGTAGTAATTATGTCATGATTGTTAATTATAATCCTGAACGATTATTTTTTGTATACTTAAAAATTTCAAATAGTGAGTGCCATTCGTTAAAACGGGTGTTAATGTGGGTTTTTTGTTATTGTTATTACAATTGTTGATATACCTTCGATTACCTCAGTGTATCTTTTATTTTTATAATTTCGAATGTGTTTTATTTAGTTAAATAAATAAATTTTGCTTATTTTTTATTCCTAAAAACAATTTGTGATTCCAAAACAAGAGGCGACCATATCTTTAAATCTTTAAACAAACTGTTATCTACTTTATTTTTTTATGTAAAACCGATAATGATATATTTTTAATTCAACGTAATAAACATAATAGTTATTTTTATTTATGATAATTTTATTTATGAATCTTCATTTAAAAACACACGTTTAATATGAATTGAACGGTGGTACTCCATATTGTTCGTATATTTCGTTCCAAAATCTATACGTTTGTTCTTTGGGATTTGCCCTGACTTCCAACCAAGCTCCTATAGCCAGGTACTCCAATTTTTTTGGTTTAACCATAGGCCATTGGATATTCTGTAAGAGCTCCACCTTCTGCGGCGTCGGATCGCTGCAAACACAAACTCATGAATCCCCAATACTCTCTAAAGGCTTGTGTCTACTTGCAATAAAGTTGCGAAAGTACTTGCGAGAGTGACTTCCAAAACTATGTACACTTAAAGCAAAAATTGCAGCAAGTATTTACGAGAGGTATTTCTCGTTTTCTTGCGCAAGAAATGTCGGAAGCGCATACACGTATTTTTGCCATATAATCGAACCCAGTAGTTACTTACACAATGTCGAGTGTAAAACGTAAATGTCCTAAAGAACTGAACTATTTTCTTCGCATGAAAATTGAAGATTTCAATTACCTTAAATACTTCCCATCGCGAAATTAAATCGATTCTTTCTTCTCTCGGCCAACACTTTTTGTCCGACATTGTTCTACTCTAGCTAAAAATTTCCAATACCTTCTGGAAAGTTGAAAGTACTATCAGACACTTTAATATAAACGTATACACGACTTGCCTGAAAGCGAATGCTGCAAGAAATTTAACTTGCAGGTTCAGCTCTCAGACGTGTTTCGGCACGTTAATATGAGCGCTGTCGCAAGAACTGTGGCAAGTTACTTTCTAATCGACACGAGCCTTAAAAAAATTGCACACTTACAGAAACTTTACAAAATTCGTGAACATCGTTATCAAACGCTTCTGCACAATTTGATCGGCTTGGGGATATTTACTCAAGTCCGTAGTGTTTAGACCACCGTAATTCCGTCTTTGTATGAAGCTGATCTCTTCGCCATGCCTCACATCCGGGGAAAACCCGATTACTACAAATATGTAATTGTAAAGTGGAATGATAGAAGAGTTTCTATACTAATAAAGAACTGGCGAAGGGGAAAATGAATAGGTTTATGGACTAACCTGGTTCTTCTACGTAGCCCCCCAGGACGCCGTGGTACTGAAATTCGTACAGGTAAACTTCGGTCCACCTAGACTGCAATTGTGCGGCTTTGATGATGGATCTGACGAAACATTGGTCGCTGAAATACTATGGCAATCACACTGTTACTCTATCATGCGATGTGTGAACCAAATAATTACCGTAATCAATTGCCTCCAGCTCACATCGAAGTCCAAATAGGGCGAGTAAAAGTCCTTAATCTTTTCGGCGACGGTCAGTTTGTTCTCCTCTTTGACGTGGAGATTATCTGGTACGAGTAATGATATGTTTCGCGTGAATATTTCTGTGGCGTACCCGAAGGTTTTATCTGAAATTATTAACAGTGTTTTGGTGTATTTGCAGATTTATTCATTTTACCATCTACAGCGCCTAAAAACTCCTCAGAATTAAAGCCTATCATCAACGTAACATTGTTGATATCCCCGTTTCGAAGGCTTTCGAACATCGATTTCGTTATGAAAGCATTCTCGTGCTGGTGCTCGATGACCGGCCCGAAGTACATGCCTTGTTGTATTTGGTAATTCGGCCACTGTTCCTACATATACAGGGTGTTATTTAATAAGTGCGACAAACTTAAGAGGTGATTCTGCATGAAAAAATAATGATATTTTGCTATATAAACATATGTCCGCAAATGCTTCGTTTTCGAGATATGGGGATGTTAATGTTTCTACTTAAAAACCAAAGATTTATTTATCTGAAACCAGACCAGATATTCCAATGAAATTTGGTGAGTTTTGAGAGATAACTATTACCCTTTTTTTGATATAAAATTAAAAAAATTATGTTCATCATTGGCGCGCATACGGTTAATAATAAATATTTTTGAAAGAAAAAAATTATGTTGGTACGCCACTGAGGCATTTTAATTGAAAATTCAATTATGAATGAATTCCTCGTTCAATTTGTGACAAAAAAGCTCTCTTGTGTTTATTTTGTACGGGCCGCCGTTTTCGAATAAAAAAATAAAACATCTTGACGTGTATTTTTCATTTCCTTAATCGTTATCTAGTAGTGACGTTAGACGGTAGTAGGCTACTGTCAAAATTATGATCAAATAAATGATCAAATTAGCTTTTTTGGATAATCTAAAATTACGTAAATTAATGTGTAAATTAACTATATCTTTTTTTTATTATCTTTGTTTTTAAGAAAAAACTTTAACTGAGCATTTGCGGACATACGTTTATATATAATTAT
Source organism: Phyllotreta cruciferae (assembly GCA_917563865.1). Classification (NCBI taxonomy): domain Eukaryota; kingdom Metazoa; phylum Arthropoda; class Insecta; order Coleoptera; family Chrysomelidae; genus Phyllotreta; species Phyllotreta cruciferae. The sequence continues at coordinate 6,505,842 of OU830613.1, forward strand.
TTTTCCATGTAGAATCACCCCCTGAAGTTTGCCGCACTTATTAAATAACACCCTGTATAATTTAATACTTATACTTTATTAATTTGTTTCACGCTTACGTTTTTGTATATTGCATATCCCGCTCTGTCCACCACTTCCGCTGGTTGTTTCCTCAGAAAATCGTAAATTTCTTTAGACGAAGCATTACGATTTGCGAATTCAGGGTTGATAGTAGACGCCAATAGTCGAGTGTATTTAACAGGATCCTCTTGATAGCCCCATGAGCTTAGAGCAGAGGCGCTTTCGCATATGGCCCCTTTGAATAGATCTTAAAAAAAAACCACCCTCAAAAAAGTAGATTATAAATTTACCTTTACTAATGTGATTTTTTAAGCTTTTGGCTTTTGGATATACAGGGTGTCCGGTAATGAATGGGCCATACGCTAAGGGTGCGTTCTTTGGGTCAAAATATAACGATTTAACCAAAATTACCTTAGTCCAAAGTTGCTTCTTTAGGAAGTTATAGCACTTTGAAAATCGATTTATTATTTCGATTTTTTGTCCATCCAGCGTAATTCAAGAGATATCGTTTTAAAATTTCACATATGGGGGTTTTAGAGGTGTCCAATTAAGAATGTTATCCATTTTGCTCTTAATCCAGAGGGCGCCGCTTCAGCACACTTTTTTCCTTCGAAAGGCCATAACATTTTTGTACGTAGGAATTTGATAAAAATGGATCAATTTACAAAAACTACAACACAATTAGCTTTAAATAAGGTATACCTATTTTTAGTCGCAAAAAATGCACCGTTTCAAAGATAAATGAGTTTGAAATGTGTGCTGCAGGCTTACAAAACAAGGGTAATAACGAAGCTTTCGTCTGGAATTAACTGTAAATATCTGGAAATGAATGGAAAATTTCTGTAAACTGTCTGTAATGTCTGGAAAATGTATGGAAAATGTCTGGATAATATCATTAAATGTCTGGAAATGTTTGGAAATATCTGAAAACTGGCTTGAAATTTCTGGAAATGTCTGGAAACTTTGGCTACGAAATGTCATAACTAATAACCCCTAATTCATTACCTACATAAGCATGCAGCGCAAATTTCAAACTCATTTATCTTCGAAACGGTGCATTTTAGCGACTCAAAACAGGTACTTATACCTTTTTTAAAGTTAAAATTTTGTAGTTTTTGTAAATTGATCCCTTTTTATCAAATTCCTACGTACAAAAAAGTTATGGCCGTTCGTAGAAAAAAAGTGTGCTGAAGTGGCGCCCTCTAGGTTAAGCGCAAAATGGATAACATATTCTTAATTGGACACCTCTAAAACCCCCATATGTGAAATTTGAAACAGATATCCCTTGAATTACGCTGGATGGACAAAAAAAATCGAAATAAAAAATCGATTTTCATAGTGCTATAATTTCCTAAAGAAGCAACTTGACTAAGGTAAATTTGGTTAAATCATCATATTTTGAGCCAAAGAACCTACCCTTAGCGTATGGCCCATTCATTACCGAACACCCTGTAGAAAATTTGCAATAGTTAATGAAATATTTATTTGCAGCGATACATCAATGCCCTTTACTTTTTGAAGATTATTTCTTGTAATTGTTGCCCGAGGTCTGAGGTGGTCCATCCGTAAGGTCCAATTTTGAAATACTTTTTCCAGCATTTCGACCGGTATCTCACCTATGGCAGCTATAATGTTGTCTTCTAGGGCTACAATTGTAGTTGGCTTGTCCTTCTACACGAAAGACTTTTACTACAAAAAATAGTCTAGTGGGGTCACATCGCATGATCTTGCCGGCCATTGCAGACTGCTCCAAGACGTGGGATTAATGGTTCACTAAACTCGCCTCTCAATACGTCTCATGTGGCACCATCTTGTTGAAACCACATTCTTCCAATTTTTCCATTTTGGACAAAAAAAGCAAACAATTGCAGCCCTAGAAGACAGCTGCCATAGATGATATATCGGCCGAAATGCTGGAAACATTATGCCAAGATTTGACCTTACCGATGGACCATATCTCGCTCCAAATAAATATTTCGTTCGGTGTCGCAAATTTTCTATTTTTTACCTGCAGATAAAGGACTCAATACGTGGTAGTGAACACTCGCTGCTCCGGCGCTTTGGCCGAAAATGGTCACTGAATCCGGATCTCCTCCGAAATAGTGGATGTACTGCTGTACGAAACGCAACGCCATCGTTTGGTCCTTTAATCCTGCATTCCCAGGAACCACGTCGTCACCCGTCGAGAGGAAACCTTAAAAATATTTATCACCAAGCAGTTTCTTAAATTGAGCGCATTATTTACCAAACGGTCCGAGTCTGTAGTTCAGCGATACGTAAATCACGCCGTATTTAATTATATGATCTGGTCCGTAATTAACCTCTACGGAGGAGCCTTCATTGAAAGCGCCTCCATGGATGAACACCATCACCGGGAGATAGGGATGCGTTTTGGGGTCCTATTAGTAGTAATAAATGGATTGTTGGGGCTTATTTTGTTCGCACTTACCTTGGGAGAGTAGATGTTGAGGAATAGACAATCCTCGTCGCCATCTAAATGATCGTAGGTTATCTGCCTGCAGTAGCTGCGTTCTGCTGTGGCGTCCAAAACGCCCTGCCAGGGTTGTTTAGGTTTGGGATCCTAAACATTTCGCTTGTAAAACTGGATTTCAATCTGGATTCTTCCAATAAACTTACTTGAAATCTGGATTCGTTTACCACGGGTTCAGCGTAAGGTATTCCTTGGAAGGAATATAGCACTATGTTGTCGATGGTTGTCCTGGTTTTGCCTTTAAGGCTGCCCAATGGGGTCTCCAACAATACTTCATCGCTGATCTTTAATAGAGTTTTTTAAAGCAAATATGCTAGTTATAAAATGAGCACTTACGGATAAATCCAAACAAGCTAATAGGGTTAAAACGAAAACTTGGAACATTTTACTGCACGATTATCAAATGGTTTGAAACCTAATTATTTAGATGTAGACTTAAAATTATGTGATAATTATCTATAAGTATTGATAAATAAAGTATTTATAGGTAAGTACTTATAGTTAAATATAAAATATACAATTATGATATTATACATCAATATTTTAGGTATTTGCAAAAAAATGCTTGCATATTTATTGAAAAAATACTGGAAATTGTTATGATTACTAAATTCCTATTTTATTTATAAAGAAATAAACGCATCGCCAAAATACTTGAACCCCCTTATTTTTGTCAAAATGAAATGCAATTATTATGTGTATTATTTAATTTGGTTATGTATCCAATGCAAATTGGCATTGAATTTAACAGAACAAGAAAAAAATACAAACGAAAAATTGTGCATAATAAAATGACTACTAGAATTTGAAATCTTGAAGAAAACCACTTCAGACCGAGATACAAAATGCACTAATATTCGGGGTGACCTTCACTGTTCTGTAGTACGCGGTGTTAACTCGCCTGTGCATGGAAACAATTAATAAGGGAGTTAATGGTTAAATAATTAATAAGGGCATTCTTCTTGGGTCGCTAGTTCGCTAGGGCGTGAGTTCCTGTAGGGTACTAGGAGGATAAATTCTATATAGGATTGCTTGTGCAACGAAATTCCACATGTGCTCAATCAATGAATTTGAATCAATATATTTGAATATTCTCAGTATCTAGTGGATTTTCAACTCTTCTCGTGCGATGGGGCCATGTCATACTTTTGCAAACTTTTTTACATGCCTAGCTCCGGTAAAATAAATAAAGATTCATTATACAAAAAAACAGCGAAGCTATGTATATCGTATAAATATTTCGTTTTGAAATTTGATACTGACCTTTAATACCTAATAATAAATAGGTGCATATCTTATTGATATATATATTTTTTGCAATAAAAGTGCTTGATGATATCTTAATCTTATTATCAATCACCAGTTTTTGTAGATTAAAATTTTATCCTTTGTTGTAAATTTTATTTACAATGTAAATTTAAACACGTGGATGAACGCTTTATAATTGTGATTAAATTACGGGTGGGATACCTACATATTTTTATCACTCTTGTTTTTGATTATTATTATTGGTTATCTTAATTTAGCGATGTGGAATTTGATTGAAATGTAAAATCATAAAAAATACGTATATAATTAAAAATAATTTTTAATAATTAGGAACATTTTTTTTGGAAATTGTATACTGCATAAAAAACGCAAAATAGTTGTCATTTTACAAGGCTCCGAGTATTTTTTATTTTACAAAAAAATGTAATCCGATCCTGCATGAATTAACACCTGCTTAGACACCTGCAATTCGATACTCCAATAAAATTACCATCTCATTTTTAGAGTTTTTTAGCAAAATTTTTCTAACATAAACCCAATTTACCAAAGTTCACAATAACACCTTGTTTGCTTTTCCAATACCATTCCTGTAATAAAACTATTTATTAGTTGGTTTCCATCGACAACAGCAATAAATTAAATTTTTATATCTTATCCATCAATTCTATCTTGAAAAGATAATTCCCAAACCAAACGGAAAGTATAAAAACGCGCCCGCCTCAATAACCCGCACCAGCAATAATACCACAATGCTTGCGCTCAATGTACTGGTTTTGGTGCTTCTTGGAGTAGTTTCTTCGAGTGGCGTGGACACCGACCTATCCGAATCTGGCACTATTTTAGTGGAAACCTCCAATGGTGTCGTAAGAGGTTCGTACGGTCCTAGGAATTTCGCAGACTCGAGAATTCTCTACTGGTTTAGAAGCATCCCGTTCGCCGAGCCTCCCGTAGGCCCCAGAAGATTCGAAGTAAGTTTTACTATCCAAAATTGAGCACATCTATAATATACAAATTTCTGTTAATTAGCCACCGATACCGAAGAAGAATTGGTCTGGAATCTTAGATGCACGACTAGAACCACCAATATGCATACAAGGATCATCTAAATCTAACATAACCGGCAGCGAAGATTGCTTGTATCTTAAAATCTACAGCAATACAGTAAGTACTCGTGCATTGGTTATTTTGAGTTATAGGCCAGTCAGTGTTGAGAATTATAATCAATTAACAATAATTCCAAAAGTCTTCAAACTTCCATGTATGGTCGGGATGAGCATAATAACAAACTATAAGATTTTGCAGCCTTGGTCGAGGTCCGGAACATTCTTAAAATTGTAATAAATGAAATTTTGCAATATTGTCGCGAACAAGATTCCAGAAGTTCTGCAAACTTTCAGTAGTGTTAAATGTGTCATTTCATATCACGTATCAGATTTTCAACCAATTTAAAGCTTCGGAACTCTGTTTTAAATTAGATAATATTGTTTTTTTTGTTAATAAAAAACCGACAAAATTCCAAAAGTTCTGCAAACTTAACAGAGACATCAAAAAAGTGTCCTGAACAGTCGTGCAAATTTGCAACCTCTTTCGTTGACATGAACATCTTCATTTATATGTACAATTGTTTATACGTGGCCATTTTTTTGAGGAAAGTGGTCTCAAAATAAATACAAAAGTTTTAATTTTGGGTTGCAAATGCTCATAAAATGTATTGTGATGCATTTACACGTTTGCAACCTCTTACGTAATTTGGAACGTTATACAATTTCGAAAGAACTAATTTTTGGATCTTGAAACTCTCGAAAAAATTTCAAAAGTTCTGCAAATACAGCTGATGACATAATTTGCAGTTTAATGGAGATGTCAATTTGCAACCAAATCCAATTTGCGGAAAAAGTTTTAATCATAAAAATTAATAATATCTACAGGGTGAGTTACGCTCAACAGGACGGAGAGTATTGTAGGCAAACGGAAAGAGATTTGAAAAATTCCTTCGGGTCAAATATGTATGTGTATAGTGGCTACAATTTAATATTATTTAGACATATACAGGTTGTCCCAATTTTGAGAAAATATACAAAGTTATGTTTTTTAAATGAAACACTCCGTATAATATTACATTTTTGGATTCTACTCGATGAGCTGATTCCAAAGAGGGGTCACACTTGATATTTTGGTCTCATAATAAGCCACTCAAAAATCTTGAAGAACTCTTGAAGAACTGAAGACAAAATTTTGAATTTAGACGGCTCTGAAAGCCTGACAGTTGAAAATCGAGAAAAACGGCTTACGTGGTCCTATTAACTTTTCAAGTAGGTACTATCTAATGACATGGTATAAAATGTAAACAGGGTGCTCAAAAATTTCATATTTTTTATCAAAAAACTTTTCAATTAGATAGTACTTGAAAAGTCGTTTTTCTCGATTTTCAACTGTTTGGCCAGCTGAGCCATCTAAATTCAAAATTTTGTGATTTTGACTGGCTTTATTATGAGACCATTGGTATTTACCAAGTGTGACCCCTTTTTGGAATCAGCTCATCGAGTAGAATCCAAAAATGTAATAATTTACGTGTTCCGTTTAAAGAAACATAACTTTGTATATTTTCTCAAAATTGGGACAACCTGTATATGTCTAAATAATATTAAATTGTAACCACTATACACATACATATTTGACCAGAAGGAATTTTTCAAATCTCTTTCCGTTTGTCTACAATACTCCGTCCTATTGAGCGTAACTCACACTGTATAATTATTCCGTTCCAACGCCAGTGAGCGCGAGCAACGCAAAAACTCGATAATCATCAGCTCGATTTGCAAAACTTTAGCAATTTTTTCGAGAGTGATGAAATCCAATAATTAGTTTTTTCGAATTGCATAACGTTTCGAAGAGGTTGCAAACTTGTAAATGCATCACAATAGATTTTATGAGCATTTGCAACCCAAATTTAAAACTTTTGTAATTATTTCGAGATCACTTTCCTCAAAAAATAGCCACGTAGAAGCAATTGTATAAATAAAAATGTTCCGGTAAACGAAAAAGGTTGCAAATTTGCACAACTGTTCAGGATACTTTTCTGATGATTCTTTTAAGATTGCAGAACTTTTCGAATTTTGTCGATTAGTTTATTAACAAAAAACATTATTATCTAATTTAAAACAATGTTCCGTATCTTTAAATTGAATATGAACTAGAGAAAGAAAGATGAAATATCACATTTAACACTACTGCATTTGCAGAACTATTGGGATTTTGTTCGCGACATCGACAGTATGGCAAATTTTCTTTTTTTTTTGGAATTTTAACAATGTTCCGGACCTCGGAGAAGGTTGCAAACTTAGATTTATATTGTTTCCTCGGTGTACCAATAACTTCATCAAAGTCTCAGAACTTTTGGAATTATTGTTAAATTTTTCATTTTTGATGTCTAAAATGACTTGTGCATTAACTAACGATGTAAAACAGCAACCGAAAGCGACCAACAACCTCCCGGTGCTGGTGTGGATCTACGGCGGCGCCTTCTGGAGCGGACACTCCGACTTCGACGACCACAGTCCCGATTTCATCCTTCACGAGGACGTCATCGTCGTCGGCATCCATTACCGCGTCGGTTTCATGGGATTCTTCTCTTTGAACGACACAGTAGTGCCCGGCAACAACGGCGTCAGAGACCAGGTGCTGGCATTGAAATGGATCAAGAAGAACATCAGAAACTTCGGCGGCGATCCGGATAACATAACCATCTGGGGCCAAAGCGCCGGCGCCGCTTCTGTTGCTTATTTACTGCAAATCCAAGAGACGTTAGGGCTCTTCAGCAAGGCCATCCTCAATTCTGGTTCGAGCCTGTCGCCGTGGGCTCTGGCTAGGAGGGCGCACATCGTCAGTCGAGACATCGCCGAGGAACTCGGCATTAAAGACGAAGATTCCGAAGTAATGTTGAAAAAACTCAAAGAGGTCGATATTGAAACGTTGCAGGACGTGGCATCTTCAAAAATGACTTCAGTAAGTGTCATTTGCTAGTAATCATTTCCAATCATCTACTTGTAGTCCTCTTTCTTCCATTGCACAGCTTACTTCTTGCCTCCACGACCTTCTTGGTCTACCTCGTTTTGGCTACCGCTGATCATTCATCCTTTCGACATAGCCGTAGCATTTCAACCTTTTGTATTCTATTGTTCCTAAGATGTCAATATCTATTCCCATTTGCTCTCTAATTTCAATATTTTTTAATCTGTCCCGCGTTGTAAGCTGGCAGCATGTACGCCAGTAATTCATTTCCATTGCGTTTATTTTGGAGGTGTCTTTTTTATTTATTATCCAAAGTTTTGAAGCATATAGTAGGGGAGCCCGGGATGCTACATTTGCAGTTACTAGAGCGTCATGGGGACCTATGAGATTGTGAAGATTAGGTTCTAAAACGAAAAAAAGTTTATGTTAAGTTCTCCATTTTAGTGGGAGGGAAGAGCGTATAAAAATTTTTCAAAATGTAAAAAAAACAGTCACATGGAAATACTCGATATTCATATTTTGTATACTTGCTTTGTCTTTCTGATAACCGATAAAATTTAATCTGACGATTAAAAAGTGGGTGATAAAGATAGGTAAAAAGATAAAGGGATCTATGGTTTTACCCTGAGATAAAGGGGTAAAAAAAACAAAAATAAAAAAAGTTATTCGAGCGTGTCAGATATTAAAAGGGAATGTTAAGTGAACCCAAAATAGTGTTCTATTTCATTGACTGTCGATTCGAACATGACCAAAACTCGTGAATGATTTTTGAAAGTGTTAAAAAAATGTGATCTTGAAATACTCGAGCGCGTCTGACTTTTATGCAGAGGGTTCAACTGGATGTCTTAGTCGCCCTGAATGATAATCTGACAATTATATAGAGGGGTATTGGTAATCTGACAATCATGAATCAGAAATATTATCTTGTTACCGATTATCGATTTCATCTCCTGGACAGCCCAATGCTCGATAAGAAATTTTACTAGAGCTTCCTTAAACTTTATGTTTTTTAAATCTTTGGAGAAGTCAGAAGTTCTACTTTGTTGAGGACCAGCAATATAAAAATCTTTGTCATCAGTATTGCTTCGAAGAGCATGTTCACAATCTTTCATCGAAGGTGTGAAGTAACGATCAAATATAATGGCCGAATATACCTGCCTAAGTTTTTACTAGAGATTGCAAAATCTTCTTCGATAAATCTGCAAAATCACTCATTATTCTAATGGATATGAAACTTATGGATACGAAAAAACCAAAGCGTCCTATACACGTCAAGATAGGTAAAGAGTGAGAAGGAACGCGAGGCGCGGAATAGGGAATACACAGTTTTTAGCAAATGTACGCTCTTGCTTTATCTATGGTTTTAGCTACATCGCCCCATGAAAACCGTCAGATTATATGTTTTCATATTCATAATAGAATTTCCTTCAAAATAAAAAATAAATCAATCGCGCTCGAGTATTTCGAGGTGGCGGTTTTTTTTTCAAATTTGTAAGTCACGCTGAAATTGTCAGATTATTGAAATATACACTTTTCTGGATGTACTTAACTTACCTTTTTTTAATCTGATGGGCTCGAGTTTTTCTGAGGATCCATTTTTTTTTACTAATCTGACGGGCCGTCCTCCACGCACCCCACTGTATTAAGGGTTCATATATGGTAGGGGTATATTACAGGGTGCAAGGTTTCTCCCTGTATAATTTTCTGACGCGCTCGAGTAACTCACAAAATCCCCGCTTGGGTTCCCTTACTAACATGTAGCAATACTTTCTATGATACTTTTGTATATCCTAATTTTTGTGTTCCGATTGATGTGGTTGTTCCAGAGTATTCTATTCAGTTACCGGATTACTGTATTACCTTGTCCAATTCTGCTATTTCTTTTGTATTCCGTCCATCGTTTGTAATATTTACACCGAGATATTTGCAGCTGTCAGTGTTTTTGATTTGGGTGCCCTTCACTTTCCACCACTACGTAATCTGTTTTTATTGAATTTATTATTAACCTCCACTTAGTATATTCATCCTCATCTTTTGCCAATATTACTTGGTCATCTGCAAAATGCAAGCTATACAGTTTATGATACCCAATAATAATTGTAGTCTTCTAAGTGAATCTTAAAAAGTGCCTCGCTCATTTTGTATTACCATGCGATTTTCCAGGATCTCATCAGTAAAAATCCGCTCCAAGGTATCGCCTTCGGACCCGTCGAGGAACCCGTCCACGAAAACGCCATCATCACCGGAGGTTCTTACGAGAAACTCCAAAACGGGCAGTTCCACAACGTTCCCATCTTGAGCGGATATACCTCTTTGGAAGGTTACATTGACAAACTATCAAGTAAGCAATATTAGTTAAGATAACTGGTTAGAGTTATTCTATTGCCAATTTTTGAAGGTCTATTCAGATTGTGGTTGGTGAAATATGATTTGAACCACTCCCTTCTAACGCCCGAAGACTTGAATGCGAGCGGTCCAATTACCAGACAACTTATCGGCGGTAACATAAAAAGGAGGTATTTCGGTATTAAACCAATAGCGAGTTCTAACGAAGACACAATGAGAGTAAGTACTCGATAATTGACTGGTATAAAGAAAAATATAATTGGGCAATGTTGTTTCCAGTTGATTGCTGAGACGCAATTCGAACGACCAATACACGAAGCCATCCGTTTGTACTCCCAAAAAACCAAAGTCTACGCCTACAGATTTTCCTACCAAGGACCATTATGGGGAAGAACCAACAGAACCGTAAACGGTTAGTAATCCTTTATTAATAAACACCAACAATTTGTTACAACGAAGCATTTTGTTTCACCAGGAGTGGGTCATACTGAAGATTTAGGCTACCTCTTCGACTTGGGCTACAAAGGCTCCGACCGAGACTACTTGGTTAGGAGACGCATGGTGAGAATGTGGACGAATTTCGTCAAAACCGGCAACCCAACCCCAGCAGAGGACAGTTTGTTGCAGAACGTAAAATGGCCGGCTAACACCGGATCAGAAGACTTAAAGTACCTTGAAATCAACGAAGATTTGACCGTGACCGGTCTACCCAACGCTGAGAATATGATGTATTGGAGGAACATGTACAAGAATTACGGCCGCCCGCCGTTCCACACCTTCTAAAATACACATGTGAATTTTAAATGTACTTAATTAAATAAATTTATTAACGAAAATTTGAGACGATTTTTTTGAACATCTCCAAACGATTCTAAGGCACCCAGCCGACGACGTCCATCAACTGGGTCTTCCACATTTCCATGTCTTCGTTTTGCTTGATTTGAATGCGGCTGAGCTCCTGCGAGTACTTCTCCTGCAACAATCTCCTGATCTTCGGGTTTTCGCTGATGTTAGTTAAAGCCTGCAAAACAATAGTCCAACACATTTTTGTCCAACACAGCTTTACCAACGCAACTAGGGGAAGACGTACCCTAAGATTTGGAATTTTAATCGGCTATAAAATAAAAACTAATGAATATTTTTTGTGTTTATTAGTAAGATTGAACCTTTCCATTTGGGAATTGAAGACATCATTAAAATGACTGCCACGACTAGCTTTACAATACCCCATTCGATTTTTGCCTGTTCAGCCCAAAATGCTGAAGTAAATTGGCCACCTCGAAGCTTCGATTTGACTCCATTGGATTTTTTTATGGGGAGCCGTTAAGGAAAAGTGTTACGCTAACTATCCAGAGATGATTAACGACTTGAGACATGAAATCGAAGATGCCATTGACGAAATAGATGCCCAAGCAGTCAAAAATGTATTGAAAAATTGTACTGATCAAAGGCTAGACATGGCAGTCATTTTAATTCTTTTCGTTAAATTCCATTTAATTCTTCAATTTCTAAATGGAAAGGTTCAATCTTTCTAATAAACTCAAAACTTTGAAAAAAATATTCATTAGTTTGTTTTTTATAACCGATCAAAATTCCAAATCTTAAATGGCCCACCGTATACTTCAATGTTTACATTGAAGCAATATAAACTTTAAGGAAACAATCTCTTTTTCTTACCTTGATTGAGTACATTTGGGTAGAAGGATTCTGGAAGTTTTGCGCCAGCTGCAACAATCTGGGAACAATGCGGGGATATTCAGCTGCCATCATTTTACCGGCTGCTTTAACAGTGCAAAACATTATCACAGAAGCTGTAGCTGTGTGCACTTTAGCCCTCTGTTCAACAAACATCCAATTACATCGAGTGCAACTATAGTTTGTGCAAAACAAATATGAATGCACGTCACCATAAATTTACTACGTCACAAATAGTCAGTGTCGCCGAACTGTTATAAAGTTTACAAAATCTAAGAATTTTCTAAAATTCTAGACAAAATGACAAAAACAAATTGGAAATGAGGGGTTCCTGTTTCAGTTTCGTAAACGGCGGTCGTGTTCAGGTGCTCACTATAATTATCAATAAGTAATTTAAAATTTTCAAGAAAACTAAGTTGGCATAAGTATCGACTGAAAAATAACAATTCAAACAGATGGTTAGAGACTTATTGTAAAAAAAAAATATCCTCTTTAATTGTTAATTTCCAGTCGATACCTATGCCCATTGATGATTTTTTTATTGTAATAACTTTAAAATCGACAATTTTCGAGTTGTGATTGTTATAACCACCAAATAAGTTTTCTTGAAAATTTTGAATGACTAACCCTCAGACCATAATTTTTTGTTACTCAAATACCATGAGAGACAATACATGTTCTGTCGTAAGAGAGAAAAAATGTTATAAATGAATACAGCTTTCATAACAAAAAAATTGGGGAACCAGGGGCGGCCCTAAAAAAAATACGATGTCTTTTTTGGTAGGATAAGGGTAGTTTTTACCCTTCCATGATTTCAGTAGGTATACTTTTTGGTTTGAACAATGGCTCTTCAATTAAAAGAGCTACATACCAAATTTTATAAAAATCGATCGAAGAGTTTTTATAAAAAAAATGAAAATTTTCTTTCAACTTTGAGGTTTTCTCAGAGGCGAACGAAGAACTTTTGATATAGGCAGAGAATATCTAACTATAAAGAAGCGAAACTCGGCGAATTATGTGGTTCAAAGTTTGAATGCGCATGCGTCACTGTAGATGAGTTTAACGTCAAACGAACGAATTGTGATTAGATGCAATAGATGTCGTACTAAGCAGATTATAGCAGTTTTCATATTTTTGAAAAAAGATCGCGTTCTCACGTTCCTTCTACCGCGCGTAATTAACTTTATATTTATGTGTTTGTTTTAGGAAACGCAATTTTGGTGTCTAGACTTGCACTTGACACATTTTTGATGCGTTTGTAAATTTTATAAAGTAACAATTTCTACACTTTTTTTAGTGTATCGATGTTCACTACACAACGTGAATGCGATTATATTTCTCAGTGTATGTGATAAAGGTATTCTCTGTCAAGCGCTGTCAGAAATTTTTGTACTATGAAACATCAAAGGAAATTCGCCGACTTTCGCTTCTTTATAGTTAGATATTCTCTGATATAGGTAATTTTGGTCAAATCGACTTATTTTGATGCCACCAACACACAGTAGCTCTGTGTACAGGGAGTTTTGGGACACCCTGTATATTTTTCTTGGATGTTTAATTCTGCTTTTGAACATTTTCCATCATCCCTCGTTAATATTAAAATTAACTCTGTAGGTATTAATCTGTTTTATGTGATTATTTTTAAAAGTTGGGCACATCGCTAGGCAAATATGACGACATTAGTGACGTGCATTCATCTTTGTTTTGCACAAACTCTACGTTCGAATACTCACCTCGTCGTGCAATAAGTTATCCAAAGTGGCCATCAGCTTCTTCTCTCTGGCCAGTTTCTCGCCGACGCATGTGGTGGTCATTTGGCCGATGCAGAAGAGCGCTTCGCTCGATACGTCAGTGTTTTCGTCCGATATGTAGTCCAACTAAACGTTCAAAATTATTTCAGAAGGCATTGGATATGGCGGTTTCCTTACCATTATATCGAATCCGTGGTATTCTATAGCGACGGATTTTCCCGTCATGGAGTACATCAGCGACTGCAACGTGCCCAGATGTATCAGAATTATGTATTTCTCTTCCTTGTCCTTGAGGATTTGCAGAAGTATGGTGATGAATCCGAAATTTATGAGCTCATCAGCAGCTGAAAAATGTAACGGTTCTCTATAGAGAGGTGAAAAATAGTTTAACCAAATACTCGTATAAGTTCATTTAACCAGAAGTGTTAAGACCTCAAGCTGGTCAAAGTTGGAAAATTTTAGAAAAGTAGGTGGGTTGTTTGATGTCTGTCAAGCTCCTGGTAACTGAAGAATCGATTTATTACTACTATTACTATTATTAATCTACTAGATAAACAAGATAAACGTGGTTCAAGAAGATGTTTATACTGCAGGGTGAAGACCTTAACTGTAATAAATTCGCTAGCGGGGAGGGGAATAATTTTTCTAAAATTTCCCGAGACACGTCAATGCGGTTTAATGTATTTACCTACATTTTGCAAGCAGTATGAAAAATTTAGCCCTTCGGGGGTAGCTGAAACCATCCTACCCTTTTTTTCAAAACCCTATGGCTTATGACCCCTCATTGGAAAACTGTTAGGTAGAGGAATCCCCAGCATACTGATAAAATTTTTTTAGTACGATTGTGGGTTATTGCATAAAATCAAAACGTAATGTATTTTTAATGTCTGAGTAATGTCTGAGAATGTTTGTTATTTAGATTTGGAATGTCAACATTACTTTTTAGATACCCTCACAAAAAATTCCAAACAATTTTTTCCACAACTGATATTTGCTATTTTTTTTTTCGCCAATATTCGTCAATATCTGGATAGAAATTTCCCGTTAGGTGGATTGGAAGGCGAGGTTCTATTGAGTGGCCAGCATTGTCTCCAGTTCTTACACCGCTGGATTTCTTTTTATGGAGACATCTCAAAAACCCAACACAACATGCACACCTACAGGAAAGGATAAGAGAGGATATCAATAAAATAACACCGGAAATGTTGCATAATATTAGAGACGAAACATATATACCACAGACCGGAATGTCGCCAACAAGTGATTAGGAAAAATTTTGAGCAATCGTTGTGTTGAAAATAAAATAAACTTTAAAATTACGTTTTGATTTTATGAAACCGTCAAATTAATGTAGTAGAAACTAAAATTTGATAGGTACGCTGAATTCATCAGTCCTGCATCTTTGCAATGAAGAGTCACAAGTCATAGGGTCTCATTTGAAAAAAAAACATTTTAAGGGTAGCTTCAGGCACTCTCGAAGGTCCATATTCTTCATATTGCTTGCAAAACGTAGGAAAATACATTAAAACATTTGTCTCAGGAATTTTTAGAAAAATTATTCACTTCCTCGTTAGCGAATTTATTGCAGTTAAAGTCTCAACTCAGTAGATGTTTCAAGCACTAGGCTGAAAGCAGAGTTATTAAATAGTTAACTACAAGTAGTTAAAAATATGCTGTTCAACAACCTTTAATATATTTAAATTTTATTATTATATTATATTTATTTAAATTTTTTTATTTATTAACTATCTACTTTTCTAAGCCCAGGTAGTTAAAAACATTTAACTACATTTTTATAGTATTTAACTACATCATTTAAACACATTTTCAAATCATTTATTCTTTCTCTATGCAGGTAATGGCCCGTATTCGGCGCCCCATTTTAACGTTAGAGTCATGTTTACCCTTAACTTGACTTTAATTTGACAGTTCTACATTGTTGCTATGGAGTAACTAAGGACATCGTTTACGTTTAAGTCGCTCGCTAAACATAACTTTAACGTTAAAATGGGGCGCTGAATACGGGCCAATGTTTCACAAATTTTAAAAATATAATTTTACACTCTAAATAAAAATTATGTAGTTACCTGAATTGTTTTTTACGATCTAATCTACAAAGTTTATATAAATCCCTTTGCCCTTATTGGAAGTTATGACTTAAAGACTTTTAACTAGCGATTAAAGACTTAACTACAATTCCGATGTATTTAAATATGTAGTTAAGCCATTAATTTAATGTTCTTACATGTAGTTGTAATTATTGTAGTTAACTAATCATAAAAAATAGTTTTAACAACACTGGCTGAAAGATTGTATTTTTACCTTTCCAAGACTCGGCGACGGTGGCCAGCATTTTAGCAGCATGCACTCTGACCGCCTCGCACGGATCCTCCAGTGTAATCGACAAATTGTTCAGCAACGCTTTATTAGCAACAATCACCTCTCTAGCTTTCGCCAGCTTGGCTATCTTCCACAAAACTATGGCGCTTCGCTCCCTTATCACCGGGTTCTCGTCCATCAACAAGTTTACCAACCTGGTGCACACCAACATCAACGACTCGCTCATTCGTAACTTACTCTTAATAACCGTTCAATCAGCCTCAACTTGATGGCTTCGAAGGCCCATTCAGAGTCGATGACCAGCTCGGTGATGGACTCCAAGGAGGCGGCCACCACGAGGTCGTCGTGATTGCTGAGATCGTGCCGCAGCTTGAGCATGGCGCCCCTTCCGTAGCCGATGGGCCTGTGGATGACGTCCAAGTTCTGCACCGGTATGTTCGGTTGTTCGGAACACAAGCGCTGGAACGGAGGCTCTAGGTCGTGCACGTCCAAGCTCGTGAAGCCGAAAGCTGAAAATCATATAGATATTAGGCAGTGGTGTTAATTACTTGAATTACCTTTACTATTGTAATTGAGACGGTTATTAATAACGTAGTTAAATACTTTTAAATTGTAGTTAACTACATCATAAAAAGTAGTTTTAACAACACTAATTACTTGCTCTTAAATTGTAATTCATTTATAATTCAACTACTCGTTTTGTGACAATCACAATTACATTTTAATTACATTTGACACAAGTGCTTTTAATATTTTCAATACTATGTGAAAAGTTTAACTCCAATTGCAAATCTGTAGACAGGCAGTCGAGGCACCTGCTTGGACCAAAGCATATCCTATAAAAATTATTTTTTTACAATAATATTCTATAGTTATGAAACCATTGGCTACAGCAATTGATATCTCTTCAGGGAGAAGGAAATCAGTTGTAGCTAGAACATTTGGGAACTATTTTTCAATAATAATTCATAACGAACAACAAAAAATTGAAAATTTTAAATTTTGTGCTGAGCTCCTGGATTCAATTGTAACGATAAATGTTAAAAAAACTATTTTCACATATTTTAGATTTCAATCAATTATCCAGAAGACTTTTGCAACTTGTTCCTTACCACAGTTTAAACTAAACTGGATGAATTCTGACAAAGATACAGGCATTTATGTCCCAGTTAGAAAACTCTTCATGAACAAAGTTCAAAAACTTTTTTTTTCTTAAAATGATTTCCGACCAAATTCCAAATTCCAAATGACCAAATTCCTCCCGAATCATCTCTACAATTTAATTGTCCAATTTTTGAAAATAACGATACTCCAAAGCTAGGTGATAATATCAACCTAATTGTTTATTTGAAATTGCACCTAAGCGTGTAATTGTAATTAATTATATTCGCAAATTTTCTAATTTCAACTGTAATTAATTCAAATGTGTTCAAAGTAATTGTAATAATAGTAATTGTACATATTAGAAAGTAATTTTAACATCACTGATATTAGGGATTTATGCAGATAGGGGTAGGAAAATTTACCTTTGTCTACGCATCTGTTGATCAGTCCCGGATTTATATCTGCATAGTAGTTGTGTAAATAGGAGTGTTTGTTAATTGAGAACATATTTTGGCAGTTTTGTAAATTAGTGCTCGAAATAAAAATGGAGTATATTACACATTGATGTATGTCAATGTTATTTTAGTCAGGAGGGGATTGATTAAGGCACATTCCAATGGATTTTTTCGGTTTTAAAATATATTAGGTACTATATTTTTTATTGAATTTTCAGTTTTTCTTTTGAATTGTACAGTAAAGATGTTATGTCCGGTTTACCAACGAAAAATAAGACCTTATTTGATGAATAAATTTAATTGTCGAATAAAAATACACAATTTTGTTCCACCAAAACCAAATAGCGTTATTTGACGAATAAATTGAGGTTTAACCAACGAAATGACAGTTAAAGTTGTATTTGATATTTTATAACCAAAAATTTTTCTTCCTAAAAATTTATTTCTTTTGTTAATAATAACGTGGTAAAAATGTGGATTTCAAGATTCATATGAAGTCTAAAAAAAGAGATTTACCTCCAAAGATAGGAATTTTATAGAAAATTACGATTAAAGATAAACAATAAATAAATTAAGAACGGAACAATTAGGGTTTTGAGAGTTAAATAGGTGAGTGATCGATATTAAAAAACAATTTACTCAAAAATATGTCACCAAACAGAGAAAAGTATTCTATGTAGAAATGTAACCGTAATTCCGCAAGAAACGCCAAATTGCATTTATTTGCAATTTTACACTTTTTATTCTAATCATGTAAATTCTTTAGTTTTTCAGTCAGTTCTAGTCCGGACTTCGTGCAAATCATTTGTTAGATCTGTATAATTTCCAATGTTTATAAAACCCAAAATTCTAATATAACTGTAAATTTTCGGTTGTGTAAAAATAAAACTTTTTTAAAACATACGTCGAAAGTGCTTTTACTTCTCTATTTAAATTTTCTCAAAAATTGCCATTCTGGTCTAATATCAAAAAATCTCTTTTATTTTTAACTTGTCCCAACCTTTTTGGGACACCCTGTATAATAACAATAACTCGCACGTGACAAAAACCAAAAAATAACCTAAACAATCTTAAATCATCTAAATGACAAGTTCTCATGACAAATATTCAAAATCTCCTTTATTTGAATTTTAAATGTTGGTTTACAGAAATATTTGCATAAACTGTTAAATAGCTAACTAACGTTTAAAAGTGTTTGGAAATACTTCAAAATATTTAACTGGAGTTTAAAAGTTGCTCATCGAATAACTAGAGATTTATTTGTCGTTGATGAAAGCGGATAAATTTATATTTTTATTGTATAAATTTTTCTTCTGTTTTATGTCATTTTACCAGTAATTATAGGACATTAATATTGAAATTAAATTGTAAAAAATTGTAGTTAAGATTATAGTTTAAGGAACATCATCAGAAAAAATCAAAATTTCTAGGAAAATACTTTTATTTCCCTTTAGTGAAACTCACAACAAAAAACACCAGAAAGCGGATAAATTTACAGCCATGTAAAATCGGAAAATCGCGCTCCTTCGTACCGCTTCGACTCGATCGAAGGAAATGGGAAAATCGAGCAATTCAATCGCATTTCAGCGCGTCGTGAGAAAAGGTGCAAACACACACAGACCCCCACGCTCTCACACATCACACACATGCACACACAAATTCACCGGCGTCTCGTACGTTCACGATACATCGTGTGTTTGTGTTTATAATGAAACAGCTGATTTTGACGTTTTCGCCAGTACCCTCTCGAAAAGCGATTATCGCGGATTCTAGCAGTGCGTGCGGGAAATTTCAGTGAAATACCAGCCGCTGGGACAGGCCGAGAACGACATGAGCTCGTTCCTCAAAGTGGTAAGCGATTTACGATTTAAATTTCGAATGCTGCGGGTTAATTTCCATTTGGATCACTTCGATTATTCGCCGCGTTATTATTTATCGAGCGACAGGAAACATTGAACTTTGATGCGTGTTTTCGCTTATACTGAGTGTTGTATTGTTGTATTGTTGATTAATTAATGAAATTAATTGGATAGGTATGTCGGTAATGACACGTTGTATCGGCGGTGCGGTTTATTTTTAAAATACTGCAAATTGTATGTCATGAAAAAATTACTGAAATAACAGGGCCGTATTGACAAATTAAGTGCCTAAAATAGATTACTAAATATTATGGTAGGAAAGGAAATATACAAAGTAAACTTGTAATTACTCTGATGCGTTTTTTTGGTATTTGAATGCCACTCACTGCCACTCAAGTATGCCACTCAATGCCGTTCTTTCTACAGGGTGTCCCGGAAAAAATCTCTCGGATCCAGATAGAACATGAAATAATAAAATGATAAGTCCGTATAAAGTTTTTCACTACAGCCCCTCCATACGGAGATACGCGTTCCTGAAGAACCCCACTGGAAATAGGTTTTCCTTAAATATCTTGATATAATTTAATAAAAATCTAATATAATGGACACTAGTAAGGCTTTCATAAAATAATGTCCTTGAAACGTATTTAGCTTTTTTAGTTTACCAGGGCCGGGCTAAGGTTTACATTTAAATTTTCACCACCCTGAATGACAATTAAGGACTTAAAAAACATAAATCTGGAGAGCTTGAACCTTAACTAAAAAAAAAGGTACTCCTCTTAATTGTCGATAAAATGAACTGTTACGAGAAAAAAATTGTAAACGAATTCATTTTTAATAAAACTAAAAATATACAAATAAATAAATAAAAATACTTTAAAAAGTACTTTAAATGTATGTACTTTAAAAGTTATTTAAGGATAACCTACATATTTCCAGAGGCTTTCTTCAGGGGGCAATTAACTCCGTAGAGAGGGCCTTTAAGGAAAAATTTTATAGGAACTTGTCATCTTATTTTTTTAGGTTCTATCTGGATCCGAGAGATTTCCCACAATTTCCGGGACCACCCTGTATAATGTTCCTTAAGCCTGCATATAAATGAGGAATTAAAATGTCGACACATTGATCTATAGAGCGAATATTGGTCGAAGCAACAATGGTCTAACTTCTGTACATACACTAACATTCGCTCTAAGATCGCTCTATAGAGCAAAGTGTAGACATTTTAGTATCTCTTCCATAAGCAGCCCAACAAATGAGAAATTTATTGTCGAGATTGTTAAAGATATTATTATAATTTTGGAGGATTTCTTTTCGAATTCCCAATTTAGCTTATATTTCACATTTTTACATTGCCTTCTAACATTCAAAGAATTGCGACTCATTTTACATGTTCATCCAAAATTATGAAACTACTCCTTTGAAAAACTTCATTTGTATTTATTTGTATAATAAGCACAGACCAAATATATTATCTGACCTACGGTAATAAGGAAAACTTCATTCTATACAACTTAATTTCTTTAAAACTTGCAGTTTCGATATAATTTTCCTGATACTTCTACGCAAATATGATACGTATAAACTTAGTTCACTTTTATTTCATTCAGAATAAAACATTCTGTTGTCCGGTTTCACCAATCACACAAATCTCTAAATAAGTAGTTATTCGATGAATAAATTTTAAACTCCAGTTAAATTTTTTGTCGTTTCACCAACATTTTTAATCTTTAATTAGCTATTTAACAGTTTAAGCAAATATTTGTGTAAACCAACCTTTAAACTTTTGAAAAATAAATTTTTCCAAAAAAGGAAGATTTTGAACGACATTTAGATGATTTAAGATTGTTTAGGTTATTTTTTGTTTTTTGTCACGTGTGAGTTATTGTTATTATAGAGATTGTCGCAAAAAGGTTGGGAAAAGTTAAAAATAAAAAAGGTTTTTTTTCTTATTAGACCAGAATGGCTTGACTCCAATTTAACAGGGGGCCCAACCCACTCAAAGCCCTAATTGTTCCGTCCTTAGGGGAGACCGGGTGAATTCCGCGCACCTAAGGGAAAATGCTTATAAAAAATTTCCTATGTGTTCAGAAACTTCCATAATTTAATTACTGCAACTTGCACCTATTGGGAACATAATTCCCATTATAAAAAGGTTTCAAGTTTTATCGATTTTGAATAAAAAAATTAGTTTAAAATACTGCCATTGCGCGGTATTCCCCCAAGTACTGTGGGTTAATACCGCGCATGTGACGGGGTAATTCAGCGCAGAAATTAAATAAAGCTATACTCAAAAAAATGTATTGTAATAACGAAAAAATTTTAAACAAAACAAATTTCTGAAAAACAATGAAATAAGTATTTTCAGGACAGAATTTTACTTTCTGTCTGTCTTGGAACGCATGTCGCAGGTATAATTAATTGCTGAATCCCAGCCACTGCATTCTGCATGTGCCCAATTCGAACACAATACACAAACGGTATCAAATTTCCTTGTCCCGTCCGAATTCACCGCAAACCAAGCACTCCTCATTTTCTTTTGTTGGATTTAAATCATCAGTTCACATTTAAATCATCACAAAGTTCGCTCTCTTCATAACTTTCAGACTCAGAATCGTCAAAATGTAAGTTTCTAACTCCTATTTTCTTGCTTAGAGGTCGTTTCTTTGCTTTCTCCGTAGCCAGTTTTCCTCCTTTTGCTGCCATTTTCCACATGGGGTAATACCGCGCAGCGCGAAATTACCTAACACATCTGCGGGGTATTTCCTATACGTCCCCAAAAATCATGTTTTTATTTTTTAAGTACTTTTCATTCTTCTTATTTAGGCTCTTTTCCACTACACTTTCGTGGAACTGACATTTAAGTCATCTATCGTATTAATAACGTTCATTTAGAATTTCAATAGGTTATTATACCATTAAATATACATCTAATTTTATTTTCAGATAAAAAACGTAGGGCCGAAGCTGGTGCCGTTCTTGAAAACAGTAGCAATATACTTCGTCATTTTCATTCCACAAGACAAACCGTCGATATTCAGCGTAATTTTGAAATGCCTACCGATCATTAGCCTCATGTTATTTGTCCTGCTCAATGGAATGAGCCTCAAAGATGAGTAAGTATCGATACAAACGCATTATATACGCAACATTTATAATGCCATTATACATATAATTATTACATTTTTAATGCTCATTTAAAGCCAGTCTGTGTATACATAAATATTCAGAGTAAACTTTTGTCGTTAACGGACTATAATTGAATAAGGATGTTGCAATAGTTCAGAACGTTGTAATGAGCTGGAAATTATACTCATTATTTTGTTGTAACTTTTGTAACCATATATCTCGTCTAACACGCAATTCTAAACAAGATTACGTGTTTGAAGGTAATTGTTATTTCCTCTATCGGTAGAATATTTTTATGTTACAACTCGATTAAAATCGAGTTTAGATGATTTAAATAAAAAATACAATTAAGTATGTTTGATTAGAAAATGGTACAAAAAACAATAATATTTATCCTTTTGTTATTGATTTTATGTAGAAAATAAATAAATTATGCGTAGATTTATTGTTCAACCAAATCACATTACTGATATGGAATGATTTATGAATATGCTATTCGTTTTATCGCATTATTCACGATAAATAACTGTTGGGTTTTGAATCACATATTTTTTGGTCTACCATAATCGTCATTAATTAGAAATTTTTTCATGCGCATTTTGAACTAATGAATCAATAAAAAAATCGAATACCGTGTAGCACAAAAAATTGCGATATTTGGCTATAGTCCATTCATAAATGAGGCGGAGTAATAAATCAATCAATTGGCCAAATTTTACAGCCTTCACAGAAGCTACACAGAGGCTATCTGCCCAACACAGAAATTGAAAAAAATTAATGTTCACGTTATTTTTTAATAATAGGTTGGTTCACCATGTATTAGTTTTGCAAGGATCAAGACGGCGGATTACTCCGCCTCATTTATGAATAGACTATAGTGCATCAATTATATTCATAATATATACTTGATAATTCACAATTTTTTTGTTAATTTCGACTCAATATTCATTACTGAAACTCTTACATCGAACATCAGTACACCCTATACACCAAAAGGATTAATCTTTACATATTATAAACAGATACAAGTACTCGAGAAGGATCCTGCTGGGGCTAGTGTTCTGCTGCGTCGGTGACGCCCTGCTAATATGGAACCAATACTTCGATTTGGGCATGCTGGCCTTCACCGCTGGCCACATTCAGTACATTAGAGCCTTCGGTTTCGAGCCCCTTCAACTACCGATCGGAGCAGCCTTGTACTCTTTGGCAACATTAGGTAAGACAAACAGGGTTCAATTGAGTAACAAGCATTTTTTCTTGAGTTATGCTTTAAGTAAAAGGTTGCGTAAAAATGAAAATTATTTATTATTTCAGTGGTGCTGTATCTCCTGCCGGATTTGTATGGCGTGTTTGTTGTGGGAGTACCGATTTACGTGTTTGTAATTGCCACTATGTTATGGAGAGCTATAGCCAGAGTGCAATTTTTCGAAGTAAGTGCTTTTTTAACCCACAGGAACAAACTTAAATTTCAAATTCGCTTTAAGGATTTATGGACTTGGAGCAAATTGTGCACTTGCGCCGGTAGCATCCTCTTCGCTCTCTCAGATTTCCTAATCGGAATCGACAGATTCAAATACAAGATCGAGTATTCGCAAGTGAGTAAAGGATTGTTTTGTATCGAAAGGGTTTCTCATGAATCCTGTTTTAGGCGCTCATCATGTCGACCTATTACGCTGCGCAAGTTGGGATTGCCTTAAGCGTGATCGATGAAACTGCGAGCATAAAATCCGAATAAGCTAGTGGAAACTTCGCAATTATTATACTCACCAGTGTACTATCACGTTAATGGTTTTTAGCTCAAGAGTAGGCCAAAATTTTAGAATAAGATTAGTTAATGTTCGATTGTTCTTGGTTGGATTTGAAATATTTTGAGTTTGCAATGATGGGGCCAAATCTGTTATACAGCCACCTCCCCTACATAACAACCTCCTCCCCAACAGAAATAACTGATTTATCCTCTGGTAGATCGATTGATATTAAAATGTTTCAAGTCTGGGCTGAGCTGCATATTATATTCCACTATGTAGGACGAAATCATTCTTCCTGTTTGAAACATAGAATAGTAAAGTATTCAAACGTTGTGTCATCGATTACTAAATAGTTAAGGATTACATAGATTGTAACTTATTTATTGCAATAAATGTGTCTTTGTGGGCATATTTTTTTTAGTTAAAATCATTTGCCAGTTGCCCAATATAGTACGTCCAAATATGTATTATTCAATTCGTATCATTTAGTTTCTAAATATAATTTTCAAATCGATAGTCATTTAATTATTTATGATTACGTGGAAGTTCATCCCTATCTAGGATAATCAATTATTTATCGAGGTAATGATAACTAATAAAGAGATAAGTTCAATGAAGCTACTTAATTACAATTTCATAGATGAAAATTCGAATCAAAACGTAAGTTGAAAATATTCATACATACGGTGACTAACTAATTTGTACCTTATTTTATCTTGAGGGTAGGTATCAAGAAAGCAATTTTTTAAACGTGAGAAAATTATTTATTAATTCAAACTCTAATCAATATGGAAACTTAACACAACTCAAATACAGGGTGACCCACGCTCAACGATACGGAGTATTATGGGCAAAGGGTACTTGATTTTCAACTTTTAGCTTTCAGAGCCGTCTAAATTCTAAATTTTGTGATTTTTGAGTCCTTTATTATGAGACCAAGATACCAAGTGTGATCCCTTTATGGTATCAGCTCATCGAGTAGAATCCAAAAATGCAAAAATATACGGGGTGTTCCATTTAAAAAAACATAACTTTGTATACTTTCTTAAAATTGGAATAACCTGTATATATCTAAATAATTTTAAATTGTAGCCACTATACACATACATATTTCACCCGAAGGAATTTTTAAAATCTCATACCGTTTACCCATAACACTCCGTGGCGTTGAGAGTGGGTCACCCTGTATACTTATTTGATGTCTTATCTAATTCATATACAGAGTGTAAAAAATGAAACCGATGATTTCACATAGAAACTTAATTACTCTATTACACCCTATATAATGATTAAATCAAATATTTATGTATCTACAAAAAATATAAAGTCGTATCCGGTACGTTAGTGTTAAACAATTAGAAAAATATAATTTGAACATAAAAGGTACCTATTACGAGTTAATATTAATCTAATATTTTGTTCTTTAATTTTTTTCTACAAAGTAGTATTCCTGAAAAAATGGTAGAAGTGGAAACTAATTTCAAACAATTAAATTGTTAAATTTTCTGCTTGAATTTTGTAGTTTCTATCATTTTTCGAGAGTTTTAATGAATTTACTGGTATAAGTTTACTATAGTTTGTGTTAAATTACCATAGGAAACTTGCACATAAATTTGGACGCTAGCCTTAAATTTCTGTGTGAACACTCCCACACATTGTAAAAATAAAGTATTTTTTATACATATACACATACATATTTATAAAAAAAATTAAATTAAGTAGAATCTTGAAAAAATTTGTACATTTTTCAAATAATGAAAATATATTTGTACAACGAAAAGTGGATACTTGAATTAATGGAAATAAGCAAAATTACCATTTAAAATTATTGAAAACAAAATTCATTTTTAATTAAGTGATTTACTAAAAATATAATTCCAGTATCCACTTGTGACTTATTCCTAAAAACTTAAATATGTTAGAACAAACTACACTATTATATTATAATAAAAGGAATACCTTATTCAAAAAGCTAAATGAACACATTATAGTTGCAAAAACGGATAAAGATAAAGCATTGATTAATTAACAAAATACTCAATTAGTGTTTTGTAAATCACCACCGGAATGCACCGTTCACATTAAAAAACTTGTAAAAAAATATACAAAAAATATAACCCGTAATTAAAAATTCCGTAAATAAACTTGCGCGTTTGCAATTTATTCACATCAATACTAGAATTTAAAATACATGAATAATTTAGACAGATATTCCTTCAGCTTAAACAAAGAAAAACCCTGAAACATCGCTAATACTAATTTAACGTATACGTTTTTAGGACGAGTCTCCTGAAGTCCTATTGTACTTCTTACTTTGCGGTGTAGAATAATTTCCGCGCTTCAATTCACTATGAAATTGTTGCTCATCAGAAGGTTCTAAGACGACGTTCATAGATCGAGACGTCGAAGGGGTGTTAATATTCACATTATATTCAACCAGTGAATAATTCGAGACGATACTCTTCCCTTTAGCGGGATTAACTGGGCTATTCTTCGCGTTTTTCGGTCTCTTCTTCGAACTGCTAGGCGTATGTGGTTCTTGTGATTGTCTTTTTCTACTGTTCCTTTGATCCCCAGATTGCCGACGTTCTTCAATCTGTTAAAAATGGATTTACAATTCAAAAATAATACTTCTATTAACCGTTCGTGGTGACAGCCAATGAGTGGTACAATTAAAAAGTGTATTTGCTTGTACTTCAAGTAAGAGCTTTTACTTCCAGGTATTTTGTGGAGTATAATCTTTTACATGGATTAAATTCTTCGATGGGAAGTGTTTACTCAGGTTAGATGTATAAACTAATTAGCTAATTCTATTCCGTGTGCATTTTGAGGAAAGGAAATCCAATCATTTTTCTTCGACACAATTTTTTGTGTAACTTCTTTAATTACTTTTGACACGGTCGTTTGATGTACCCCGATATCTACACCAACTCCTAGTTGAAACCTAGGATCACTAAAGTTCTTAGTAACACCTCCATTTTCGTTACATTTGATATGGGTTCCAAAGAACTCATTAGATATCCATTTTTATCCATTATAATGTTTGGATTAAAGCTAGAAGTATAGTGCTTGATAGTAGAAAGTTACTTAAAATAATTGATGTACCGAAATAATTTTCTATATTGTGCCTCCCCATACCTTCTATGTTCACATATTTCCCCCCTTTTCCTGGTTCCATAATTCACAAAAAATGCAATTTTTAACACCTTTTTAGGTGAAGAACTTGAGTGGAATTTACTCTATGATCAGCTTCTTAAAAACTACACCAAACACTCCCAAATGTAGTTTTAATTTTTCTGTAATGAACTTCTACAGGGTATCCCATAATGAATGGGCCTTGCGCTAAAGGTAGGTTCTTTGGGTCAAAATATGACGATTTAACCAAATTTATCTTATTTCAAAGTTGCTCCGTTACGAAGTTATAACCATTGAAATCGATTTTTTATTTCAATTTATTAATTTATCAATGTCAATTTAAAATTGACATAAAAAATCGATTTTCATATCATAGTGCTATAAGTTCCCAACGAAGCAATTTTGGACCAAGATAAATTTGGTTAAATCGTCATATTTTGAACCAAAGAACCTACCCTTAGCGTATGGCCAATTCATTCTGTACGGGACACCCTGTATAGATCGAAGTAAATAAAGCTAAGTATAAAGTAATTATTCCTAGTACAAAGTAGTCCTAGAATAAAATAATTATTGCCAAACTTTAAGAATTATGTGGAATAAATGCTATAATTCTTTGAAGTGAAAACTACAAAATGAAGCATTCACTTGAAGTAGAAGCAAATGTTATTTTTAATCATACCACTCAATGGCCAGTATTCAGCGCCCCATTTTAACGTTAAACACACATTTAGCGAGCGACTAACATAAACAATGTCCTTAGTTACTCCATAAGAACAATATACTGCTGTCAAGTTAAAGACGCGTGTTTATCTTTTAAAAAAGAGCGCAGAATACGGATTGTATACAACGTACCTCTCTGCTTTGCAATACCCTGATTCTGTTCAATTTCTCCCTGAAGTCCTCTTCGGAAGGTGCATTGTACTCGGCCAGATGCTCGTGATATCTGTCTTTTTTCAACAGTTTCACGCTTAAGGAGTTGTTGGACAATTCGCCTTGTTTCGCCCCGCATATTTCAATGTTGTAGGTATTCGCTAATTGCAAGGACGCTATGAAATACCTGCAAACAGACTTAGTGTTCGCATCTGTTGAATTTCCCCTACAAAGTTGGATAGTGAAATAACGGAAGCAACTAAAACGTGGCTGGGCCACTACTTAAATATAACTAGGCATTATTAAGAGTTATGGAGTGCAAAATAAACCGACCACGTAATTGTTATGTATACAACGAGTTTCCCTAAACTGACAATCTTAGGGAATAAGTGTTACTGTAAATGTTCAAATAAGGTCGTTTATATTGCACATGAATTTATTTAGGATATTGGTTAAAAAAATCGTTATTAT
Organism: Phyllotreta cruciferae; assembly: GCA_917563865.1. Lineage (NCBI taxonomy): Eukaryota > Metazoa > Arthropoda > Insecta > Coleoptera > Chrysomelidae > Phyllotreta > Phyllotreta cruciferae. The sequence goes on from OU830613.1 coordinate 6,534,576, forward strand.
TAATGTAACAGGTACTACAAAGAAAATTAGTATTTAATATATTATACTACTAATATTGGTCAAGTAAATTATTATTATTATTATCAGGAGGTATTATCATGACTACTGTATGTATATTAAAAATACGTGATCGTGAATAACTGATTTTCCACGTTTAAAAACTTATCACTCTTTAAAACTCATTAAAGACTCTTCACTATCCAACTCCAATCTTGAGTAAGTTTTCACAAAGTATTAAAATGGACAAAAAACACCAAATGATCAATCCTTGCAAAAATTGCACTGAACTTAGTATAATAAAACGCAAGCACAAAAAAAACATAGAAGTAAATTAAAATGAATGACTACAGTTATGCAATCTACAAATAAATAATGACAAAATTTAAGAATCCAAGCAATAATAACAAAAAATTTATGACATAAAGCAGAAATTAAAAGCGATAAGTACCCATTACTATTAATACATACACACAGTGAAACAAAACTCTGAACAAACCAAATTCATTTGTATCATAATTAAGTAATACATCATTAACTAAAACTGACAGTAGTTTGTGGTGTCCTTTGAAAAGCACTACAAGGTGTTTCTCTAATGCTACATGTCCATTTGAGAGAACAACTCTCGAGCATAGTTCTCGCCAGTGGACAGTGTTGGGAGAATAACTAAAATCTAAGAATAACTTTTATCTGAGAGTTAGTGGTTACTCTCCGCGAGTTAGCAAGTAGCGACATGCTCTCAAATCGACATTTTGTACTCTTGAAAATAACTAGAAAAATTCAAACGAATTCAGTATTCTGAGAGTACTCTCCGAGAGTTTAGGTAAAAATGTAATTAAATGGTAATGTAAAAGTGAATGAAAGTGGTCAAGAGAAGGTGTCAATGAGTTGATTTTCATACACTATGTGGGATGCCAAAACCTTGGATTATCTGAATACATAGAGAGTTGTCTCAGGTACAAAATGTCCAAAATGTGACCTTCTTTGAATCCATGTTATCATTAACTATTCTTTTTCACATTATTTTTCTCTTTTGCAATATTTTGCAGCAAACAGTAGCAGCAGCAAGTTTTTTGACTCCATAAAATCCCTTATTTTTTAGACTATTGCCCCGTTTACATGCGGGATCCAAGCCGACTTAAGTCCTAGATCGACTCGATCGACTCTTCTGTAAACACGGATCGAATTAACTCGACGAAGAGAAAAGATACCGGATCGAGTTGACTCGACGAAGAAAATGATAACACGACTCAATCCCGATCCGATCACTGAATCCTGCATGTAAACGCGGTATATAACACGCATCTTTTTACATAGGAAAATAGACTCAAAATTTGGATTCGTTCTAGGGTTACATTAAAATATTTTTTTCAATAAATCGTCTCAAAATTTGAGGTAAGTATGACGCAATGAAAGTATAGATGAACTGAACGATGATCAGACGATTGATAATACCGACAGTGAAGATGAACTGAGTATAGCTAGTACTAGTTATGTTAACAATAAATAAAAATTATTATCCAAAAGTAATATTAATAAATATTTTTCAAAAAATCATCTTATACATTTGAGGTGCGTTTTATAATCAGAAAAATACGGTAAAATATTACAAAAACTAGCGGCACATTCCTATAAGTGGACACGATTCTGAGAGTACTAATTTTATAAAATTCGCTACTAGCATTTTGCCGACTCTCGGAGAGTAAAAATTCGCGAGTTTGCTCTCAAATGGACAAAGACTTGAGAGTAATTCTCGAGAGTTGCTCTCAGGAAAACTCTCAAATGGACACTTAGCATAAGATCGAGAATTTCCACACTTTTGTTCCACTTTATATAACATAAAAAATATCAATTATAACAAATAAATATTTACCGAGCAACCTCTGCAGGCGATCTGTTTTCAACGATATTTTTGAACGGTTTGCTTTCTTCCACTTCCAGACCAGCCATAATTTTTGTACCATATTCGTGAATGTCAAAATCGTTTTCCTTCAAATTATTCAGAACAGGCGTTATGGAACTCTTCCACTGCTCTATTCTAGCTTTAGCAGCTAATCTTTCTCTTTCCCTTGCAAGCTTCTCTGATATCCCACCTGAAATTCATACACAAAGATTGTAAAAATCTACTGAAATACGTATTGGAATTACTTACTTCCAGAATTCGTTAGCAGCTCTTCCCCTAATTGCTTGCGCGATTCTCGTAATTGTGTCAGTAGCCTTTCGTATTCAGCTTGATATGTTGGGTCGGTTTCGCTTCTTTCTTCTAGAAGTCTATTCGATGACAACCAATCCTCTTCATTATTATCATCATCAGAATTATCTGCTTCAATGTTATCTTCTAAATTCCCCTCTCTAATACAATTAAAAATAATTAAGAAAATTAATGCTGTTTAGTGTTATAAGTAAAATACCTTTCATCGACAAATCCTGAATCGTTCACATTTGCTTGATCTTCTGATAGTTGGGTGTAATTGTGATCCGATACGATGGACCTGAGATCATCATCAGGAGCTAAAATACTTTCTGGTGAAACTTCTTCTTCTTCTTCCGAATCGTAATCAACGGGCTGAATTTCGCCTAAAATTTATGAAATTTAGATTCGTTTGTTGTTAGGTAATAATTTTAACTTACCTTCTCCTAATTGGGGTTGATAGTTCAAGGAGAAGAACTTTTCGAATTTCATTTCATTCACTGGCTTTATTTTGCTTTTCATTAGTTTTTCCATAACTTTTTGGGATAATTTCCTACGTTTTGGAAGTTCATTTGGTGGTTCCATATTCGAATTCTTAAAAAAATCTCAAATTATGCACTTAAATTCAATAGTAATTCACTATACAAACCTCAGTTTTTGCTTCTTTCGACCTTTTCAGTGGTGTTGGTTTTATTATTATTTTTGAAATTGTACTCAATGGTGCCATTATGTCGTCTGTTTTATTTGATTTTGATTTATTTGTTGAATTTTCTTTTAATACTTGCTTATCTTGTGATGCATTGGAAACATTTCGAACATCTGTATCAGGATTTTCATTTTCTTTGGAATGTTCAGCTTCATTTAATTTTTCTGACTCATCAACTGATTTATCGGCTTGTTGTTCATCACTCGTCACAACATCCATCTCTGCATTTTCATTATCTTTGTCAACTTCTGAAGTTGTTACAGTTTCACTTGATTTTTCAGTATTTTCAGATACATCAACTGATTTATCTGCTTGTTCTAAAGTTTCAACTATCTCACTGGAATTTCTACTTTCCAAATTATCGGTTAATTGATTTGTTTCCTCCATTTCATCTGATTTATCTTCATCGAATTCAAAATATCCAGAATCCCTCAGCAATTTGGAATTAACAACATCAGGCGATAGTTTTTCTAAACAAACTGTGGCGTCGCACTTGGTTATATTTTCTTTAATAAGGGCGTCGTTGAAATCTAACGAATCAGAAATAGTTATGATTGAAGATTTGCTTTCTGAGCAATCGCTGCAGCCTTCATGAGTGCAGCAAGTTTTATGCAAAAATCCGGGTACATTCCATTTCTTTTTTAGAGAATTTTCTTTTTCATCTTCTTCTTTATCCCTTTGCGCTAGGAAATCCAACTGTTTTCGAAGGTCTGCCATCGTATCTAAAGGCATGTTTTGCCATTTTTTCGATTCTTCTTCGAAAAATTTCTTTTTAAATGCAAGATATTCTTCCTTGTATTGGCTGTAAGGAGCGTTGAAAGGAATCTTACGATCTCGCATGAATTCAGCCCTCAGATAGCAACAAAGCCGAAGTGTGGCTATCGTGTTATACTTATCAGGTAGCAGACCTAATGTATTATATTCGAAAAGATGGTAAATAACGTGCCAACCTGGTATTTTGCTATACCTAGTATTTACTTCCCCATCATCAGAATCACAAATATCCCAATCTTGATCCTTCATTATGTAGTAATTTTTCATTCGATATGTCTGCCTTTGTAGCTTAGCAACGGATCTTGGAATCTTTGTTATCTCTTTACTCTGCCATTCGATTACTCGCCAAGCTTTGGACAATTCCTCGTCGGGCTCAAATCTAACCGGTTCTTCATCTTCGTTAGCATCATCATCAAATAAAAAATAATCCACGTTGCTTGTATTCTCAGATAAATTTAATTTGAATGACTTCTTCCTCTTGTACCTGTTTCTTCTTTCTTCGAGCATTTTTACAGCTTCGGTATCGATTTTTTTGCCCCTGAAATTAGCATACAATATTAGAAAGGATAATTTTGGTTAGTCCAATTACGTTTATTTATCGTTATCGCCTCATAAATAATTTATTGCCATTTATGCACTATTTTTTGTTAACTATATGTTATATTTTGGCACATTTAATAAAATTGTAGTTACTTTTCTTTTTGATCCTTGCATTCTGATGAGATAAGTGTAGTAAGAAATTCGAGCACACCATCCCATAAGAGGTCAATCTTTTTTCCATACAAAACAGAACAACTTTGAATGAAAAGAGCTGCTTCGGCAAAATTTATATTGAATAAACCATTATTCAGGTACAGTTTTTGACGACTTATTTTATTCTGAAACGTCTCCAAAACCTAAAAAATGGAAGTATTACGCATGTTAGGGGCTACAGCAATGAGGTAAATTTCTGTTGTAACTAACATTACTGAGTTGCTCGTCGATTTGCGGCTTCTTACACATCTTATTAACATCCGTAATGAGTTGACCTATTGTAGAAGTCTCATCAAAATCGTCGTCTTCCATCGTTTTAGTTTGAAAATAATGTGTTTATATTGGAACAAGCGGAATTGAGAACTTTTAAGTATTTCCTAAAAAGAAGAGTTGTTATATGTATAGAATATTATCACACATTTGTACCAACTTTTACCTTTTAATTAAATGCAAAGAATTATAATTCAGTTAATAATACACATTTTTCTTCCATAAATTTGAAAAATTTATCAACACACATTGCCATTTTGTTTTTTCACTTGCCTTTCACTTCTACGACTATTTGTTTATTTTGGATTTTTGACAGCACGTACACCAGCTATTTCCTTTTCTATTGCACTCGGTAAAAAGTGATAAAAGACTCGTGGCGTCCTTTTTGGAGTTTGCGCACAATTTGAGGAAATAATTGTTGCCAAATTTAAATTGATGATATAATTTTAGTACAGTTGAATTATTTATATTTAAGCTTATTAAAAATAACGAGTATTTTAATAATTAAGTTTTGAATTTTAATAATTAGGCGGTGATAAAGGAGTATAAAGTATAAATTATTACGTCAAATGTCAAATATTTATAAATGAGCCGAATAGTCTAGTTGGCGAAATTGGAAATTGGCTATTAAATAGTGTAGTTAAAATAAATAGCCCTCAATTTATTGCAATAAATTACAATTATGTAATTAGTTTGTAAGCTTTTCTTGAAATAGAAGGTTTTGAATTTAAATTTGGTGCACATCGACTTCGGGTATGTCCGTTTGCGTTCCATGACCTTGAGTTCAAGATGTTCCCCAATCCCCAGTTTCCGTTCCCCAAAAACAGCATTCGAGCTCGAGTTACGCGCGTATCGAACGCGATTTGTTTACAAGTGCATTCATAAATTTAAAAAAATTCGCCAAATTTCAAAATCGTAAGCATGGGTGCCGGTTATACGTGCATGAAGTACCTCTTCATATTCCTCAACATCATATTTTTGGTAAGGCGAGCCGTTTTATTTTAAGTGGCCATTTTATGTTATATGTGCCCAAATGCATTATCGATTATTCGGTAATCAGGGCACTGGATATCTGTCAGATGATATTTTCTAATTACGTTTAATTCATAACATCTTTTTTCTACAGATTGCATGCTATTTTAATTAATGATAGATGAAAATAACGTTGCATTTATAAATATAAAATAAATTCCTGCCGCCTACGTGATTGGCATTTCAACTAAAATAATATCGCTTTGTTGATACGATATAGTCAGTTTTTTATATTGTATTTCTTCAGATTATTTTAATAAGCAATAAATAACATACATTTTCTTACGTCGATTGTGCTTCAAGATGTTTTATTAGCATTATTTACATTTAACAATCTGATTCTGATTAAACAAGGGGTAGGTCAAGTTAATTATCAAGCTATCTGTAACGTTAAATATGTATTGTTGCCATGACGACTTGTATTTGTTGTTGTCATTACTGTATTTGTTGTCGTCAGTTGTCATGACAACTTAAACAAATAAGGAGTTTATTACATCAATCAAATTTTGAATAGAATATTCAATTAACCCTATTGGAATATCTAGAAACCTCATGTTGTATGATAAGTGATAAGTAAGATTCACAGTCTAATAAACTTCCAGAGGAATATTGTAGATTCCTAGAATACTGTTCACTAATTTTGGGATACCCTGTATATACAGGGTGTTTCCGAACTTGGGGTACAATTTTTAATGATGAAGTGACAACGGGTCATCTTAGCGAATTATGTGATTATTTATTCAAAACCGTCAAGAAAAATATTTATCAAAAATTAATTAAAAACGTAAAAAAAATCTAAGAAATACCGTCCTGCATAGCAATTGCAGTCGCTCTCAACTCGCGCGGTACGATCGAACTCACCGTAAAATTAGAATCGACAAAATCACAACAAAATAATGATTGATTAATTAATATCTCATCCAAATTTATTTATTAGGGCCTTTATTTAATCCATATGGTCTCTGAATTTTTAGAATCATGGATAAATTATAAAATTAACCCTGGTTTTCCAAATAATAAAAGAAAAAACATTCAACTCAAAAGAAATATTACCTCACCTATTTTGTTGTAGAAAAATGGCTTGAAATTCATAGTAATTATTCAAACTTATCACCGTCTTATTGTAAGTACACACCAACTTGTTAAACTGTGAAGAGCACTAAGAACTAACTAAACTGAGAAGAACACGAAGAACAAACTAAACTTAGAAGAACACCTAATAATATCAAATAAATCACTAAAAAAACAGTATAAAAAAATCTATTTGACCGTGAGGTTAACAACCCTACAATACAATAGGCTACGTTTTTCGAAATGAGGCGCGCGGAGGGTGAAATTTGCTCGTCCTAGCATCGGTTTTTGAAACCGATCAGCTGACTATCGCGGCCAGGGTTGCATTCGCTCTTTGATTTTTTTTATAATGGCTGTATTTTATTTATAATACATTTTTTAGAAAAACGAAATCTGCGAATCGGTTTCAAATTATGCGAACTATCACCCCTAGAAAATTGTCTCCCAAGTTCGGAAACACCCTGTATTGAAAGATTCTGCAAATTGCAACCCATTGATGACATCATTTTATAGTAAATAAGGCTGGCCAAAAAGCGTGACATAATATATTTATGCTGTTTGAATTTCCTGAGAACATGTTGCTTTCTCATAATAAAAATGCTTATTTACATTAATTTACATATATTATTTGGTCACACTGTATGCAACGATTTCCTTGTGTATGTTATTTAAATTTAGTAGGTGATACAATCCCTAAATGTATTCATATTTTCCTTACTCATAATCTATATTACTTATATTTTATTTATGTACAATATCATATCTTTAAAAAGCCTAATATTTAATTTCTAATAACAAGTAATCCTGTACAACAGAATAAATTACTTCGCTCTCAGTGAGCGTTTTCATAGCATTTAAATGATATTCATATTCGCTTGCTGTTTTTTTATTAACTTCTGACATAAGCGTTATAAATAAATGATTAGAACGGGTGTCTAGGATAATTAATCTCAATATTGTTGTGTGTTTCAGCTCCTTGCTGTTGCCGGAATCGGTTTGTCGATATGGATGTTCGTCGATCCGACTATTCCTTTGCATTTCACGCAGGAATCGAAGGATTACTTGATAACGACGATAATCATTCTATTGGCTTCCGTTATTCTTCTCGTCGTCTCTATTCTGGGCATCTACAGCGTCGGACAGGAAGTCAGAAAGGCTCTGATCGCAGTAAGAATTCTGTCTTAATGAGCTACCCCCAGTATATTTGGAATAAATGAGTAGATACGTGTGAAATTGGAATAAATGAGTATGAATATATGAGAATAAAACACTACCCTCCCGTGCATTAAATTTTTGATGATTAACTATCCATTTTTCCATAGTCGTTCTGCTTGCTGTTGATCATCGTGGTAGCTGAAGTGGCAGCTGGCGTATGGGGTTACATTCATCGTGATAGTCTCGAGCAGCACATTCGTACAGCAGTTAAGAATTCGGTCAAAGAGGACTACGACAAAGACGAAAACGTTAGGAAGCTATTCGACACCATTCAAACAAAGGTTAATTATTGTACTGTTTAATTTTTAATGCAAGCCGACAGATACGAGTAACTCGACGTTATTCGATCAGTTCGGTTGTCTGTCTAATAAAAAATAAATTAGCAATGTTAAAAGTCTGACACCTCCATAAATGATGATATCATGAATCATTTAATGGTACGTAATTATTTATTAAGTATTAACTATTTATAGCAGCGATTGTTTAATTGTTTCGTAAGAGTTAATTGTGCTAATTTATCAAGGTATTTTATCATTTAATCGATGCAATTATCATATTTTACCCTCCAATATACATTTTTTTTTTTTCGTTTCTTTACAGCTGCAATGTTGTGGTGCCGAGCACCCAACGGACTGGACCCGCGGAAAAGGATACAGCATGGTAATTTCGGGAAATCCCAATTTGTACTCCATACCTAAGAGTTGTTGCCGCGAAGGAGTAACATCCGAAGATTGTTTTGCTGCTACTTATAATGTAAAGGTATTATAAATCTTCATTTACTTTATTTACTACACTAGGTACATTGGACACTTTCCTGTTGAATTTTCAAACTCATTTCAAATCTATAACCGACCTATTGATTGTAATTAATGATTTTTGTTTCAACAGGTTGGTGATGAACCGAACGGTCAAATCATCTACAACACTGGATGCTACAATTTGATTTACGACAAACTGAAAGAGAGTTGCTGCATTATATTAATAGTTGGAGGAGTTATATTGGGAATCCAATTGCTGGGTTTGATTTTGGGATTGATATTGGCTTGTTCCATGAATCGATCGCACCGATACAAGGCTTAAATTTTACAAAAAAGCCAAGGAAATATAGTTTGGTTGGCTGATTTTTAAATTAGAGACAAATTTAAATTAGAGACAATGAATTAATAAGAGACAAAAGAGTATTATCCTAAAATGATTATGGCCTAACAAATCATGATAATTATATTTTTGTAAAAAATAGATTGTAATCTTGAATTAATTTACTGTCATATTGCGTTGCAACAAGAATAAATGACTGTTATTTTCGAATGATACTGTGCCAAAAAATGTTTTGAATTGAGAAATCGAAGACAATCTTTCTACTACAATTTTAATTTGAAAATCAGCTCAACAACGATAGAATATATTCTTATTTTCCGTATTACTAAAGATTTATGTGTACAAAATGGACTGTAAAATTAGTAGAGAATTGTTTGATAGAAGTATGAATTATTTACTTATAATCACCCGAGTGGTTGGATTATTCTTGGAAAATTTTCAATGTATGTCCCGAGTAGCAGCTAGGGAAATTTTCTGAAACAGTTTCATGAGCGAGAAAAATTCTCTGTGATTAATTTAGTCACGCAGAAGATAGATCAGAAATTTCCATAACATTGTAATTCTCTATACAATAACTAATTCACTATAAAGAGGTTTAGTTGAAATTAAGAACTTGCTCAAGAGCTGTCAAAATCAATTGATATTTGTATTTGTTCGACAATTCTCTTTTTTTATTGTTTAAAAATATGCTTTATTGTGTATTGAAAAATATATATTCTATGAGACATTTTAATATTACATGGAAATGTAAATAGATATTCTCTATTTAGAAACATTTCTTTGATGTTTGTGCCATATTTATGTGATATACTGATGGTTCAGAAAAATTCTATGATTGATCGTTTAGAATTTAGATATTTTTGAACCATTGTATGCTATCGCTTAGTCTAACTGCGTTCAGTGTTATATTCTATTTATAGATACTATAAGATAGTTGTAGTACTTAGAAAAATACTGTGAATTTGATTACAAAGAAAAAGACGTACAATTCATTACGCTCAAATTAACTGGGTAAATTTTTTCTATAAAGTGATCTCACAACATTGTCCAATTTCATTCATTCGATATAGACAATTTCATGGTATTTTTCATTAATAAAAATTGTTGATATATACCAAATAACCTACGCACTATTGTAATATATTTTCGAATATTTATTTTTACTAATGTTTTACAAATGTAATTCGGTTAAAACTTGAATCTCGACTAAACATGACATGATTTGAACTGATTAAATTTCTTAATATAATTTCACTGCCTGTATTTGAAATAAGCATTCCAATGGTTTCTTCCAACTCTCAACGCCAATTTGGACATTTTTTCTACATTGAAACTATTCACACTTCGTTATAATTTGTAGAAAGTTAAAAAGTCGCAGGGCTTTTTGGATTAAAATTTCTTCAGTTAAATAAATTATATCGTTAACAAATAACTACAGTTAGAGAAAACGATAATAATTTTTATTCCCTGAAGAACTTTCATTTCAATGACGTGCTTCCTTAGAATGAGACAAACGCATTTTATGACACTTAAATATCTTAAATTTAGTTTATTCACCCGAACTCACTTAGTGCATGCGATAAAATGGAGCTTCTTATATGTACGTAATAATTCATCTATAAATGTAGTAGGTGTTAATGAACATTATTAAAATACATCATTATTTAAAATCGAAAGTCCTAGCACATTTTTGTTGTGAAAATACAGAGTTGATTTACAACTTGGCTTAGCAAACAATAAAACAGTTATATTTGTCCATCTCGTTGGCTTTAAGACTGGTTCTTGTGCCAATTTACCATTGAGTATCAAAATTTGAAAATGCATAATTCGATATGAAGCCGCACAAATTTACTTATTTTATAATTCATTTTTTATTTTAATTTAAACAATGCATATTTTTATTAATTTACGAATCAACTAGCGAAGAGAAAAACTCACAAACCAAAAACCATTTAAAATGATAAAGAAATCTGACCAAAGAAGAACTGGTGTCATCGCAATAAATTATCTTATGTAATCAAAGTATTATCTAATTGAAACTCGATTCGTTGGTGGACTTGTAATTTATATTGCACATCTTTATAATTACCATTAATTAAGTTTGCTGTACTAAGTACGATTAAAAAAATCATGTCTTACCTTGTTTTATACAGTTTGCATTACTGCTTTTGAAAAAATAGCTACTCAATAAATTAACTTATATTGGTTATAGTTCTTTTAATACAAGCACGAAAACTGTATAAAACACTAAAATTATAATCGATATACCATTTACGTAAATGTATTTAAAATGGTGAAATGTGTAAATAGGACTTAAGGTATGGAAAACGAAAGGAAATGAAAATCAAAAAAAAATTGAAAAACTGTATTTTTCGAATGGATCTTGTGTAGATATCGATCGAAATTATTTTTGTACAGAATTCATCAGATATGATAATTTTATCTAAGATATTACGAAACGAAATCCCATTTTAATGGTTTCTTTTGCATAAAAAAATGATTAATTCGGAGATTTCGATGTAGGGACGATTTTTTTTAAATCGATAAACTACTCTCCATTTATGTATGACACTATTCTTTTCGTTTGTAAGCTACTGTAGCTTCTAATGCTAAAAAACAATACTTAATTTTTTTATATTTCGTTGTATTAAACCTACTTACTATATTTTGTTTGTTTGAAATGTATACGTTTAAAACTATTTAACAAATTTATTTTTTATGTATTGTTTAATGAATAAATATCTAAATGTATTTTTCCATGCCTTTCAAATGCATATTGAAAATCATTGTTGAAGCAACGTAAGTCAAAAATCTAAATAAGACTCGCGATTAATTAAATTTTATCTTATATTTATGTTAATAATTCGATATTTTGTACTCTATGTTACTGAAACGCCGGAAACGAGTTATCAAACGTCCTCAAATTATTCTGTATCCATTCATCTGCTTCTCTATTTAATTCATCGTCAAAATACGAACGCCAACCACCGCTTTTTCCTTTCCTTATAAAACTCTGCTCGTTACTCAACAGAATGCCCAAATCTCTCAAATCGCTCTTATTGACTGATTTATTATTCTTAAAATTGTCTATACTAAGGTGTTCCTCGAGTTTACTGATTTCTCGGTCCGAATAACTAACTTCCAAAAAATCCGACACCTTCGCGATGGTCTGTTTCAAATCCTGCAAAGAATTCTTATTAATATTTATAACTAATATAATTGCAGAATGAACTACAAAAGAGAAAACACCGCTTAGTAACAAACCGGGTAGTACAGGGTGTCGCAAAAAGGTTGTGAAATGGTTTAACTACTGACTTCTGAGAAGAAAATAATATGATTTAACCTAAAATATCCAAAAATGATTAGTAAAGATGTTATAGGACGTTAAAGTTAAGAATAAAAAGAGATATTTTTCATATTGGGTCAGAAGGGCTCAACTTTTTTTCATGAAAATTTGTACAGAATATCTCTGTTTGGTGATACATTTTTGTGTCAAAATTTATTTTAAAGTTATCAATAACTCAGATTCAAGGGGGGAGGTCCAACCCCTTCAAAGCCCTAATTGTTCCTCCCTTGCTATTGACCTAATTTTTAAATCGAAACTCGATTTATCGGTTTATTTATCATAGTTTTTTATTCTTTTATAAATAGACGACTATTTATCTTTTATTTTAGGAGATAAATCACTTTTTTGGCTTTATTACGATTACTGAAATCCACATTTTCAGCGCATTAATAAAAAAATTTCTTCACACTTTTTTAACAGATTAAATTATTTTCAAGAATAATCTATTTATTAATCATTTGTAGAAAACAATAAGACATCTTTTAAAGATTAATCTTAAAAATTCGAATTCTGTAATTTATAAAAACTGTTTAAAAAATACCTCCATTTTAATGATTAATAAATTTTAGTTGAAAATAACTAAACCTATTAAAACGGTGTAATAAATATTTTTTATTAATAATTATGTGACGAAAATGTGTATTTCAAAAACCGTATCTATTATTACCAAAAAAATGTAATTTATCTCCAAAAATAAGGATTTTATAGAAGATTAAAAAGAATAAAAAATCAATAAAAATAAACCTATAAATCGAGTTTCGATTCAAACATTAGATGAATAACAAGGGCTACAATTAGCTCTTTAAAAGGGTCCGACCCCCACTGTTATATGTATATATGGAAGGATCACCAATCTGTACAATTTAACTTTTCCTGTATCTTCTGTACTAAACACTTTTGTATAATAGGTAAGTTAAGCTAGGTATCTTATTTTCGTCACAAAAGTCTGTAGTTAAGCCATGTCCCAACCTTTTTGCGCCACCCTGTATACAAACGACTACCTTGTTCATATCTTCGTAGAAGAGAAATAGCAAGTTGTTCTCGTTCCTTCGATTCCATCCTTCTTTTATATGCTCCCAGTAAGGTGACCAAGCGACTGAAATATTGTTCAGATTATTATACTATAAGCATGATTTTCAATTCGTAGCGTACCCAAGCCATTTTGGAAATATTTCCAAAACTGCGGGAAATCTCCTATGTACCCTTGCGTCCTATACGCCCTGTTCAAATGGTAGAACGATACGGCGACGTCCTTTGGGTTTCTAGCAACATAGATTATCTACAATAAACAGTACTGGTGAGTTTTAGCCTGGATAGCTGAAATGGGTGTTTGATATACCTTGCTACCTGTTTCCAGTAAATCAGGCGGTAGTAAACTGAATGGTAAGTGCGTTTTTATGAATCTCCTCTCCGTTTTTTCCTCGAAGGTTTTCCAACGCGGGAAGTCCAAGTTTTCTATTTTTTTGCATTTATCCGTGTCGTATTGGTTTTCCTTTAGAAACGTCGATTTCGTCTCTTGGTGAACGAAACAGCTAAATCTGTAATAAATTGGAAAACTCAAGAATTTTCAGCGCGATTTTGTCAGATTCTACTTACTCTAAAAAGGGAAATCTTTTCGTTAAAGGCTCTTCCGCTGCTCTTTCGTAATCTAGATTGTTTGCCAAGAGCCACACCATTTCTTGTGTCCATGTTGTACCTGATAATAATTTGTAGTGTATAATTTAAATGTAATTACACTTCCTATACATGTAATGTAATACCTAAGGAAATTTAATAATTTGGATTCAAGTTTTGTGGGAATTATGTAGGTACTTATGTTATATAAATGGTTGGATATTCGAAAGTTAATCTCATCGAACAATCATTATTATTCGCGATTTCGTCATGATTTTAAAGAAATTAAGTACTTTGACCCGCATACGCAAATCCGGAATTCAGTTATAAAACTTACTAAACGATTTAATAGCTGTATCTAAATCTAATTCCCTGCGTTTAAGTGCAAATGTCGCAAAGGATTGTAATGGGTTTTTTGTCGCAATTGCATTGCTCTTGCAATAAGTCGACCTTATTCCAATTGGGTACTCACCCGACCTAGGAAAAGTGATTACAAACACGTCGTCTGGCCTCGCTTTGAAATTGTAGAAATTACTGGCTTCGCGCTTGTAACCGCTCGGGAAAAAGTACTTCTTCGGACCGACTTGCACAAATCCGGATTTTTCACCTACAAACAGGGCAATTATATTATCCACCAATGCAAAATTGGGGGATATTTAAGGGAAAATATCTCTCATAAAAAGGCCAAACTTGCATTAACAAATGTTTTTTGAGTCCCGCTCGAAACCATGGCTAAGTAGGTATAGGGGTTTCAGTTTTGGTTTTGTTCTACAGGTTTCAGAAAACTAAACACAAAGTTTTTATTCGACATGAGTTTGGGTTTTGTCTGTTTAATGGAAAACCGTCATAAGAAAGTCGTAAGACGTTTGAAAAGATAAATGAGTGAATGGAACAAAGAATAAGAAAATTTAACCAATCTGATTAGAAGATCATGAGGAAGAATTTAATGCATTACTTGCAATGCTATAAGAAATTAACAATTGATTTGGCAAATATTGGGGAACTGAAAAATAAAGTTCAGAATAATAGATTATACAGGGTGTATCGTAAGTTGATACTTCTTTTTTAACTGTATATATGAATTTCTTAATTCCAAGCAACTTTTTCAAATAAACTTTTTGAATATTCTGAAAAACAAAGATACAAATTTTTGATAATTTTTATCTTTTTTTTAATTTCGAATATTTCCCAATACGTACCTGCTTCATTAAATATGAAATTTATTTATTTTTCGGCATTTATTTGACAGATGACTGCCATAAATAAATTTTATATTTAATGAAGCAGTACGTACTGGAAAATATTCGAAATTTTAAAATTTTCTATCTTTCTAAAGAAGTATCAACTTACAATACACCCTGTACGCATTGGTGACAAAGATATCTGAAAATTCAGAAGAAATATGTGCATGTTAAATTGTTATGAAAAGAGATCTGAGGAGTCTGGGGAAGATGTAGAAGAAACAGTAAAATAGTATGCTGAAAGATAGGTATCCAGATAATGCCATTAATGGTCACAATGTTCTGGAAAGGAAACTCCTTTACTTCAAATAGAGCAAAACCTCAAAATATATCAAGTTTTGATAGAGAACTGAACTAAATGAATACAGGAAAAAAATGATGATTAATGCATAAAACTACAAAAAGAAAATTAATTACCTGTGAACGAATCCAGTAATTCATCATTGGTCTCCTTATCAACGTCTTGAATAGCAAGTGGGAATTCGCCCTCACTTTCTCCGGTCACATTTACAATATATGTTGGTGTAGGCGCCATTGTTCGCCTCTTTCTGAAGTCGCCAATGTCGCCGGCAAGCCGAAATCCTTTCTACCGCCACTTTACTTTTCTCATTTTCACTCCTCGTAGGCCTTGGTTTGGCTTTGCGTTTTGCATGAACACAATTGAAACGCGTCGGAGTGAAAGTGTCCTTTTTTCGGGTGTTTAACTCACGATCAGAGACCAGAATGCCGCAATTTGTGGTCGTTACGTCGAGAAATTCTCGCACTTTCTTTCGAAATTCTACGCCTACCGGGCGAACAAAAAATTTGTGTAATCAACACGAAAGAAGAAAGGATAATTAACAATTAATTATTATGCGTTATTTGCGGGAATTTTCAATAGGTACAAATTATTTAGAAGGCGTAAATGAAGGTAAAATACTTAAAGCTCCAGGCAAAAGTAATCTTTTCGCCTGTGACAATTACCTAATTAATTATTCTTAAATTGAATTACTCCCAGTAATAATTTACTTTCTAACTTAAACGTTTTAAATTGCCGCCAATTTTAATGGGATTCCCATTTGCTGAAGCATTAAAAAAATTTACAAAACAGAAGAATATACAAAATGACATTCTCAACTAGAACTCGACCTCTTAAAAAAGAAGAATAAATGTCAAAGTCACTGCGCACTAGTGTCAGTGTCAACGTCAAAAAATTTAAAGAATTACCAAAACTATGGGCGAAAATATAAAATAATTAATTTTTATATCGCCCAAGTGAATTGCAAAATTCACTTCGCTGAATTTCAAATTCCAGTTGTTACGGTAAATAAGTCGAAGGTGAAGTTGACTGCTTGTAATTGATAGGTATTAACACTTTCAGGAACCATGACATACAACAGGTAAGTGTTCCAATTTTCATTATAATCCTAGTAGTATTTATAATTCACATTTGTGATTAATGTAAATGTAAAAACGTTCCGCAAATCATAATCAATATGTTCCTGTTCTTTACTAATACGTATTGACTTTTTTTCGCAGGAAACGAGGACGTGATTCGAAAGAAGATGAAATCGAGTTTATGCCTCTTTCGAAAAGAATAAACAATCTTCACATCAACAGCAATGGTATGCTCTTAGATAATGGATGCCATTCGAATTCGACAAATAACGTGGAATGGGGCCCTGGGCCACCGAACCCCTCGAATTACGTTCCAGAATCTCCTCCCAGTTCAGAGCAGAGTCTCGACTTCAACGCTTTACAGTACCAATCTGAGTATATGCCGGATTTAAACGAATCGCAGAATCCCCACTATTTCAAGATAAATAAATTATTGTTTGAAATGTATATTCAAAGGGTGCAAAGGGGTTGCCATGATGTATGAAAACGCGTTTTTCAATTATACTGATTTATTAATTCTGAATCTATTTGAGGGATAATACTTTTTGATTCATGTGGTTTTGTTGAATCAAGTTGAATCAAAATTGTCTAGACTTTACTGATAAAATTTTCGATAATTTCTGGATTTTGAGCAGGAAATTACCGATTTTCGGGTTTTATTGCATCAAATTTTAAGTATCTCTATTGAACATTTTTTTGGATTTAGTGATTTTCATTTTTAATTGAATATAATTAATTTCTTATTGTTAATAATTTAATGAACGAAATCCGTAATTTTTTTAGTGAGCGGTGAGTATTGGGACGAAAAATTCCAGAATTTTTACAATTTGCATTTAGTTTAATAAGTTTTTCTAATTACAGCATGATTTTTGAGCATAACTTATTTATCTTTTCAGATTTAATTTTATAACTAACGACAATTAAGTCCACCAGGTGTTTTTTGAAATTCTTCCGTTTGAGATATTAAAAACCTTTGAATGATCTCACTCTTCTGGACCTGATTGCGATTAGTTAAGATTTTAAACTCGATTAGTTTATTGTATATTTATATTTATTAAAATATGTTCAGTATGATAAGTCCTTATTTAGCCTAATTTTGTATACAACATATGTACCTAGATAGAGTGTGTACTTTATGTTAGTTAACTCGTTAACTCTTGTTGTCAGTAGGTAATAATCACACAAGTCATTAAAAAATAGATTATAAAAGAAACTAATTAAGCCCCAAATTTTATATTTGGTGGGTTGCCTATGTTGCTTGTCGTTCATTTAACATGTAACAATTAGCTATGCAACCAAAATTACACAAATTTGTAATTGTCAAAAATTTTTGGGGTTATAAATATGTAAATACACCTTTCAAATATTTTTTTAATTTTTTGAATAGAATCCCAACGTAAGTAAACATTTATTTTGAGACTTCCTTAATACAAAATTCGGATACGTTTAAATTTCAGAATGCCCAGCAAACTGAACGCCTTCGTTAAGGTCACGTTAGGAGGATACGCCGCCTACTCGGCGATCTGCCTTTATAGAGGAGAAGAGTCGATTTACAAAAGCCTGGTGATGCCGGTGCTCCATTTATTAGATCCCGAACGAGCTCACAATTTGGCAATATTTTTTAGCCAGTATAACCTGGTGCCGAAGTTACCCTACACAGATCCGGAATCGTTGAAAGTCAAAGTGCTCGGAATGGAGTTTTCGAATCCCGTAGGGTTGGCTGCTGGCTTCGATAAAGACGGCAAGGCTGTGGGCGGTTTGAAGTCTATGGGTTTCGGGTTTATCGAAATTGGTTCCGTTACTCCTAATCCGCAGCCTGGCAATGACAAACCAAGAGTTTTCAGGCTAGCTGAAGACGCAGCCGTCATTAATAGGTATGGATTCAACAGCGATGGTCACGACAAAGTGCTGAGCAGAATCGAAGAATTCAGACAGAAGGATGATAGCACGATAGTCGGGGTTAATCTGGGTAAAAACAAAACCTCCGAAGACGCTGTAGAGGATTACGTTAAAGGAATTAAGAAATTTGGAGAGGCCGCTGATTACCTTGTAATCAATGTCAGCAGTCCTAATACGCCGGGCCTAAGGACACTGCAGAACAAAAACAGTTTGAAACAACTACTAACATCTTGTTTAGAAGCCAGGAATAATTTAAATATCGAAAAAAAGCCACCGCTTCTTTTAAAACTAGCTCCGGACCTTAGCTTCAAAGAGAAAAATGATATCGCAGATGTTCTGAAAGATAAATCGTGCAGAGTCGATGGACTAATAATAAGCAACACAACTACAAAGAGACCAGTGTCTTTGGTTTCCAACAAAAAGGGTGAAACTGGCGGTTTAAGTGGAAAGCCTTTGAAACACCAATCAACGGAAATGATAAAAGAAATGCGAAAACTAACCGATTTACCTATAATAGGAGTCGGAGGGATATCGAATGGAGAGGATGCATATGAGAAAATTAAGGCCGGTGCTAGTTTGGTACAGATTTATACTTCTATGATATATGAAGGACCACCGGTAATAACTAAAATTAAACGAGAATTGGATGGTCTTCTAAATGAGGATGGATTGGAAAATGTTGTTAATGCTGTGGGGAAAAGTTAGTTTTTGTTTTAACGGCAAATTTTTTTTGTACAATGTGATAATATATTTTGTAATTAACTTAATTAAATCTTCATTATCAATAATTGAACAAAAAATCCTTTTTTGAATTACCTGTGCCTTGTATGTTTGAATTATACGGTCCCAAAAAGTGACAAATGACAGATTAAATGGGGATTTTTTTTAGTTAGAACAACAAAATAAACGCACCAAATCCTGTCAAGTCACTTGTCATTAGTGTCAATAAGTCAGCAAGTTACACTCGCTGTTTTACAGAATATTTCTAATTTAAACTAATAAATAGATACAGCCCTAAAATATCTGCTGTATTACCGTAAGTTATGACTATGACTGAACAGACCGGCAGCGAAGTTTCCCACTTCGTGGCGCCTGTAATCCAGGACAACCCCACCGGCTGGGGCCCATGTGAAGTGCCAGATCAATTCAAAGATATGCCCTATCAACCGTTCAGCAAAGGCGACCGTTTGGGCAAAATTAGCGATTGGACGGGGGCTGCTTTCCAGGACAAAAAATACGCCAGTAAGTAAATCGAGTGAGTTTATTGAACCTTAACCTCAATTGCACCTTTTACAGACAAATATGCTTCTCAATTCGGCTCTGGCAGTCAGTACGCTTACTATCACGACGAGGATGAGAGTACTTTCCACTTGGTCGATACCACTAGGGTTCAAAAGCCACCTTATCAAAGAGGCAGGTTTCGTGCCAACCAACGTAATATGCGTGGTAGAGGTGGTCGCTCTAATGTCCAATCTGGTATGCAGTCTCTTGGTAAGGGTCTCAAAGCTAGAGACACCTACAAAAGAAGTCAGGTTAAGAGATGGGGACAAGGGCGGGTAAGTATATTATTCAGTTATTTTCTAATTAATCTACATAATTGTTAATTTTTAGCCCCAAATCAAAATCAGAGATGCTTCTGTTACTGTCAGACCTGATTGGAGCACTATCGAGGAAATGGACTTCCCTAGACTTGGAAAGTTGTCTCTACCAGGAATAAAAGATGGTAAATTAAAAATAAGTAAAAAGTTAACAGTTCTGATTTTGTTATAATATTTGCAGGTGAGGATATTTTATGTTGCGGAGAACTGGAATATTACGATAAGTCATACGATCGTGTCAATGTTAAGAACGAAAAGCCTTTACAAAGCGTTAACAGAATCTTCCACACTGTAAGTTGCACAAAAATGGCTTGTAGAATTACAGTACACTATGCAATCTTTTAGGTAACTACAACTGATGATCCTGTTATTCGTAAACTTACGAAAACTGAAGGTAACGTTTACGCTACCGATGCCATTTTGGCTACCATAATGTGCTGCACAAGATCCAACTATTCTTGGGATATTGTCATCGAAAAGATCGGTATGGAAATATTTATTACACTGTTTATAAATCGACTCACATATAATTTTTACAGGTGACAAGTTGTTTTTCGATAAACGAGACAACACCGAGTTTGATCTGCTGACTGTCAACGAAACTTCTGTTGAACCTCCTCAGGATGATGGCAATTCATTGAACTCTCCTAGAAATTTGGCGTTGGAAGCCACGTTCATCAACCACAATTTCAGTCAACAAGTATTGAAAATAGGAGCAACTGAACCTAAATATAAATTCAGTGAACCCAACCCTTTCTTGTCCGAAGAAGAGGATGGTGAAATTGCTAGCGTCGCTTATAGATACCGAAAGTGGGATCTTGGTGGTGGAGTTGTAAGTATTTAAATCAATTATTATTGCTATACACGTCAGACCGCTGCAATTTAGTGAGCGGTACAGTTGATTATTTTGCAATATATCGAACAAAGAGCGCATATTATGATAGTATGACGCGCTCTATGCTGTAGTATTGAAAGTATTTTCCATTCTCACTATTTTACATTTTCTACATTTCATAGAGGTTCTTTCTATAGAGTGTACCGACAAAAATATGCCTCTCTGTATTGTTAAGTTTTAAGTGTCTATATAAGTTTTTCACCTATACTGGATCTTTAGGTTCATACTGAGTAGTTTTAAACATAACTTTTGTGAGGGTAAATTTACTAGTCTAAATTTGATGTGAGCTCAAACATCATTCAAATTTACACCAAAAAGGTACACTTGGTAAAACTTGATACTTTGTACCGTTTTCGAAATATTTTGATTTGAAAATGAATTGATAGAATAACTGATGTTGGTATGAAGTATTTTTTTAAACTAATTACCTATTTATTAAAAACCAAAAACAATAACATTATTCTAAAGCTAAAGTTATTAATTAAATAAAGAATCACAATAAGAAAATAAGTATTCAAAACGTCTTCCGTTATAAAGTTTAAAAAACTAAAAGAGTTCATCGTAAACCTCAAAATGGTTTTGTACGAGTTACCTACGGAAAACTGATTTATTTTGATTTAAAATCAAATTTATACGATGCGTTAGCCTCCAAAGCATATTTGTACAAAATTTCATTGCAATACTGCCAGTAATTTGGACATAATTATGTAATCGTAAAAAATGTAACATTTTTTTTTCAAACACTGTATCTTGAAAAAGGAAGCCATTACGAATTTTTACTGAGCAAGCCGAACTTATTTTGTCATGTTCTGCCTATCCTAAGCAAGGGGGTCACCTTTTTTCGAAACACTCTATATCCTTCTGAATACATCGAGAGTGCTTGTTTAAAGTGGTTTCCCGAGATCCTTCCTTACCCTAATCTATCTCACTCAGGTGCAAAAATTCGAATTAGGAATAAATCATTCTCCATTTTTTCCGAATAATTTTTATTCACTGTATAGTATTAAATTATTTTGATGATTATATTCGAGACCGCGTTTTTCAACCAAACAACTTTGTAGAAGTTGCTGCAGAGCTTCAAGAAGTGAGGGAACAAATTTATCAGATAGACATTTAGACATCAGAAGACTTTAAGGCTGTTCTATCGCCCTATATTGCGTTACATATGAAAACGGTTTCCCAAATATCTCCGTTATTTATCGTCAAATTTTGTTCAAATTTTTGTGAGATGTCAATTGCAAACTTGCGAAGAAATTGTCAGAATTATTTTTTCACTTTACCTCATATTTTTGAAAATATAAAATATTAAAAAAGTAATTCTGACAGATTGTAGATAATAGTTTTTAAACTTTTTTCTATATAAAAATTTCTGTTAAAATAAAAAATAAGCATAAGAAATGGGAAACCGATTTCAAATTTTACGAATTTTTGAAACTATATCGCTTTCGCTCCTATTTCTACAGCATGTTTCGCAAACTATTAGTGTATAGAAATGTACTCATATTATTTAGAGCCCCCGACTTTTTATCTTCCTTTTTTCTTACTAACTCTACTAGAATGTAATTAAATTAAAAATGCAATAACCGACAGTATATTACATAATAAGTTACGAAAATAATAACCTAACATTTCCTTTCTGAATGAAAATATGTAAATGCTTCGATTTTTTTTGCACCTTTAGAATTTAACGCTAAAAGTATCGATTTAAATGAAATCTTACACACGTATTATTTTGTATTTTAGATTTTGGTAGCGAGATGCGAACATGATGCAGTAGTGCAATCGCCAAACGGTGAGCTTCAATTCCTGTCCATCAAAGCTTTGAACGAATGGGATTCCAAGCTCGCCAACGGCGTGGAATGGAGGCAAAAACTGGACACTCAAAGAGGTGCTGTTCTGGCCAACGAGCTGCGTAACAACGCTTGTAAGCTTGCTAAGTGGACAGTGCAAGCTCTCTTGGCAGGTAGCGATCAGATTAAATTCGGTTACGTGTCTCGTGCGCACGTGCGAGACAACAGTAAGCACGTTATTTTGGGTACGCAGCAGTACAAACCGCACGAATTCGCCACTCAAATCAATTTGAATATGGACAATGCTTGGGGTATTTTAAGGTGAGTTATAAATGTTTGTAATTTTTGTACAATTTTTTTGAAATTTGTGAATTTAGGTGCATCGTGGATATCGTTATGAAGCAGAAAGACGGCAAGTATTTGATAATGAAGGATCCTAACAAGCCGATGATTCGTTTGTACGATATTCCTGATAATACTTTCGAATCAGATGGAGAAACTGAATCGGACGATGAGATTCCTGAAAACGCTACAGCTTTCCCATTGTATTCTTATAGTTCTAGCTCGAAACGTTAATAATAACATTAGAATTATTGCTTTTGTTTGGATAATGCGTTTTCATATGAAATAAAATCATATTAAAATTAGGTAATCAAAATTATTTATACCTACTTTCAGTGTAGTTAACTACAAGTAGTTAAAAAAGTAGTTCAACTACTTTTAATGGTCGGTATTCAGCACCCCATTTTAACGTTCAACCCATTTTAAGTGATCGACTTAAACGTAAACAATGTCCTTAGTTACTCCATAACAACAATGTAGAACTGTCATGTTTAAGGCGCTCGGTAAACATGACTTTAACTTTAAAATGGAGCGCTGAATACGGGGCATTGTACTTAAATAACCAACTAACTACTTTTCTAAGGCTGTACCGCACTATTAGGACACCCTGTATGTAGTTAAATACTTTAGAATATTGTATTTAACCCAGTTTTTAATTACATTTTTTAAAAGTATGTAGTTGTAAATTATGTAACTGCATCATAAAAAGTAGTTTCAACAACACTGCTACTTTACAATAAAAACAACAGTCTATGAACGTGGAAAATATATATTAAATCATCTTAAGTACTAATCAAAAATCACAACTCTTCCCTTCTAACGTGCATCGAGCACAAACTAGACTGTTTGAAACAGAATTTTTTCGGAATATCACTATGTTCTCCTTGATATAGTTTAATAATATCTTCTTCATGTTCTTCCATGATACCTTCACACTAAAATCATAATAAACGTAAGTAATTTACCGGAAAAACCTTCTAAATACTTACGTAATATTTGAGACTCTTATTTAAATCATCGTCTTGAATGATATCGACATTCGACCAATCAGGATTCATCGTGCCTTCACTAGAGATCATATTCAGCAACGTCAACGTTCCGTTTTCCTTCCATTTGGCCCTAATGTAATTATCCATCTTATCACATATGCCTTCAATAGCCTCCGATAAAGCTAATTCAGATTTTGCTTGCGGAACGGTCTTGTGCCTGTAATTCCCATCGATATCCAACGTATAACCACCAACGTCGATCTTCTTATCAGGATCGAATTGATCAACCTCCTTCGAGAGCTCCTGGAGACTCTTTTCGCAAACTAAAACCGGCAAAATTTAGTATAAAAATACATCGATAGAAACATCGAAATTAACCTAAACAACGCAACTCTTTAGAGTCGATTGTGTTGTCTGCGGCGAAAGTTTGGGCCAACCCCGCAGAACAACTTATTAATAAAATAAATAAACTTGTCGTGCTCATAACTGCTGCGAAAAACTTTGACTAGAAACTATATTCATAATTTTCCGGCTGATAACTCGACTATTTTTAATGTTGACACGTGTCGATTTGTTATTTGTTATTGTAGCATGCAACAAGTACGCATAGAATCACAGAATAAAATTATACAAATTATTCTTCGGATCAAGATTGACTTGAGTTATCTTTTTCTTTGTCGAGTCAACTCGATCCGGTATCTTTTCTCTTCGTTGAGTCAATTCGATCCGTGTTTACAGGAGAGTCGATCTATGATTCAAGCCCACTTGAATCCCGCATGTAAACGGGGTAAATGAGCTTCGGGTTGGCGCCACCTTCTGGAAGTGAGAAGAATTAATTTGACATTAATGACAATTACATTTATAGAATTCTCAAATTACACTCAAATTAATTTCAATTTGCACTAATTTTTGTTGTTTCGAGTCATAATTAATATAAATCGTGGCTATAAATCGTGCAATAACTTTATAATAATTTAAAGATGAACAACTGTAAAAGCATAACTGTTACATTATCTTACAGTGATTTTGGGTTTATATGTAGAATATGTTTTGCCAAAGACAACTTGAGGAGTTTAAAAAAAGTAGAATATTTAATGGATGTATTTCAGGCACTAACAAACACTCAGGTTTGCACCCATTATTGTTTCATAATTATTGTACATTTAAACTTGGTAAATATTATTTCAGATAAGCGAGGATGACGGCCTACCACAAAATATTTGCGTTAATTGTATACGAAAACTCGATGAAATTTCGGACTTCTTGGATTTATCACAATACAATGACTTAAGTTTAAGACAAGTCCTCTTAACTAATGTGGATACGATGACAAATACAATATCTTGGTCCAATAAAGAAGATGAAGGAACTAATTCAAAAATGAGTGATCCGGAAGTGGATGTAAATATTGAAATGTTTGATGGAAATGCTCAGAGCAGTTTAAATTGCAATACAAATGAGGAAACTATGAAAGTGAAAAAGCACATGCAGACAAAATATAAATGTAGAGAAATTAATCACTTTCGATCACATTCATCTAAATTCTCGAGGGTACAGTTCAAATGCTTTGGAACTATTGTAATATGTTTCCTTCATTTTTTCAACTAAATTACATTTTAGAGAAGAACCGATATTGAAGACAGAATAATCGAAGAAAGAAAGAAACGCAATAGACTCGCCAAGGCTAAGAGTCGAGAAAAAGATAGACTGCGAGAAATGGAGCTTACGGAAGCCTTGGAAGATTTGAAAAATGTTAATTCATCTCTACTAAACAAGAAAGGATATTTGGAAAAAGAAATTGAAGACTTAAGGACTCTTTTGTCGAAGTATAAGTGTACACCAAAGGATCATAATCTTGTTTCCAGTAAAAAAACCTGAATATTTTAGGTATTATTTAAATGAAGGCACTTATGCTTTATTCCTAATTTTAAGACGTTTATTGAGATGTCAAATACAAATCTATAATAAGAATTTTTTGTACATCCAATAAATGAAACCAATTTCAAATTGTGGATTTTAATTTGGAATGGCTGAATACACGTAATGTAAAAGTTAATTTTGACAGTAACAAAAAACAAGAAGAAAAAGTTAGGTACTTAGCTATTTAAACAATAACAAAAATGGAAATGAATTATAAATTACAAAAGCGCAAAAAGCTCGAATGTCTGCAAAGATTTTTAGAAGAAACGTTGAATAAAATAGATAAGGAAATGATCCAAAACGATATAGAATGGATGCAGTTAAAGAGCTTACTACACAAAGATACCAAAGAGGATACAAAAACTAAGAAACAAGACGACGTTCAAATAGATATAGATGCCAATCCAAATACAGCGGGTCTCCAGTTAGACATTCCTCAAAGTCACATTCCAGATGATATGGAAGAATTTGATAGTGATTAGTTATTTAATTTCAATGTGAGTATTTCAATATAATATTTTGAAATTTATGAGCGGCAGAGCTGGGTAATTCCTTGTAATTTCAAAACAATTACAATTACAAATTACTTTAATAAAAAAAAGGAATTAATTCCAATTACAGAGTAGATTTCAAAAAAGTAATTAGTTACAATTACAATTACTTTGTTGAAATAATGTAATTAGAAATTACTTTTGCAATTACAAATTACATTTATGCGGCTGAACCAAAAACCCATTTAAAAGTTTTAAAACTACGGTAGTAGTTAACAAAAACGGATTATTTTTTACAATATTTTAATGTGTTAATCCGGAATAATCATTAGACTATTAAAATATATGTTTAGATAATATTTAAAAAATGAAAATTGATCAATAATTCAATATAAATTAAGGAAAATAGAATACTATTTTATACATCCTGTTATCATTTGTTATGTTAAGAAAGCTTTTTTTAGTTATTATTGAATTAAACAAAAGGACAACTCACAGTGGGTTCTAATTTCTAATGATCATTATGAATGAACTTTTCAAGATTTGCAATAGTCATGCATTTTCAGGGAAATACATATACTACCGTACTTGGACACAGGAGGTAGGACACATACCTAAATAAAATAACAATTGTTCTTTTTATTCAATTTTTAATGAACAAATTATTAAATTTTAACAAAGGAAACAAAAGCAAAAACAAAAATAAACGAACTTTAAACGAACAAAATTTAAACTTAAAATATAGTAGTAGGTACTACTTAGTTAGATATTATAGAATTATTTTGTAATCATCACTTTATTACATTTCATGATTACTAATTTTTCGAAATTCGTATCCGATAAGGCATTTCTTTTGGGAGCGTTCACAATTGTTGCGAAGGAAAATAATCGCTCTACTGGACCAGAAGATGGCAAGACAGTATTGTATTTAAAAAAAACTTTTTTTATTAAAGGATAACTCTCCAGCATAGAAATATTGTTACGAATATCGCTTAAGTATTGCAGTACTTCCAAATGTACTACATTTGGATTTTCTGCAGGAGAAGGAGTTATTTCTTCGTTAAAATCGAAAAAATCTTTGCTTGTGTTGAAGGTGGTAGAATCTTCTGTGATAGGGGAAGAAAATAATTGCGCACCTCTGTCCTGGAAATGAATTTTCTCGCATTCTTCTATTAATATTTTTTTTACGTCCTCTTTATTCATAAAAGATGTTCTCGCTGCTACTGTAAGCCATCGTAACTTGAATTCTGGATGAGAAATTGCACTCAAAACGGCATGGTGATCTTGTAATGTAAAAAAAGTTTTAAATCTTTTCTCTAAGCCAGCCAGTGCACTGTTTAATAGAACACTTCCACCAAATTTGAAAGTGTCCCGTTCCTTTAATTTGTTTAACTTATTATTAAGGGACATTATACTGGGTAAAAGGGAACCATAAAATATATTAGTTTCAGATTGAAGAAAGTCAAGGGTTTCTGCTAAAGGCTTAGAAACCACGCAGTATTCTTCAAGGTAATAGAATTCGTTGTCGGTAAAGGGCTGCAACTCTAATTTAGAAAAAAGTTGATACAATTTTGTTTTCTCAGATATTATTTGCTTTATGCTATCATAAAAGGAATTCCACCTAGTTACTCCAGGAGAACTAAGTGTATGGCCCAAACATGCCTCAATAATTTCTGACGTTTTTGGTCGATTTGCCTTTTTCCAGAGTTCCCTACATTTTGAAATAGCATGCATATGCTTTTTGCGAATATTAATATTACGTTCAATGGCATTGTTCATGTCTGTTGTAGCAATGAGGTTGATAGTGTGACTTGCACATCGTTTATGTTCTGGTAAAATTATTATATCAGCACCATAACTATAATCTACATTAATATCCAGTGGGTCCTGGTCCTGGTCGGGTACAACTTCGAATGGTTGATCTGGGATTTCAACGAACTCTATCGGATAATCTTCGTCTTCGTCCTCATCAAGTCCGGCTTCCTCGTCATTTAAGATGAATGGTTCAACTCCCCTTTGTTGTGTTTCTCGAATACCATAAATTTCAAATGCTTTTATAAAATTTGATGCATTATCAGTTATTGTAGCAACAATCTTTTCACGCTTTATTGAATATTTGTCATATATTGCTTTCAATTTAGTTGCGATATTTTCATAATTGTGGGAGCCTTTAAATCGTTCACAGGATAATGCTACCGATGTTCTCGAATAATCTGGATTGATCCAATGGCAGGTAACTCCTAAAAAACTCTTTTTTTTGGTAGACCATATGTCTGCGGTAGAGCACACAAATTCCTGATTTGCAATTTTTTGTATAATATCATTTACATGTTCAAAATATAAGGTATCCAATCTTTTTACGGCTGTTTTTCTTGTCATAACTGACAAACTTGACCCGCTAAATAAATCAGAAAAACTTTGGTTTTCGATAATTGAAATTGGGCTCATGGTATTTATGATGAAACTTAAAATTCTTCTGTCAAACTCTTTTTGGTTTGTAAATTTTGGACGTGCACTTTCTTTTAATTTAACACAGGTACTGGAAGATGCTGACAATTTTCTTTTTTTTGCGTTTTCATTTTTATCTTTTTGGTAAATTTCAAATTCTGATTTGTGTTTTCTTTGCAAATGTTTCAAAAAATTCGTTGTTACGCCTTTGGTACCCCTTATTGTTTTAGCTGGTAAACATATTTGGCATTGAGCTTCAATATTAGATTTATCAGTATTTGTAATTTTAAAGTATTTCCCATTCAGCACATTATAATTGCACTGAACTTCATCACACTGTTTGCTTGAGGAAGGTAGTGGAGTGGCGTCTTCATAATTGTCCTCTGATATTTGTTTAAAAAAATTTTGAATGGTTGATTGTTTTTTATTTTGACTAAGAGGATTAAAATCCGGATCTTCATCAGATGAATTATGAAATGGATCTGATGATGAATCTATACTGTTCATCGATTCCGATTGTGACATTCTGTTCTTGTTCTTAATCTGTAATATAAAAAAATAATTCTTATTTTTGCTTAGGTTTAATTATACTTACTTATACTTAAGTTCATTCGCATTCTTTTAATTATTTGTAATTTATAATTATAATTGAATATTGACGAATTTTTAGAGAAAACTAATAGTTAGTTCATATTGTTCATAACTTGAAACTTGAAATGAATGTACATATTGAAACGGGCTTATCATTACACTTTTCTAGAATGGGGAAAAATATTATTTTTTTAAAATACCTTTTATTAAAGGAGTTATTAAATTTTGAAAAATAATTTTAAAATGAACGTACGCCGCTGCATTATTGAGATAGGTCTGGGAATGATCTATTTGTCACTAAGAGTTCACTAATTTGCAAACAGATACGTCAGATATACACCGCATAGAACTAGGCGCACTACAAACTACAAGGCGTAGTGTAAAGGTCGGAAGAGGGGTATTTTGCCCCAGATTTATTTGTTTGGATTTAATAGTAAAATTAGTGCCATTCATTTTTTGATATCAAATATTCTTCACAGTTTAAATATGTACATTGATTTCAATAACACCCTGTATTACACAATTTTACCGACACCGACAAAGAGCAAACATTTAATTTATTTCTATTATTTCTAATAAGTTTTAACCTATAGTAGATTTAGATTAGATAGTAGGTACTATGTACTATTAATTGTAAATTCTCTGTGTTCGCTATTCTCTGTTTTCTCATCTCAACACCTAATAATACATACGTATATTATGCATAATTAATCTACTTACCCTTATGTAATGATTCTTTCACTAAACACTTTAAATACGCCTCCAAAAGAATAAAAAACTTTGAAAAACTGAACGCAAAACGCAGAACGCGATGGCACATCTCCCGTTTTTAAAATTTTGGTAGTAATAAAGACTAAAGGAATGCGGGCGGCTAGAGCGGGGAAGACTGCGGACGAGTCTATCCTACTTTAGGTGGTGTTCTCTAACAAATTTCGCAGCGTTTTCACAAAAGTAATTTGTAATTGGAAAACATCAGTATACAATTACAAATTACAATTCCTCCAAAAAATTTTCCATAATTACAATTCCAAATTACTTTTAAAAACAAAATGTAATTAATTACAATTACAATTACATAAAAAACATGAGTAATTGTAATTGCAATTACTTTTTTAAATTACTATACCCAGCTCTGATGAGCGGTGCATTAATTTCTTGGAGCGGTATATTTTATTCTATAGGTAGCAGCTTCTACACCGTGTCCCACGTAAGGCCGGCATTATAAGTATTTTGTGAATAGCTGTGTATAAGATTATGAAATTTTGTATACGAGGATTGTTGGATATAAGGATTTCATATTCAAAAATGTCCGACTTCCGTTTATACCGGAAGTTGATCGTTACTTCGTTATTTTAAATGGAACACCCTGTATATTTTCGCATTTTTAGATTCTGCTCGATGAGCTGATTACAAGGGGTCATCCTTAGAATCTTGGTCTCACAATAAAGGCTATACAGCCACTCAAAAATCAAAAAAAATTATACTTAGGCTCTGAAAGCTAAACAGTTGATAATCGAGATAATCGGCTTCCCTGTTCCTTCCCAGCTTTTCAAGTATTATTTAGAGCCATGATACAAAATGTGGGTGATCGAAAATTTCTAATTTAAATTTATATTTTATCCAAATTTATCCATTCTTATCAAAAAAAATTATTGTACCATTGCATAGAATACAAAAAATTAAGGGAGGCACATGGAAGTCGTTTTTCTCTATTTCAATTGTTTCGCTTACCTAAATCCAAAATTTTGTGATTTTTGAGTGGCTGTATAACCTTTATTATGAGATCAAGTTGTAGATCCTTGTTGTAATCAGCTCATCAAGCAGAATAATCTAAAAATGCAAAAATATACGGGGTGTCCCATTCGGACATTTTTGAAAATATTTTACATGAATTCCTTATATCCAAAAACCCTTTTATACAAAATTTCAAAATTTTATACGCAGTCATTAACGAAATTTATCATTGTTCAACACTTTTTTACATTTACAGGTCAATCCTATGAGGCTTCAGTATTTAGTATGTTTGAATATTGATATATCAACAAATAATAATTGATTATTTTAAATTAAACTAAAATATGAACTCTTGATTCAGGTGTTTGTTGACTAAATAACCAAAAAAACGCTATGCAAAATACAGTCACTGATAAAAGAATTTATTGGCAAATTTGAAACACCCTTTTTCTACAACTTACTGTGACAGAGAATTTATTTTTCATTACATCTCTTTCAAAATTAAATAATGGTGTTGGTGTTGGTAATTGGTGTTTGATTATTGCAAATATTTCATTTTTATAATAAAAAAATCTTACTTATGTTTGTAATAGGAATACTCTTGTTTGCGTCGTTATTGCCATTCTCATTGAATAAAATGTACCGTTTTGAGAGATGCATAATGAAAAATATTGTTCATTGCACTTCAATAAGACTTTTCTCATGCATGGGAAAAATCTTTAGTTGATTTGCAATCATGTACTATTTACAATTGATTTGAAACATTACAGATTTGTCACATGCAATTTGATAGTATCTTAAATTCTTATAAATATTTTTTTAAAACCTACGTTTTTTTAATGAAACAGACAAATTAACTTTTAAACTGACAGGATGTCATAGTTGATAATTATTTGGTGAATAAAAAAAATACATCATATATCGCGTAGAAATGTAACAAAATAATATAAAGCGAATATTTATCTACGCTACTAAGTTGACATGTTGACTGCTAAGCCCGTTAATTCGTAAAATCTGGACCATAAAGTACATTTCTTATAATCAATAGAATTGATAAAAAATAAGTAAAGTCTTGTATTTAAAGACTTATGTATCTGTAACATAACTATCGGATGGGAGTGGAATTGGATTTAGCTCTTGGCAATCGACATGTTCAAACTCAAAAAAAAACTATTCATAAGGAATAGAACCCAAAATTGGAACAGTTTAGTGTACACCAGTGCAGGAAAAATTTCCCAGATCAACACAATTTTTCAATAAATATAAACAACCTTTAAACTCCCAGCTACAAAATGCGTTTTATTTAGGAGATTTTGAAATATTCTATTTTTTCAGATACACTGGCCTACACCAAATTCAAATTAATGATCTAATCATCCAGAATCTGCACAAAAATACACTGTTATTACAATTATATTATTACTAAAAACATAATAAACTATTGTTTTTTTCTCTTTAAACTATTGACACTAGCACTCCTAAAATCAAATATTTAAACCAAGTTATCACTGTTACTTTTGTTTCTGTATGATTTATTCAAAACGTCAATGTACAGTCTGAGTGAGGATTGAGTTCCCAAATGTGCAATTTCAGTACTATCAATCAATTGTCGTTCGTCGGTGAAGAAGATTCAGGCTTTTTGCGTTTCTTCGCCGATATTTCTCTCTCTAGACGAGCGTGCAAATGCGAATAAAGTCTATTCGAATCCTCGATATTACTCTGAAAATATACGCAAATTAACATCCATATTTGCAAAAAAACAGGCTGTCTATGTGGGGAGGCTGACGAGGACAGCATACACATACTGTGTCACTGTCCAGCACCATCCTTGCGCAGGTATAAAACCTTGGGGAAGACTTCTTTAGATCCCAAAGATCTCAATAAAACAAGGGCATCAGAATTGCTGAGGTTCGCAAATATCTGACCTTTGGCAGAATCAGTGACCTTAGGAAACCACGGGAAACTACAGAGGATCCTTAGATCTAGTTGGTCACGGGGCTGAAAAGACCTACCCGCAAAAATAACAACAACATCAATATTTACATATCAAATGTTTTTTGTCAAAGAAATTTTATTTTGCTTTGTCGATTTTTTGAGTCTTCATTATATTAAATTATACAGGGTAGTTCGAAAATAGACAGAGATTTAGAGTGTGATTCCTTGTTAAAAAATATGAAAAACAGTTTCTATAAACATGGGTCCGGACATGCAGTTTTCAGGACAAAGGAAGTTATATTAAAAAAAAACATTCATATATTACAAATATTACTTGATTCTATTGAAATTTGGCAATGTTATTTGTTGTATTAAGAGGCTAATATTGCTCTAAATAAATTAAAATTATTAAGTACAGTGGTGTTCCGGGGAGTACCTTAGCGAATATTATTGAAAAAAATGTAAGCACTGCCCTTTTTTGTGTAACTTTAATATTTTTTGTTTTGTAGCAACTTCATAACCTTTTGTATATTTTTTGTATTCAATTTCGTTTTTGAAGAAAAAAATTTCATGCGACTTGACAAAATTGGTTTATCAAATTTTTGCTAAAAAATCACAAGTGCCTTGGAAAACAAATAATCAAAAAAAAATCTAGAAAAGTGTTGTGGTAACTTTTTCAATATCAAATTTCAACAGAATAGTAAATAGTTTTTAATATATGAATATTCTTTTTAATTTAACATCCTGTATCTTGAAAATTGTATTTCTGTGCCCATGTTTATAGAAACTTTTTTCATTTCCCTAAAAAAATCTCCGTCTATTTTTCGAACACCCTGTACAACGTTATTTCAATTTTGTTCAAGCAAACATGAATTGATAGGAGAATATTATCAATTTAAATTATTTATAGTCCCAATTTTATGCTGCATATTCTCAATTTAAATTTAAGAAATACTTACCATAATAAGAAAAACTTTAACTTCACCGTTTGCGTCCAATCCAGTGATTCGAACTGTCTTTTCGCTTGCCTTTTCAACCACCATTTCAGCCCAAATCTAAAAAAACAGACGCATTCATTCCAGGAAATGATTGTTGGTACCCTAAAGGATACGGTAAAAATTTCAACTTACTTTAGTATTGAGAATAAGCCTCAAGCTTCCCGAGCTCCTGAACACCAGCCTGCTTCTAATACGACCAAACTCATCATCTTCATTCATATCATTCAATCGAAGGGTTCCTCGTCCCAGTTCCAACCAATTACTCGACTGTTTGTTGAATGAAAATAACTTACAACATATATTCAATATGTTCGTCTCGTTCTCTTCTCCTGTAACAACTTCTACCTCCTCGTACTTCCTTTTGTTAGCCCTCGACTCTTCGTACTCCCTAGCCGATTCGCTCAATGATTTTGAATCTTTCTCTTTTACATTCGGAACAACATCTTTTAACGTGTCCTTTATGACGTTACTGAACAACATTTGTGCTGTACCATTGGAACCTAAAAACAAGAAGTTATAAGGTTTTCTGTACTATTTTGTAGTATAATGAGTACTAACCCAAACTTGTTGAAGCGTCGGAGCTCTCTGAGCTAATACTAGTTCCGTCAGCCACTCGTTCTTTCAAATTCTCTCCAAATACGAACGAACTACTAACTATAGTTTCGGAGTCATTTCGTTTTTTTGTCTCATTCGCCACTGGGATTGTCTTTTCAGGTACGACCAAAGGCACAAACTTGGGCGTTTCACAGCTAATGCTCGAATCACTGTTTTCAGTTTGATCACTATTTGGTTTATCACTGCCTTTAGACGAATTAGAAAAGCGATCGAGCTGACTTGGTTTTAAGGTAAAGGCGGTCGTACCATTCTTGTTCAAATGAGGTGGTTTGATTATGGTGGATTTGTTTCGGTATGGTGAAAAAGAGTTTTGCTGATTCGAGCCTCGGAGTTCCGGCGTGCATATTTTAAAACCGTTATTTTCGGCGAGTTCTTCTTCATTTTTGACTTTCTGTTCAGATTCTACGATGGAAAAAATTATTACTTGGTGTACATTGTATCAAGTTTTTAATTTTCAATAATTCAATAGCCAACTTCTCGAATTTAGAAAATAAAATCTACTCCGTACATTTATATTTTATCGGTTTAAAATAAACTCACCATTTGGAATATTCTCGTCTGGACCTTCTGTATTCAATGTTATTGATGGCTGAATGATTGTTGGTGTAACAGGGCTATCACTTGCATCTGAAACATTAATATTATTGTTAACAATGAGAAACAAAAACCGATAAACGAGTCTAATAATGAAATAACGAACAAACAAAAATTAATAACAATTTACACTCACTTTTTTGAGGATCCGCCATTTTTCTAATGACATTTACTCTAGTACAATTCCTCCTTTTTTTAAATTGATTATTTTTTTTTTGTGGTCTTTTACTCATCAGTTTCTCTGCCACTGAACATCACTTCATGGGGCGGACAATTTTGGCCCACTGGCTAGATGTACGAAATATTTACCCCGTTTACAAGCAGGCTTGAGAGCACGGCTCGTGGTTGACTTGAGGTATCTTTTTCTTCGTCGAGTCAACTCGATCCGTGTTTACAACCCCGTTTACATGCGGGATTCAAGCCGACTTGAAGTCTTGAATCGGCTTGAATCCTAGATCGACTCTTTTGTAAACACGGTTCGAATTGACACGACGAAGAAAAAAGATACCTGATCGAGTTGACTCGACGAAGAAAAAGATATCTCAAGTCAATCCCGATCCGATCTCTCAAGCCTTCATGTAAACGGGCTAGTAGTGATCAAGTTTCTCATTTATTCTGGATGCATCGACACTTGCGTATTTCTGTTTACACAATGTAAATGCCAGTTGATCAATCCTTGGCAATCGGTATCTTTGGAAGTGGGGATGCCCTGCGCGTTATCGATAACCTGGCGTGCATTACGGGTAGCATAAGTTAGTGCAAGAATTGACAGCGAGCGGTGCGCGAGAGAAGGTTCCCCAACCCAGTTTCTCTCCGTACGCTGTTCAAATATCTCTGTACGCACTTTTCCTACCGACTGATCGAACAGTAGAATTTAGATTTTACGCGAGTGATTATGGCAGTCCCCCTGGCTTGTACGCGCTTTAGCGACAACTACGACCTCAAAGAAGAATTAGGAAAGTGAGTAGAAGCCATATTTTTTCTCGCCTACTTCGATTTCGAATCGTTCGGAAAAATTCGAACAAAAAATTACCGAATGATTTGGAAAAAAATCCGGTGTTAAAAAGGGGGAAAATCGTCCGCTGCGAGGAGCGTAGTTTTACGGGCGATTCGTGTTGAATTTACGGATATCTGCATTGCCCGTCGAGAAAATCAATATTCCTGAGGCTCAGCCCTGTGCAGTATGACAGGTGGTTGTCTTTTTCCAAACAGACAGAATAATATCGGGTTTATTTAGGGGAAAATAATCCGTAAATACCGGGACAATTTTCTTGTTAAACTCGCATGACGATTGTTCAATTCCCCGAATATATCGTCTTAGAAAAACCGGCGTCTAAACTGGTATTGATCCAATACAGGAAACACGGTTTTTGTTGTGTAACGCGAAAAGTTATCGGGAAAATGTATTCTCATTTACATGAATATTTAATCCTAATTAATTAATTAAATAAATGTATGAATTACCTGACCGCACTGGCACACCCTGTATTTATGTTACACATTAATGAAGACGTTCAATTTATTCATAAATAAATTGTTAATTTTAAACCAATATACTGAAGTGATATTGACATCTTATGCAAATCGATTAACTTTTACTAATAATTTTAATTTTAGCAGCATCAATGAATTTTGATTTTAACTACCACATAAAATAATAATAAAATCATCCGTAATTAACAATAGAATAGAAATGTCATTAGATATTAAAAAAAAATAAATTGCTAAATTTTCCTTATTTTGACATCCACTGTCAGTTTTTATGCATATTCTGGACCTTAATTTGAGCCACTTTTTTATGAAAATTCACTTAAATTAAAAAAAGTCATAAATAGCAGTATTTAATATTTTATTACTAAATCTAAACAAAGAGCTTTGAAAAATGTATATTTCTCGCCGCTTTTGACCTTTTTGCATCCCTTTTTTGAACCCCTACTTGATTTGATTCTACAAAATTTAGTAGGTAAATCCAGGACTTAAACTGGATATAAACATTTGAATTTTTTTCAAGACAAAAGAAAGCTGTTTTACACTCACACTACGGGTTTTTTAGTTTTCAAATACACCTAATTAATATCCTCAAAATAAAGCCAAAATTAATAGTGATATCTATTTTTTTAAAATGATTAATGACCATACGAGTAGTACACTATTTTACTCGCCTGTAATTCCTATTATTATGTGCTTGTTGAATAATGTTTT
Organism: Phyllotreta cruciferae; assembly: GCA_917563865.1. NCBI lineage: Eukaryota > Metazoa > Arthropoda > Insecta > Coleoptera > Chrysomelidae > Phyllotreta > Phyllotreta cruciferae. The sequence continues at coordinate 6,572,302 of OU830613.1, forward strand.
TCACAATTGTTAGAAAGGATACTTAAAAATAAACCAATTAACCAGATACACTAATCTATTGTATTATTTTAACATAATTTCAAACAGAATTCGGTTATTCATATTTACACACGAAAAGTTGGAATAATTATTTGTTTCTATACAAGAATTCATCTACTGCCAATTTTTTTACGAGTTAATATATCTGTTAATTAATTTTTTTAATAACTTTATTGCAGCATTTAAAATTACGATATAAGTAATTATACATATGTTATCAATATTTTTGGCAAATCCTATAGAAGCTCTAATGGCTATGAAGAATATTATAAAAAAAATATTAAGTGCCTTCCTAACCTCATACACCTTTCTTCAAGGAAATCTGTTCGTATTTAGTTGGTTCCTCTCTCTATCGACGAAAATATTCGCGTTTATTAAAATATCTTTTCGCAACTAATAAATAAATCGAGTAAGTGAAGACGTCAAGCGTAGACGTAATATACCAACTATATTCTCATTCGTAAATACACGGAAAGCCGACCTACTGGCCAATTGATAATCCCGATTATTTACAAGAAAGAAACGCTAAACAAAATAAAAATAACGAATTAGAAATGGCAAAATCCGACCGAATCGTAAACGAATAATCGGGCGAATTCCACTAAAAATATCCTTTCGGGTCGCATTACTATAGAAATAGTCTATGCTATTTCGAACTCGATGTCTATAAATAAGTCTGTCTTAATATTTTCAGAATCGCTCTCAAAGAATTACGTTCTTTTTGCCGACCACGTATATAAGTAAATTGAGTGAGGTGGATAATGTAATTTCGATTTCCCTATACTATAATGTTAATTAGTTTTAACAATTTAATTTTAAATTAATTTAACTCTGCAGCCGCCTGTCAGTTAGAAATTTAGATTAACATAATTCTGCTAGAAATGAAGTTTGTTAATATAGACAAAAGTGTTACTATTAATTAATTTCATCAGTGTAAATATTCTGCCTATTTGAACAGAATTGTACTGGCCACAAAATAAATATATTTTATTAACTGTTACATTTCCTTTATCTTAGTTATTTTGCTGTAATTAAGTGACTATTTGCATAGTGGTAGATCCTCGTAGAATGTTTTACAAGTGTGTTTTCGTAAAACATTCTTCTCGGTTTTAACCGGATTTTCCGCTACACGTTCCATACAAAAATAATAAACAGTATTTCTTGGCAGGCATCTTTAAAAAAACATTGTTCATGTTCAATGAAGCGAAGAATTTTGTCATCTGTTTTGCTTTACATCGAGGTATTGAACAATCGGAACCCCATGCAAATGTAATAAGCCGAATTGAAAATTAATTTGGAAATGCCTATATAGGAATATCGTGATTGCATTTGACAATTTACCCCTGTATAAATGATAATAGAATAAATTTTCGAAGCGACGACAGGTGATAAATTGCGAAAATATATTGAATTTTAGCGCGAATGAATGAGGCTTTACAAAAGCGTCCGAAAAAAGTGGGACGAAATTTAATTATAATTTTTAAATAAGAGCTCATTTTGGAAAATCGATACAATATAGGCTGGAAATAATGTGAAGAATAAAGGAGCGTTTTGAATTTATCTACCTACTTGACTAAATTGCATTACGAGAAATTTTAATTAATTTCGTAATTCTACAAATTTAATTAACGCTTGTTCACGGATCGAATATCAAGGAGAAAATTTCGTACATATTTTTGATACTTCAAACATATCAAAAAAGTCCTGTGTTATCATTAATATGTATATTTTTAAAGAATTCTTGAAACAAATTTGTAGAAGCTCCACATTTTAAAAAATCATTAAGGAAAATCACACTTTTAAATGACAAAGTTACATATTCTCAAAAAGAAGAGAGCTAGATTATCATCAATTTTACTAGATTTCTCATGTCCATACATGATACATGACTACAAAAATGCAAATTTGCGAAAATTATTCCATTTGATGAAATATGTAGAATCGCATTAGAGTTGCAAGTGGCAACCCTGAATGTCGATAATGTTGAAATTTAATATTACAAAAGGCTGTGATGGTGCCCCCTACATTCGAGACCAACTTCATTAATCATTGACGTTATTAAGGCCAGATTGCGTTGCTTCTCACGTTACAGGATACACAGGTCATTTGAAGCTTAATTAAGCTTAGGTAATTTTTTAGTGTTACCTATACTGATTCAAAATATGTATGAATAATAACTTTAAAAGTTGCATCTAAATTGAGGTATACAGAAGAAGTAATTTTATCTAAATATTTTTCTACGTAATAGCTGTTGTATGTACAGTATTTTCTGTAAAAGATTGCTTTTATCCATTTTCAGTACGAAATCAATGAACAATCCTGATTAAGAAATCCCAAATACCTATGTACTTTCGAATAATCTCTTCTAATTGGTTTAAGAAAATAAATCGAATTGAATTAAGACAATACAAAATTCGTAATGTTGTGATATACCCCTTTAATATTAACGAATTAACTTGTAAAATAGATTAGATCGGCCCAGATTTTTATTTACGTCTCGAAACCGATGCGAATAAAAACGAAATGTATTTTTTAAAAATAGAATGGGAGATGGTCGAATTTTTAACTCCAATAAAAATAGATGAAAATGAACTATCGGAGAAAAACATGACAATAATTTAATAATTATTGATTCATGGATTATAAACTGCGTATTTAATATAATATGGAATGAATATAAATAATGCAGTAATTTAATTTTTTAATTGAAAGCAGCTGCTTCAGTGGATTAATTATTGATTTAACCTCGTACGAATAGCGTATATTTTCGATTTTTTCTTGTTTAGAATTTGTCAAAAGTCAACTTATGTAAACAAAAAATATTTACCTAGGTCTACTTGACTGTGTATTTTCGTATGCCAAAATTCAGCCAACGTTGTTATATTCCAATCTATAAAGATTTTCTCATAAATTTAATTAGTATTGTTTCTATAGTACATTAAAATACTCATAAAAATGAGGAATAACTGGATTTTTCTACTACCGGAAAATATAAAGAAAGAAATTATATTACAACTCTTTTGCCTTGTTAAACAAATAACGTACTTTATGAATTTGTACAAATACATTATGAATTTGTTATCGCTTTGTTGTGGTTACTTAATATTTTAGCCTATACGCGATATAGTAAATTGCGAATAATTGAACCGATTGTCAAGTGAAATTGAATTGTTTACACGGTTACGACCGAGTTCATTTCAATTACAATGGAAAATAAATTACTACATAGTTATTTAATGTGCATTAAATTAAAAACCTCAAATATGCACTCACAAAAGCTTCATGCTTTGGTTAAACGAGCATTATAGGATTGCCTAATTCTAATATGTATAAGACTTCTAAAAGATAATCTGGATAAAAAATTATTAAGTTACATATTTTATTTAAAATTCGTATTTTAAACATGCGTATTCGGTAATTATTTTTTTAGTATAAGAAAACATTTCGAAACAAGAATAAATAAACATTAGTGAAATTTAAATTTGGGAACTCGAAGTTTAGGTTTAAATTTAAATTTAATTCGTCAATAAGATGTTTTAAAAAACCATTACATTTATAAATATGTTATAATTAATCTACTGAAATTGAACATACATTGTCAAATAATCCTGCTTCATTCCAAAAAAACTACATAGTATTTAACATTTAAATAAAAACTCTTCCACGCTATTATTGTTTTTCGGCTTGCTGTGGATTATAGCTTATTTAATAGGCGCGATTTTAAATTGAATTCAATTAAATCTATTTAAAGCAACTCGCTTTGACCAGAGTGCAATTGTCCTATGTCCCCGGAGACAATTCTAAAATATTCCGGGTCGCTTTTGCCGCAGAACAGAAATCGATATGAACTAGAGACACTATAGAGAAAATGGACACAGGGCAATTGCACTCGTTCGACGGAAGAACTTTACGGTGCACCGGAAAACAAATCTAATATCTATATACTTTAAAATTTAATTAAACTACTCAAAAAATAGGAAATACATTCAAGAAATGAGCGCATTTAAATGTACAAATTAAAGTAGACTAACGCAGATCAATAAATTGGGCTTTTTAATGATATTTTCTCGGCAAAAGTCAGTTTATTTTTTCACGATCGTAGATAAATAAAAATTGAGAGCTTGAATAAATTTAAAATTCGGCATTTTTAAAACTCTATTAATTTTCTGACAACTCTTCCATAAATCTTTTTACGTAAGTTTCAAATAAAATTTTTAATCGTCGAACGCGGATTATGGATTGATAAAATACCCGTCTTTCCGCGATTTTAAAAATACAAATCATTTATTTTTCCTTTCGAATCTCAGTAAATAATTTTTAACAGATCTAACCGCGATATACGAGTGCAATTTTAAAACTTCCGCCCTAGATATAGTTCGCAACGTAGATTATTTACTGCTTTCTGCGAATGCGGGAAGAAAATAGGAAACATTTTAAATGTCGAACCCTTCCGTGGAAAGCCAAAGCGGCTAGAATGGGTTATTGTTTCCAGGGAAGTTTGAATTCGAACTTTCATTGTAAATACAATATTCTAAATACGTTGTTCTCCATTCTCTCTCTACCTCCGGACTCCGGAGACGTTATCCACGGTATCAATGTAAATACCGATGTGGTTCGTGCATGAATCTTGATAAATACCTATCACATTTCACCATAATTTTCTAGTTTATTGTTAATAATTAATATTCAGTGGTCAAATTAATACATTTTTCTTGACACGAGTTTTTTTTTTTGTTTCAGAGGAGCATTTTCAGTAGTGAGAAGATGCGTTCAAAAATCTACAGGTTTGGAGTTCGCAGCGAAAATAATAAATACAAAAAAATTATCGGCTAGAGGTGAGTATTGGCGTTCAAAAGCCATTAGATTTTTAGTAACTTAATATTGCTTCACTCTCGCTTTCGAAATTAATTGAACGCAAAACGGTTTTCTTAATTAAAATTTTTAACACTGATTCATAGGTTGAACTGCCTGCTTTACGATTAGATTTAGAAGCTTTATTTTTTAATCATTGACCTGATTTTCTGATAATGTAAACGTTCGAAATACCATTGAAAATGTTCGAGTTGCGAATAAAATGCAATTTGTTTAATAGCCGACGCAATAAAATGTCCTCTTTGTTTTCGCATGGCAATTTATTCACCTGTTAATTAGAATTTACGATTAGCTCTTAAAAGTGTTAAACATTTTAAAATTTATGTATCGCTCATTGATATATGCATCGAATTAAGTTGACTGATGTATCGCGTTTTTCTATTACAGATTTTCAAAAATTGGAACGAGAAGCAAGGATATGTAGGAAACTTCAACATCCAAATATAGGTAAGTTTGAATTTCTAATTAACATAATATATTATTTGCATATCACACGCATATTATACGTCATTATCGTTATTTTCATTTTCCTGAATTCTCATGCGGCTTTTTATTTTTTTAATAATATTATTTTGTATAGTTGTTCTTTTCCATACACTTACTGAAACCTAACTAAACTAACGATGAATGTGGATTTCTGTAAACCATACCTCAAATAATATGCAAGTGAACTCAAACCGTACGCAAACGCTATACAATATGTTCTCTTATTTAGGTTATAGAATTAATATTTGAAAAAATTTGTAATATTGCAATAGAAGAATGTAATATAGGTACAGCTTACTTTATAATAGGGGTAGGTATGGTTTACAAGAATTCTGTGATGAAAGTAAATTTTAATGTAACGTTATTTTCTTTCTTTCTTACATTGTAAATATAGTTAGCAATCCCGAGGTTCTCAAACATTTAGGTAATCTTTTATTTAGATTGTTTATTAAATTTACAATTATTTTTATTCTTGTTATTTTATACCATTATTCATTGTTAGTATCACGCATGCGGTTTGTTCCTGTCTTTGGGCACGTATTTTGATTGTTGAATTTTCTATTTACTCGTATTTATAAAGTAGTATTTTCATTTTTTTCGCAAATTCATAAATATGTTTCGACATTTTTACAGGATTTTCTAAAATTATGCACCTTAATTGCAATTAACAATCCCCTAGATGTTCCAAAAGATTATTTATTGTATACGATTTTTAATCTAAAAAAAAAAAGAAAATGAAATGAAAGAATTAGTTACCTACTCTCGTTATTTATCTAGCAGTTAAGGTACATAATTATCTACCAACTGGTATAAACACGTGTAATCAAAAATAAAACAATAATTTATCGATTGATTATAAGGTAAATAAAAATAAAAATAAAAATTATCCTTTCAAACAATCGACCTAACAGATTACAGCGCTCGTGAAATTGAAAACACGAAAACCCATGGAAAATCGATAAAAAACATTGAATATTCAACCGAGTTGTGGATGAAAGAACATGTTATTACGCTATGACTACCATTTATTCACCGTCATTAGGTGCTCGATAATTGTAATTTGTAATTCACAATTTTCTGGAATTTAATGCGTTTTCCTCTATAGTTAAATAAATATCCAATTCAGTCTGGTAATCATTCTATTTTTCATTTGATTTGTCTATTCAAATGAAATTACTTACATTCGTAGGATCTCGCACAAAACATTTCTACCTCTTCTGCAATCTACTTTATTCGTTTATAAAATTGTTAACCATACCAACCATACCAACAATTTAAAATTAAAATAAACTAGATGATAGATACATATTACAAAATAGTAGATACATATAGGAAATTTCAAAAATATTGTAATAAACGAAATGTTCCCCACGAATGATGGAAATTTTTCCTTTTCCTACATTTTCCTTCGTCGACATGAAAATAGCACGCTTGATGGAGCGTCGAAACGAATCCTTCTGCTCGTTATAACACGTGTTCTTCGATAATACCTTACCTGACTCTTTTTTATGCGCTCTTTTCATGAATATATTTTTTCTAGAACGACGAGCACGTGTCAATCTCGATCCTCTTGGGAAATTTATTTCGTATATATCGTGAGGATTCAGGATCATTTTTCAAACTTTCACGTGGTTGTGGTAATTTAAATGTAATTAGGCCATTGCATTATTGGTGAATTAAATTTTCTGTTTTTCTATATTCTATAAAATTAACTGAATGTTTTTATGGCGTATTTATAAAGAAAGGTACATTAAGTTCTGTGAGATAAAGTATGAATAATGGGGAGCTATATCTGTTAATAAAAAGTAGTAACAAAATATGCAAATGTATGCATAACATAATGAAAAAAATGTTAATTTTCCCGAGATTATCGGAAAATGCAAAAATGCAAAATCACAACTCGCATATTATTAATATCTAATTATTTGCTTTAGTTTCATTTATCGTCGTTTTTAGAGAGTTACATTAGAATTACATTAAAAATATAAATGTATATTTATAAGAAAATATTTTAAATTACTTTGCAGTTTCATCGAAATGTTGAACAACAATTTTACTTATTTTATTGTAGCAGGAAAATATCACAAGCTGCATTTCAGTCGACATTTCGATGTAACGACGAAACTTTTCGCTTTTTCCGCCGATTTTATGACAATTTTTATGCATGTTGCATTGCACAAAATATTTCTACAGTACTTACTGTTATTTTTTATGTTTCAGTGAGATTACATGACAGTATCCAAGAGGAAAATTTCCATTATTTAGTGTTCGATTTGTAAGTAACATAGTATTTTATTTTTATTATCTCAACGTGAAAATACTCGCTGTGATATAAATTTTTATAAATTATTTCGTTAACTTTAATAATTCCCTTAATTCATTTAATTATTCATATGTTATGAATTATCTAAATTTATTTTCCAATCCTTTTGTGTTCGATTATAGTAGAGATACTTAAATCGTCATAAAAGAGATCATAATAATTGGATATATGTATGCCTTTGTAAAAACCGTAACAATAAAACGGGTAATTATATATTATAACACTTACCATATACAACTTCGTAATAAAAGAAAACTTTAATGTTCGTCTGTTGGAAATATTTTTTTTTTTGTCTTATGAGTCCTTTCCCAGCCAACTAACATTTAATCAATGGGAAATATGCAATGAAAGTCAGAATTCATCGATTATTTATTAACGAAAGCATTCAATTATCTAGATTAGAACTAATTTATTTTCCTTGTAATATTCAGTGGGTACTTTGAAAATACCAGTTTCACTGTAAATTTAGCAGGTCTTTCATAAAGAATTTTCATCAATAAGACGTTTTTTAAGGGAAACATAATAAGAATTCCATCAGAAAAATTTGAAGTGAAAATCGAAGCAGACGCAGAAAAACTGAAAGAAAATAGTGATTGGCACCCTACGTGACGCAAGTGAATTTGATTTAGCTATTTTCGCGAAAATTGCCTCTTCGTCTGGTAAAATTTTAATGAAAAATTTCGATTCTTCCGTGAGAAAGTCTGGAAAGAATAATTTTCCGCGATATTAATATTTATTTACATATTGTTTCTTCTTAAATTTGATCTATGTCCGAGGATTTAAGTCGTTTGAGTTAACCAATTTAAAATGTCTAATTTAAAACGGTTCGTTTTACGCCATTCCCTCGGGCCTAACGACTTTTCCATCCGGCTCGTTTATTCGGAGAGTTTTCCGATAGATAATTAAATTTTCAAATTATTACGTCGACCCGGCCCCGAGTGCTCGAATCTTTTTTCAAAAATATACGGATAATACCCTTATATAATTCGCTAATTTTCTATTTCGAGTGGAAACTCATTAGGAGCACCAGTGGGGAATTTTCCTTAATCGTCAGATTGTAAAATTAAACGAAAGATTTTTCCGAGAAAATTCGCTGGGCATTATCTAGCTAAATTTTAGCCCTTCACTTGCAGTTGTCATTAGTAAATTTTTATGTTGGTATATATACAGGGTGTTTCATAAGTTTCATAACTTTTTCAACTGTGTATGAATCTCTTAATTCTAAGCCACTTTTTCAAATAAACTTTTTGAATAAGTATTCTAAAAAACTAAGAAGATAGAAAACTTTCAAATGTTTTCCAATACGTACCTGCTTTATGAAATTGATTTATTTTTCGATTTTTCTCTATCTTCTTTGTTTTTTAGAATATTCAAAAAGTTTTTTGATAAAGTTGCTTAGAATTAAGAGATTCATACACAGTTGAAAAATAAAAGTATCAACTTATGAAACACCCTGTATACAGGAAAATTCGTTCGGATTTGCTTCGATATTTCCTTTTGCAGGGTAACCGGCGGCGAATTATTCGAAGACATCGTAGCGAGAGAATTCTATTCAGAGGCCGATGCATCGCATTGTATACAACAAATTTTAGAATCGGTCAACCATTGTCATCAAAACGGCGTAGTGCATAGAGACCTTAAGGTATAATTAACTAGACACTTTAATTAAATACCCAGAAGCTTTTTCCTTGTAGCCCAAAAGCTCTAACTTGGATCATTTTGGAGAAAATTACGTTTTATGACAAAACAAATTGTAAAAAGTTTGTAACGAGTATGATATAAAATCGCTTCTTTGGTGAACAAAACTTGTTTTAAGAAGAATTTTTTTAATTAATTATGTCATATAATGTAATTTTTTACTTATAACATTTCGTTTTGTATGATCACCTGCAAGAATTTATTTGCCTTTATTTCCCCTAATGAAAAATGATGAGCCATTATTCATTCATCATCCTACTCTATCCTAGGTGATGAATAATTAATGCCTCAACAGTTTTAATTAATGTTTGTTCTATTATATTCAAAATTGTTGCTATTTCTGTTTTTTACAATTCTCCATTCAAGTTAGCGATTATTTTAGTAACAAACTCTAATAAAATTGAAGGACTTTGGGAGAACCATGGGAGTGAATTTAAGAGAAAAAAATTAACGTTTCGGTAACATTATTTGACAACGCCCGGTTTTAATGGCTATCTTCCGTCTCCGTTTTGCGCTCTTTTTTGGGTTAATTTTGTTAGATTTAATCCCATTGTGAAATGCTGTACGTCACTTATCTTTAAAATTCCCTTTTGTTCGTCGCATCCTCTTAGCCTTTTCGGAGAGCTCTCGCGGTTTTTTCCAGTAACCTCATTTGAATACGTTTCTTTAAATTAGTGTATCTACTCATTTTTGTGCGCCATCCTTTTCAAATTCGACTTAACAGATTTCGACTTCATTCAAACCGGTGCCCATGTTTCGATCGTCAAATGCACACGAAAAAATTCAAAAAAACATTCCACTTTACATGAGCGTCTAAAAAGCTTTTTAATCATTTGAAAATTCTGTCGCATTTGAATGGCATTTGCAGAAAAACAGGATGCTTTTTATGTTTACCTAATCGAATTCTCCCTCTTTTTTCCAGCCGGAAAATTTACTATTAGCTAGCAAACAGAAGGGAGCCGCCGTGAAATTGGCGGATTTCGGTTTGGCGATAGAGGTGCAAGGCGAGCAACAGGCGTGGTTCGGCTTCGCCGGTACGCCGGGCTATCTATCGCCGGAGGTGCTCAAGAAGGAACCCTACGGGAAACCCGTCGACATATGGGCCTGCGGCGTCATTTTGTACATTCTGCTCGTCGGTTATCCGCCGTTTTGGGACGAGGATCAGCACCGTTTGTACGCGCAAATCAAAGCTGGAGCATACGATGTAAGTATGATTTATTTCATGATAAATTGGAAAAAACGGTCGGAAGTTTAGGGATTTTAACAATTGACTAATTGTCAGTACTTAACACCTTCCAATACAATGGAATTTTTGACCAGTAATTATGAGAGAAGGATGCTAATTTGGAATACTGCATTATAAAAATATAGAAAAGCGCCAACTATTAACGAATACCAGTATAATGTAGTCTATGTATTAGGAAACAAATTAGGGGTGGTTTAGAAACAGCCAAATTAACAGATCCGTGACAAACTGCATCGTAATGAAAGTACTGACGAGAAACATTTCCAAGCAAGTAATAAATCGGCTTGTATTTTGTCTGAGACATATATTTTTAAGTTTAAATTTGCATAAATCTTCAGTTTAGGGTATCAGTTGTAAAAATCAGTGCTTAAATTAGAAATGATTCTAAACACCAATTCATAAAAGTATTTTGAGATAAAAATGGTTATGTTGCTAATTTGGAATACGATAGGTGAAGTTAATTTGGAATATTCCAAAGATATGCCCTCTTGGGTTAATGTAACACAAATCTACGGAATATGATTGTGTTTGTTTTTTCTGTAATAGAAAATTACCAATTACCGAAAATCAAGAGGGAGAGCAATGGGTGCAATATTTTATGTGCAAAGTCTGGGTGCACAGCGAAATTGCTGGCTATGACTCGGATTGCTACATTTGTGATACTCCAAGGACTAGAAAACAAAAATGATTTATAATTTAGATACTTCAGTTTAAAGCCAAATAACTAGTTAATTAAACTCAATTATCAAGGTGATTTGTAATTTGGAATAGCCCATTCCAAATTATATTCACTTTGGGTAAACTACGTCAACCTGCAATTTTATGAATAAACCAAAAATTATCCGACTTATAATAAGCCAAGATGATTAAATAATTTTATTTGAATAAAAAATATGTGTCTCTGTCTTGGAACTCAGTTTAAACTTTTTTATCTCTTAAACTCTGATTAATACGATTTTTTTTAAAGTGGTATTCCAAATTAGCATTCTTCCCTCTGTACATTTCTGTCAAGGGCTTACAAAATTAGAAAACATTATTTAGTCCCGGTTGTATATATTACAGGTGAACATTAGTTCAACTAAACTGCAAGTCAACTTTGAACCGAGTTCATTTGGGTTTTTGTTGTAAAGTGCAAGATCGACATTAGTTTGATTGAACGTAGTTCAGATGACGTTGGTTGTACTGAACTCCCTTATTTGTTATCTGAAATTTTATATTTGAACGTTTGCGGTGTTGATTCTATTTTGATGTCACTTTTGATATTCCGTTTATTTTGAATTATTTGGACTAAAACTATTTACATTTGAGAAGTTCTTGATAATTAATATCTAATCGAAATCTACATTTAAATTCAATATTGGACCATATTTATGTTATTTTTTAGTCGATACTTATGCCTATTGATGATTTTTTTATTGCAATAACGTTGTAAAACATTGTAAAACCGACCAATTTTCAAGTTGCGGTAGTTATAACCGCCAACTTAGTTTTCTTGAAAATTTTAAATCACTGACCCTCAGTCCATAAAATTTTTTTTTATAAAATTTTTTCGAATACCATGAGAGATACATGTTTTTCGCAAGATATAAAGAATGCTATAAATGAATAAAGCTCTTTTGCTTAAAGCTAAACTTTTGATATAAGTAATTTTGGTCAAATCGACTTATTATGATCCCACCAACATACAGTAGCTCTGTGTACAGGGAGTTTTGGGACACCCTGTATATATTTTTCTTGGATGATTTAATTCTACTTTTTAACATTTTCTATCATCCCTTGGTAATAATAAATAAAATTATGTAAGTATTAAATTTAATCTGTTTTATGTGTATTATTTTGTAAGTTGGCCACAATGCTTGGCAAATATACCTTCAATTATACAGGATGTCCCAACATAACCATCAATAATAATATTATAGCATTTCTGAAATCCTCCCAATGAACTCTTTGAATGAATATCTCTATGAATATCTATAGTAAAAAAATGACGGTCCCTGGAGAATGACTTTTTTTATTTACTTTGACTCCATACTAATAGGTAATCGAAACCTTTTTCGTTTCTAATGTCCCCAATTTTATTGTTATGGAAACATTTTCTCTACGATTTGTGAATATTTCTTTGACTGAATAACTATAGATTAATCATGATTTAAATCGTTTAGTATCCGAGTCCGGAATGGGATACGGTGACTCCGGAAGCGAAGAATCTCATCAATCAAATGCTGACCGTCAACCCGTCGAAACGAATCACAGCATCGGAGGCCCTGAAGCATCCTTGGATATGCGTACGTGAAATGATTATTAATTTTTTGCGAATGTACAGATCGGCAGATAGAGCAGCAGACGTAACCTGCGCATCTCACGTCTACAACTATTCCTGCCGATTTATGCATTAATACAATACAACAATTTTAAAATTTCGATTGTATTATACGGTTTTTTGTTGGGTTTTTTTCAGCAACGAGAACGCGTGGCTTCGGTGGTGCACAGACAAGAGACCGTCGACTGCCTCAAGAAATTCAATGCGCGGCGTAAACTCAAGGTAAGTTCGCGATAAAAGTGCTAATAAGATCGATGAGGCTCATCCTGACGTTGAATTACAGGGTGCCATCCTTACTACTATGCTGGCTACTCGTAATTTCTCAAGTAAGTTCATTTTGTTTGGGTATTTCTTGCGACTAATCGAATCGAATCCACAGTGTGTTCGAAAAATTCGTGAACTTTTATTAAGGATGACAGAAAAATTAAGAGAGCGTGAGTTAATCTATAGTTTTTATGGGTATTTTGTGTAGATAATTAAAATTGGCACAATAAATTGTTCACGAATTTTTGAGATCATTAAACTGTCTACTGTTTTTAATGAATTAAACTTTAATTGATTAGGTGAAACACAAAATAGTTCCACATTTTTGCCCCACACGCCATACATAACACGATTTAATTTTTGTTTTTGGGTTTTATTTCTACCTTTAAACGGTTTGTTTACCTGGAAAAGTTAGTGTTTTTTTTATTTTTTACTATATTGTGTCAGGAGGTTTTTTCATAATTAATTTCGATTTATTTAATGTTTTTTAGACAAAAAAATTTATTTGTGAAGATACTTTTACCATTTTTTTACTACAATTAACTTGTAAATACGTATTCTATTTTGATAATGGAATATTTCTGATATCGATAATTTTGTTCGTTGCCTAAAGTAATACGTATTTTCATTTATATTTTATTTTTACATAATTTGCTTTTATCGATTATACTACAGTTAGTAAAAAACACCAAATTAATGCCATACAAGAAATTAACGGTGACAATGCTAAATTGAATTTTCGAAATTCTCGTTTCACAGGAAAATGTGTAGGTAAATTAAATGTTACTGCTACTGGCTCTAATGGAAAATACTAAAATACCTAATGTTTTAATTGCATATTTACAATAAATTTTCTTAATTCCAAAATTAAAATAATAATTTGAAACTATATCTATTAATAACAAAATTTAAATTATATGTATCTATCAACTAGCAAGTATTTTATTTTTATGAAGTTAGTTACAATATTGTGTTGGAATCTACGGGGTGTCCGGAAAATGTGGGAAATCTCTTGGATCCAGATAGTACATGCACGACAAAATATTTTTATTTTATTCAATACCCTATATCTTAAAAACGGAAGCCGTTACGAAAATTTTTTACTGAGCAAACCCAACTTATTTTGTCATGTTCTATATGGATATCTGGATCGAGAGATTTCCCACATTTTCTGGGACACCCTGTATACTTGTTATTTTAGCACATTTTATTGATACTCACATTTCTGTATACAGATTGTTCTGATCCTCGAACGTTTGATTTGTTGAGAGATATTGAATTGAATTTTAAAATGTATTTAAAATGTATTCGTATTTTATTTATTTTCTAAAAATGTAAACGTTCTTCTCAGAACATCCTGTATGAAGACTCGCTTTGTACGATAATTTTACTGACTGTTTTATTAACAACTCTGAAACTTTTCTACTCTTTACTTGTCATATTTCTCAAATGACCGTTTCGATTTTCGGGAAAATCTATTTTCGCTTCGTTCCCGTAATTGAATTACAAAACGAAAAGCGAAATTTCAATTTTTCTTGTTTCTAACCGATCGACTTTCTGTTTGCCCCAATCCACTTTACCAAAAATAGTAAGAGGTAAATATTAACAGAATTCCGTTCTTGTGCTGGTCGATGTATTTTTTGAATATTCATTAAGTATGTCATAGAAGTATTTTTTAAATGTATTTAGCCGTAGAGAGAAATATCGTTTATTCCAGCTCAAGCTTATTTGGTAATTTTAACGACGAGTATCATCACATTTAAAACAGCGGAATTCAGTATTAACTATTTCATCATAAGTAGATACTCATATGTCCTAAATTAATTAGTACAACACACTATAAATTATAATTTTAGTTTTATAACTATAAACTTATACTGGATTCTGCGTATGTTTGTAGTTCGTTAATTAATTCCGCTTATCATAATCATTTCATATCTAATTACATTGAATTTGTCATCGGTATTATATTCTTTTTATTGTGTGAAAATACTTCCTGAACCACCTAATGTCATTAAATTTTTAGATTCGTTCCGTTTTTCAATTTTCAATATTTTCCTACATACGTGAATGAGTTTTAACAATTATTATTTCCTAGTTGGTTTACCTATAGATTTGAAGCAGAGCCGGATTTACTTCGTTTTAGAGAGTATCAAAACAAATTTCCATAATTATTATTTGTTAACAAACGAGTATATCCGACGCTGCCGTTTGATTAGATGATGCATTCAAGCATGTTTGAAATTAGAGGTTAATATTAGATGATTTATTTTTTTACGAAGTTAGACCCTGTTATTCTAGTTTATTAAGTGATTAATTAAACGATAATAAAGCGCGATAATCAAAAGAAACTATCTAAACCGTTGTAAATATTAGTTTCATTATTTTATTTATTATTTGCTCAACACTACACACTTTCAACACCTACACGCCTCTTATAAAAGAAAGGTGTCTTCAAATACAGTGTGTTAGTTCTTTCATAATTGTTATAATTCACTTTTTTGCAAGATCAGTCTTTCATAACAAAGAATTAACACTTTAATTTTGAACCCACCTAATTACATTCCTTCCTTAACGACAATTAAAATGATTTTCTTGGACAATGTTCCATTAAGAGGAGTCAGATAATAAATAAAGATTTTTGTTAGGTAACACTATAAAGAATAGGAATTATTTACTGCAAGTCCCTTAGAAATATGAAATGAAAACTGCAGCTTTATTTACAACTTTCTTAGTTATTCGACATTGTTCTCGTCTATTTACTGCGGCAAAGTTACCTAAAAGTTAACGATAATGAATTTTCTTCGTTTCGTATGGAAGTTATGAATGCTTAATTTCCTCATTGTGGCTCGTTAAGGAAGGGCTGTTGGAAAATACATTGAAACGTGCCGTTCTTACACCCCCACTATACAGTAGCCTTGCGTAATAATTTAGTGAATAGAGAGCATTGGGTAGTTGGTAACTCTTGTTTTATTGGTTGTGGCGGACTCGTTCGCGTCACTTCTCTACCTCACTTCACTCTTCGCCTTGATGCAACTAGAATGTGGTAAGAACGCTGCATCCCTGCATCAAAACGAAAATAATATTTCGATTACCATTTTTCCGTTTTTCTTTGTTTTTCTAATACATACCGAAAACCATGATACATCCATTTGTGTTCTTTTTTATTTAATTTTATCCGCTTTTACGTTTGTATATGGCGTAACATCAGCGAATTCGCGCCGAATACGGATCTGTCTATCGAATTCGAGCACGATCATAAAAACGTATTTTCGTGCTATCGAAGTAATCGTAAATTTTCTATTTGTGAAGTTTTTCGTTACGTTCTAATTCGATTTCTACAATGGTTGTTCAATAATTAAAGATGCCATTTTTAGAATATACTCCTATTGCCACTAAAAATTCATATTGAAATACTAATTGAAATAATGTTGTACGAGTAGATCCTTGTTTCTGTTCGTTTTACTGAAGTTACGCTTAGGTGTGAATGATGCTTATACACGCATGTATTTTTCTTCGATTTAATTATTACAGAAATTAAGACTTCATTATACATATTATAACGATATAATACAGTGCGATGGGTAATGTCTTTGTTGATTATATTAAGATGTTACTGTTCACCTGTATCGATTGAAATCACGGTTTCATCATTTCAGGCCTGCTCACGTCTCATTCGAAGCTTTATTTTTTCAGAACAGTTTCGAATATGCAAAAAAATATCATTTCATTTTGTACAGTATACCTATCGAGCTCATCAAAGATGTTGACGGTGGATAAATCATCCGAAATGTTGTTTTGTTGTTGTTGTTTTTTTTCTCGTGTAAAATGATGAATGTATTTAAGTCGCATTTACCCCGTTTACATACTAGTGCGGAGTTGAATCCGGATTGAACCCTAGATCGACTCTCATGTAAACACGGATCGAGTTGAAATCGTATTGACTCGTGCAATTTCTGACTGGGACGAGTCGAAATGATGTCTTAATACGCTCATACCGTTCAACCCTGTGTGTGTACGGAAAAACACATGTCAATCTCGATTCGATCTTTCAACTCTGCTTATAAACGAGGTAATTGACTCTATCAAAGTTGTACAGGCACCTTAAATATTTCATTGTTTTGCAAACGTTTTTTTTTTCGGATTGGAAAAATCGAATTGGCTTGTTTTTTTTGTTTTGAAATTTCTCGGATTTGTTTCTGATCCTTTTGCTCTTCCGAGGCTAACCGGCTGTTTGACTTTTAGGTAGAAGTATAATCGTCAAGAAGGGAGAAGGATCTCAAGTGAAGGAATCTACCGACAGCTCCACGACGTTGGAAGACGACGACATCAAAGGTAAGTCGAATTTGAACTATTATTTATCGATTTGTCGAATTAGAGTTCGCTATTTACTCACCCTAAAAGGTATTATCCTCGATAACTAGCACTTTGCCGAAATATTTATTGCGAATCGAACTAATCAAGAAAATACGGTAATCCTATTACTCAAATTAAAAAAGCTTTATTATTTAAAAGAGATTTTGGTTGTACAATTTACAGGATTACCTAATGTTCTTATCGAAAAAATTGCGAAAAAATTAGATAATTTACGTGCATATATACCTAAATGTTGTGTTTGTTTTTTGATATCGTTTTTACTCATCCATTTCACAATGAATATTTCATCACCCCTGTGTGTCCCCCATGTGTATTATATTAGCTGTGTCACGCCACCCCACATACCACTGGTTTATTTAAATAAAAAGTGCGATGTGTTTTTTTAAGTCATCTAATTTTTTTGATTCGTTAATAAATTTTACGACTTGCGCTTTTAAACATTCCATGCGTTTCGACAAAAGAAAGGACTGTTAAAAATTCCACGTTTGGCGTTAATTTATTTATGGGCTTTCGGTTATCGATTTCGTCACGAACGATTTTCTAATAGTATCAATTTCTATTTGTTTAATATCTATCAAATAAATGGGGAAGTTTATGATCGACGTCGATGAAAAAATTGTCTGGAATAAAAGTTTTGCATTATTTATTCAATCAATAGAGTCGAAATTTAACTATTATCATAAAGAATTTTTTGGTAGGTAAAATATCTTTTGTCAATTTTTCCAATAAACGTTTATAGAAAAATGTCGAAGGCAATTTATTTATAAAGGAAATTTATTTTGTTTTTGTAAAAGCTGAAAACTCGTTAGTTGAAGAAAAATGTTGAACGGTTTTCTCTCAGAAAATTTTAATAATTCTTGTTTATAATGAAACTTCCAAACGGGGATTTTTTAATAAATTTAATTACCAACGGAAAACACCTGCACCAAAATTGATCACCCTTTTGAATTATATACCTACAATTCAATAGTTTTAGTCACAGAATCACCAAATTTATTAGTGTTCCATTCGATATTCATTTAACTATACTAGTGTTAAAATTTTATCGTCGGATAGCGATGTATCGTTAAAAATCGAACAAAATAAAGCTCGTTTAACTCTTTGACGCCTCGATAATAGGAGTTATTCGTCGCTATTCGACGCTTTTAACTAATTTTCTTAAAAAAAATCACTTTGATGACTGCTAATCCTAATACATAAGTGTAACTGACGAAAAAAGAGATAACATGTTTATTTTCTGGGCCCGACGCTCAGAAGATAAGAAAGGCGGCGTCGACAGAAGTTCGACGGTAATACAGAAAGAACCCGAAGGTAAAGATTTCCTAATTTCCTTGAAATTTTTTTTCGTTTCGTTCATTTCTTTTACTTTTAATTTTCGTTGGAATCCTCGATCTTCCTTCGAATTGGAAAAATTTTTCATCGAAACGTACTACATAATTTTTTAATAATGAATTTAATATTTATCGTGGATATTTTTTCGTGTAGACGATAAATATGGCAAAATTGAATTGTTTTGCAAAAATAGTTCACACAATGTTTTATATTGCATACATATACAATGGATTATTTTATTAGGAACGTTTTATTTAAAAGCCTTTGTAGGTATTTTGTTGAAAATTAGGATTTATGAAACTACAAATTGAATAGAAATTTTCCGTTCTTTCTTTTTTATTGTGATTGTAAAGTTTTCCATTATAGAATTAATTGGTTTTTTTATGTAATTTTCATTAAAAACAGTTTTTCCAGTCCCTGAAGTTGAACATAAACTTGTGTTTTGTCCGTTTATTTAATTATAAATTTGAATTTTGGCTTTGAAATTAAATTCAAATTTTCAATTATACATAAATTCATTTTCAATAGTATGTAAACAAATTAGAGTCTATGAATTGCTGAATCTCGTTAAATATAATGAATGAAAATGTATTTCCTAACGCTATTTAATAATAATAACAAATCAGTGTTTTATTAATTATGCTTTCAGGTATTGACATAAAAATTATTCATTTTACTGAAACAAATTTTCGATGAAAAATTTATATCACTATTCCATTCGACTTCATTTGGCAACATTGGTATCAATTTTTTAAGCCACATATTCATAATTCGAATCAAAATGTTTCCAAATTTTGTACCTTTTTACAGTGTTGCTAAATATCCTTCCTCTTCCTACATTAACAGGTTTCCATTTCATTCTGTAGTTTTGACTAATTTTCTTCAATCCATTTATTTTTCAGTAAATTTAAATTAGTTTTAAACTATTTTAGTAACGAGTAAAGACCTGTTAACAATTTTATTCATTATCCTAAAACAATTTAATTATGTACTTTAAAAGCGATTTCGTTTAAACCACAGGAGGTTATCTAAAATTGCTAACATCGAATAAATATTCCCTTTTCTCAACTTTTATCGCTAAATAACATCAAAGATGTACCTAATCCCAATATAAATTTATACAGTGAATTAAATCCGTTAATTTCCCTTTGTAATCCAAAAAGGTTATACTAAAATATTATCGTCAGTCGGTGGGTAATTCGTAAAGTATTCCGATCACGAAAGTCGACGTTATTCAGGTCATTAATTACTTATCGATTTCGAAATCTACCTTACGATATCGAATGTAATATTGGAAAATTCGTTTTTTGGCAATTTTAGACTCATTTCCCTTGGAAATTATTTCCAGCCGCTTATATTAATTGCTTGATTGTTTTCCAAATTTTATACGAATTCATGGATAATAAATTTTTTCATATTTCAAAAAAACCAGCCGAATAAGTAGGATGTATAAAGATAAATTTAGAATGAAAATGCTGCTTTCAATTCCTCTCTTCATATTCTGTTTCCATCCAATTTCATATACTTTTGTACGCGAGGAAAGGAGATGGGATATTGAAGTTAATTTGCTAGTAACATTTCAATACTTGCTTCGAATTACAAGCATGATTTATTTGTATGTGTACATACATGTCTTATACATTAGAGCTTGCAATGTTTTCTCGTTTGCACTTAGAATTATTTTTATGTTAGTATGTAATTAGAATTTATGTTAGTGTTCTGATTCTTAAATATGTCGTATAACACACTTTCAATTGCTTAATTGTATTTATGTAATGTGAATTAAAAAATTAAGAAAGTTTCTATATATGGGGTTGAAAAAAACGCGAATTATTGATTCCGAAAGAGCCTTCCGGGTTTACCAGGGAACGTAACCGGACGCAATTCTTTCCCGTTCATTTTATAACTTTAACACATATCCCTCTAAAAATAGGTTCAGCATTATTTTCTTATGACCGCTTCGCTTCTGACCGATCAGTTTAATTTCGTACGGCCGGCGAAGCTCGCGATATTTTCGCGTGCAGCGCTCGAATTTGTTTATCGACATTGCATTTGTCTCGTCAAAACAGATTTGAAAATTGGTAAAAATTGGTTGCTGGAGTGGCATAATGTCCGCTCTGGCGGCGGTTTGGGCCACCGCAAAAAGAAGAGAAAGTAAGTTAAAAGTAGAAACACATATTCTCGGTTCTACCCCACTCGTTTACTACTCGTGTCATAAACTCCCGATTCGTTAATAAAGGCTTAAAACTTGATTAAAAAAATTGTTTCATATACCTGCCTATGTTGATTGGGTAAGTGTTTATGGTAGATGCAATAAAGCAAAGTTTCGATGTTTACGTTACTGTTAACATAATGTTTTAATTAGTGGGTTACGTTGCGATTAAAACCGTTTAATAAATAACGTCACGTGTCCGCATTATTATCGACAAATTCATTTTTGGAATCCACTCCAGTACGATTAGAGAGAGTATTTTTGATACGTAACACGACTGGCATTTCGCCACGTGCATCAAATCTTTCTACGTTGAAATTGCCTTTTGTGTTTGCTTTTACCTAATCATTCATGTAAAATGCGTCATGTTTGTTCTTGAGTTTCCATTAATCCATTGTTTTTTTTACGTACACGTAATATTCTGCAGGTAACCTTTATGAATATTGTTTACTTTAATTTCTTGTGGTTTTCTCTAATGGAAAACCTATCTCAAAGTTTAGCAGTATTAACACGAACTCTTCGGAATACCAATTATATGAATTTATATGTTTTTATGTACAGGGTATTGCGAAATTGATGCGAGAAACTTCAGTACCTATTCGTTGTTAAAATTTTGGTGGGTATTCCATAAAAAATGTATACAATCTTCACCTCTTCGAGACATCATCAAAAATAAACCCCCCCATCTTAATTTTCAATCACGAATTGGTTCAGGAATTTGTTCGCAACAAATTTGAAATACCCTAATGACCATTTTATTGAACTTGGTGAAACTTGCTAGGTCCAGGAACGCCTCCCCAATCGCCGAGAATAGGTCCAACGTCTTCTGGCTCTCCTTCCAGTTCTGTAAACGCGCCTAATGCTAGGCCGAACGCCTTAAATTTGGGCCAGGCTTTGTTACAAGGCGTCCAAGGTTAGGATGAAATTTGTGTGTTTTTGTCTTGGAGAGAAAGCTAACAAATTACTTATTGTTTTATTACTAACAACGTTTGTGGTTGGTTTTAAGTGAATTTTACATTTATTTTTCCTTATCCTAAAATAATTTAAAACTAAACGGTTTGTTGTGAAAAATAAATAACAGGAAAAAATAACATTCTTCAACAACAAAACCTTTCATCCACAAAATGGAAGGAATAGAGAGAGTTAGAAGAAATTGCTTATAGACAACATTCCTCGAATTATTAATGTGTTTTACGACTTATTGAAGAATCATTTTACAATGGTGCATATTTCGATATGGAATGAAAATTGATTTGTTTGCTTGCATGTCCGCTTTAAAACGAATGCACTTTAGGTGTGGATTTTTGGCGCGACGATATCGAAAAATGGCTAGAAGCTACCTTAGACTGTGAATCGAATAAGGAAGCAGGTTTGTTTTGCCTTTATCTTTTTCGTTTTCCTAACATTTCGCATTACTAAGCAAAAAATAACCGAAGTTTTATCTGAAACGCTTGATTTAACTTCTCATAGGAATTTTATTTTGATATTTAGACGATACAGTGGCGTATCAACGTCTCGAATCTTGCGATTTAGATGATGGTAAGGAAAGAATAGCTAAAGGAAGTATCTATTGTATTGATATTCAGTATTTACCACAATTTTGGTAATTTACAGCCTTAATCACTTGTAGTCAATCGATAGTATCTTTTCCGATACATCATTACATTATTCATAAATAAGAATATAATAATTCAATCCCCATCTATAACGGAATTCTACATTTTGTGACAATATCCTATTGGATTCAAAAAAATAATGATAGATCGGAAATGATCTAAAGAAGCAAAACACAGGCGAATTAGAATTTAGCAAATTTTAATAAAACGAGTCATCCGCATGATAAAAATCGAAAACAATGTCTTCAAAGTATTTCCTTCCGTTCGACAATTACAATTGATGGAAGCAATTTTTTGCACGTGGAAAATTTACTTTTATTATCTCGTTACTTCTTTTGATACATTTGATCTGTTCCTACAAAAATCGGAAATCAAAGAAAATAAGTCTCGCAAATAAAGTGTTCGATCGCCCATGCGACTAAATTAAAGCATGCTCACTGGGTTTCATCAAGTTGTGAATTCTTCGGGAGCAGAGCTGAGTTTACTACTTGATTTTGATGACTTCTTTTATTAAACAGGTATTTGCTAGTCCTTATTTCATTAACTGTTTTATTGGTTTCTCTTCTTATTTTATCATAAGTTCAATAATACAATTAAACAATATTAGGGGAAGTACCTGTTCAGTTATGAAGTGTAGGAATGCTGTTGAATTGCATTACTTTGTTGCACACGTTGTAAGTGACTCTGCATTTGTAATTTGTAATCGTTGTGGTAAAATTTAGTTAGGTAGGTATTCTAAAAATCATTCTTAACATTTATTAAAAATCGGCAATTAATAAAAGCAGGTAATTAAAATTTTTGTTTCTTTTATATCTTCGTCTATTTTATTCGTTTTAATCTATAAGAATTTTTGTAAAGGACAGATTGTTTTGGTATTTTTTAGTATAAAAAGTACGCTCCTTATTTAGTTTGCCTTGAGAAATATTTTATATTGGCTTAATTCTCGTTTTAATTTGGTCTAGAATTCATTCGAATAAAATTAATAACCATCTCTCTATTGATATATAAAAAAAAGAACTCATTAACCCTTTAAAAGCTGACTGAATTAGGCCAATGATTATACTTTAACCGCCTCATCTGAAATCTGAGTTTATTTGGCAATTAATGAAACTTAATTAGCTTGACGCGATCCGTTGATTCTTAATTATCATAGATGTTGATCGAAAATTGCTGTCATATTGTCTATTAAAAATAACATCGAATTGCAGACTTTGGACCGTCGCTGTACGTTTTACCTAGTTAATTTAATTGGACGATTTGTTTCAGCTGTTAAAAAATCTATCGGCGACAAATTGTCGGCAATAAAAAGGACTCTGAACATTCGATAATTAAATTCTGTGTAAGCTACGTTTGCTTGAACAAGAAATGGTCGAATTACTAATTCAATTTGGAAAATATAAGATCTTTTTCAATTAGAAAGGAACGTTTTATTCTTGGTGATAGATTATAATTTAGAAAACATTTATCGCGCATTCGCCATTATATCGAGTGTCTTTATTATATGGTTAACTATGTAGCTTTTGCCCGCGGCTTCGCTCGCGCAGGAAACCTACCTAAAGGGAGTACCTAATGGTTAAGACTATTTATTTTTTCAGTCTATGCTCAAAGTGCTTATTTATTACCTCGGGTAAATATCAACCGATTTTCAAAATTCTTTACTTTTACTTTTTTTGAGACTATTTCGAAATCTCTAAATTTTATTTTTGTGAGGTTTTGAAAAATCGTGATAAATGAAATTATAGCGCAGCGATGCCAGAATTATCGAATTTTGGGGAAAATTATGGTACAAATTGTAGTAAGTATACTCCAGCACAAATAAAAGACTAATTCAAATTAATGTTATAATGATGTATTTGAATTTTGAAAACTTATAATTACTTTTTTTTTATTGGAGTACACCTACGAAGGTTCGAATGAATAGTCGCCCCATAGTGATGAAACGGGAGTTCAGAGTTTGTATTGGGAAACAGTTTAATTAATTTTATGTCATGTCTTAGACTTCGAAATAACTGCCATTTTCGCAATCAACGTCCCAAAAAACCTAAATAACGACACCCATCTCGATTATATAGGTTTATTTACCCCATTTCACCCCCTAAGGGGTTGATTTTCGGAAAATCACGAAAGGCGTATTTGCTTATTTATTTTTGGGAATACTCCTACGAAGTTTCGAATCGAAATGTCTATTTAATATTGTTTCGCCATACAAATTTTGAACCAACATTTTACCCCTTTAGGGGTTGAATTTCGAAATATCATTCCTTATTCCTTGTATACATCATAAATGGAAACTCTGTGCAAAATTTCAGCTTTTTAGGTCCAACGGTTTGAGCTGGGCGTTGATGAGAGTGTCAGGACTTGTATTAGAAGATTATTTATTTTTCTATCATTTTCTTTCGTATCTAATATTTAATAATCATTCCTTGATTATTAGATACTATTTCTTTAGTTATCTTTCTTAACAAATGAATAGTGCAAAAAGGGTGAACAGTGCGAAGAAGTACGAATTGTTACGAAATGTTTTGAGTTCTTCGCAAAATGAATGTTAAAAATATGAAATTCTGTTGCTCGTTTGAATATTCTTCCATTAAGGATTCCATTACAGTCTTATTTTCTTCGAGAGGAGAGCTTTTACCAGTTCACGACCAATTACAAGTTATCATATTCAACGTAGGTTCATATATCTGCTTGGTTACAGCTCTGTTGCTATTTTGGTCTGAGCTTGGACGTCTTATAAAGTTGTTTTCATACATTTTAATAACAATAACGAGGTAGTATTCGAAATTCAAAGTATATATAATTGCGCAGAAATTCAGTAAAAAGCACTCGTGGTTACCATATAATCCAGGCGCTCGTATATGATCTTCCCAAGAGAAATATTCATACAGTAATAGCATAATTAAAAAAATTATACACAGTAACATCCAAATAAATCAAACTGTAATAAAATTAGCAAAAGGTACGTAGATAAATTGCTCGAAAACGGTAATTAATTAATTAGCTAAGCGTTATTTTCGTTTTGTTTTCTAACCACAAAACAGTCTGTCGCCTACTTGTATACCGATGGTTGTGCATGTTGTTTGCTTGTCGAAATAAACCATGGAAACTACTAACGAACGCTTGTTTGCAATTTTTATTTATAGAGATTCGGATTGTCTGTCCCGATAAGCCGTACACTCAACTATCCACAAACTCTCAAACCTCAGGTATGACATATTTTCCAACTATCAAATAATTTTAAGTAAGTTAATACTTGTTTATGATGTGTCCTACGACTCTTTCCTAAGTATTTCCTTCTCGGATCGAAAAATCAAATGCGATACTTTCGGTATTTATTGTGTGTATTTTTAGAGGTCGGTACGAATTCGCATGAAAACTTTAATAGAGTTTCAACTCTGATTCATCAAGCTTAATTTATTATTTTAAATAACTCTACTCTGCACAGAGTTTTAATAAAATTTATTTTCTTCTTTTATTAATTAATAAATAGGTATATATTCGGGCAATTTAAATATACATATAAAATTTGTTCTTTATCTTCTTTATCAAAAAAAATTACTGCTCTATTGTCATTTGAGATATTTATCATAAATTTTCGTTCGTTTCGTACCGAGCTTTTAACTTAATTTATCTTTTCTCTTTATTCATACGCTGTATTTGAATGCCAAATCAAATCTTACACGTTGATGCTTCAAAAATTTAAATTTTTCCCTAATTTAGCTTACTAAAGAGAAAATCAGGAAAAGCATTTTGAATAATAGAATTGAATTGTGTGCTATATCCATTTTCAAAATGTTCGTCTACTTCTCTTGCAATCGATATTCAATTTTGTATGAACTCTTTCCTGATCCTATGCATGATCTAAGTGACTTTCCTATTATAAACCAGTGGTAATTGGTACTCCATAATTTAGATCGCCTGGTTGTTTTGATGGTTTCACTGGTTGTGTTTTTTTTACTTGCGATTCCTTTTTACTAACGACAATCGATTTTTTCCACAGCTCGACGACAAGAAATCATCAAAATGACGGAACAGCTTATCGAAGCGATCAATACGGGCGATTTTGAAGCGTATACGTAAGTATTTTTGATCTTTTATTCATGCATTTGGTCACTACATAGAATTGCTAACCCATCGAAACTCTCCAATAGATCAAAGAAAAAAATTCTCTTTCAAATTGATTGATTATTTCTTATGTTTTCTTCCATTAAGAAAAATATGCGATCCACATTTGACCGCATTCGAGCCGGAGGCCATGGGAAATCTGGTAGAAGGTATGGATTTCCATAAATTCTACTTCGACAACGGTAAGGATTCCTAACCCGTTCGATTCGCTTCCAATTAATTCCATGTTATTGCAGTGCTTGGTAAAAATTGTAAAGCTGTAAATACCACTATCTTGAATCCCCATGTGCATCTGTTGGGCGAGGACGCCGCCTGCATCGCCTACGTTAGGTTAACGCAATATATGGACAAGTAATGTATTTTATTATAATTTATTATTCGTTAAGTTTGTGATGACTCCTGAAATGTTTCGCATTAATTTTGAAACGACCTTTGGATTGGACAAAAGTCCGGAATAAAATTATTATCTGTTGAACCAGTAACTTAAGGGGCTATACCAGTGTGACACTTTCAAAAAATCGATTTCTGTTTTTTTGGCTTATTCGATACTTTATGTTTTCAGAAATACCCTGTGAAAGTGGCAATGTCGTATCTTGAATAGTTTTTGAATGACAGCGTTCTAAAAGAGCGGCCGCTTGCAGATATAAATGGATAGTTGAACCTTTAAACGCGTTTTTCTCGAAACGACATTTTTTAAAGTTGCTGACATCATAACTCAAAGAGAAATTGGCCGATCGACTTCAAATTGAAACTGAGTATTCTTGAATATATTTACTATACAAGGACCTACGATCTTTTTGATTGGTTGAAAATTATCAATGTGGCATTAAAAAAACGACAATAATTTTTTGACCCCTAAAAACGACACTTTTCTTCAGAACTACGCCATTTTGTTAATTTTTGATATTTTTCAAAAATCTTTTAGGTCATTGAATAGGAAGTACCTTCAACATTAATAACCATTTTTAATTTTTTTGTTTCACCTACTCATTCGGCCGGAATCATGTCAGCAGTTGAGGAACTTTTTTTTGGCACCTCCGAAGACAACACACAACTCCGTTGTTTTTCAATATTTTTGTAAAATGAAAATCTTAAAATATAGCTGAAAATATACCTTATTATGTCCAAAAAACTTCAAAGCATTCTATGGAGTATTTTCTTTAAAAAAAAAATCGCGATAATCGCCTAATTTTTCATGGGTTACACTGGTATAGCCCCTTAAACAAAACACGCTGAAAGAAGTGAATTGATTTTACATTTGACTTATTTGTTGCCAATAAAATGATTTTATTTTTCTTCAACTCCTTAGCTGCAACCCTACCCAACTTTTTTCTTTCAAATGCAAAGGTATGTTGTCTGTAGTCATTGAAAAGCCCGTGAAAAATGGAATCTCAACATTTTTTTTCTTTTATTTTTGTAGTTATCGGGAAATGAGCAAAAAATTCTTTTAAAAACAGAAAAGTTACGAAAACCATTTTAGTGGCTATCAACGTAGCAGTTGTTAAAAATGTCCTCCACCCTCTACTTGACCATTTGGCGATTGGGCGATTGTAAAACCTAATATCAGTAGCCTATCTTTAATTTTGACTTTTTATTAAAAACAGACAAGCCAGGGCAGTCAGAACACCAAATTTTATTGATTTATAATAGCATCAACATTCGTTGGAATTTATGTTTTCAGAAAAAACTAAAACATAAAATGAGTTTAATTCAAATGCTGGAGTTACACGTATCAAGTAGCTAAAGCAAGTTACTAAATCAAGTAGCTAAATTTAGTTACTTGTATAGTGTGAATCACTTCGCAAGTACTAATTCAAATTTAGCTACTTGATTTAGTAACTTGCTTTAGCTACTTGATACGTGTAACTGCACCTTTAAAAGGTGCTCTTAAGCCATTGTTGAGCAGTGAACTTCAAAAAGTTTTTTTGCCTTGATAAATTATTGGGCTCAGTTTTTAGCATTTCTGTGTACAATTGAACTGAAACGTCTAGTTTATTAATTTGGGAGCCTGTCAAGTAGAGTGAGGAGGATATTTTCAACATCTGCTACGTTAATTCACCAATCGATAGCACTAAAAAGGTAGTATTTGTAACTTTTTTGTTTTTAAAAGAGTTTTTGGCTCATTTCTCAATAACCACATAAGTAAAAGAAAAAAGGAAGGTATGCTGAGATTCCATTCTTCAAGAGCTTTTCAATGACCCTACATAAGACATACCTTTGCATTTGAAAAAAAATATGGGTATTGTTCAGTTTGTTTAAAGTAGTCATATTTTTCACAAAATATTAAGGGGTGCGTTAATTTATTGGAGCAGTGTATGTCCAATGTAAAATCAATTCACATGTTTCAGCGTTTTTTGTTTAAGTTACTGGTTCAACAGATAAATATTAATTTTATTCCGGACTTTTGCCCAACTCTGTAGAGACCCTGTTAATAGGGTTCAAAGTAATAGGATTATGAGAGACATTTATATAACTTAGGGAGAAAAAATATGAGAGCACTCTAATTAAATGCCCGGCCATTTTTGCAATTCCCGAAAGGCTTTTCGTTTTTCGCTAAATTACGTTTTGTTGGAACCGCAGGCACGGCCAGGCGCACACCCACCAGTCGGAGGAGAGTCGCGTTTGGCACAAAAGGGACAACAAATGGCAGAACGTCCATTTCCATCGCAGCGGCGGCAACGGGGGCGCCGCCTTCGGATTCAGTTTACACAAATAGGACTGTTCGACGTGAAGAACGAGCTATAATGAATATTTAACGCAGATCTATCAACTGATTCTGTTGTCAGTGTCGAGATCTTTAACGGTGATGTGTGAGTCTCACGATTTCTCTCTATGTGTTTCCTTTCTGTTCTATTTTGCGTACTTAAATCTAGTACTTATTTGCCACAGGTGAATGTGAAAATGTAGACGGTTTCGACAGTAAAATACGGCCGTTATCGATTTGTTGTCATTTGGACCGATGCGAATTTCGTACAAGTCGTTCATCAATGCAATTATTCCCTCGCCATTTAGGATTTGTTGTGATGCCAAAACGGGTTTTTGTTTGGAACGCAATTACAGGTATTTCACGTTTTTTATTTATAAAAAAAGCGGATTTATTTTGAGCTATTACATAAACGTTCAAAAAATTCGCTTCATACAGCGTGTCCCGACATTAGCGCAACGTTTCTTCACAAATTATTAGATAAGATAAAATTAGGGAACTTGTATTTTTTATTTTTGACGAACGGATTCAACTTGTCCCAATTAAAACATACTGACCTATCAATTTTATCGCGTGGCCAAAATTTGCATCATTACTTTTGGGACACACTGTACAAATGACCGGACTCTACCTAAGAGATGATAACTAAAATATTAACTATAACTTAACTTTATTACGTCATATAACTTCATTATTTTAACGCATATTTATACTATAATACATACAAATACTACATACCTACAGTACGTAGCAGATACTATTATATTAATGGTAAAACTAAACAATTATTGAAACTGGTCAACCTTTTCTAACAGCAAAATAGTATGAACCTATTTTTACAAAATATACTGTTTCATGAAAACGTATTATTTTCCTCCTTTATAACGCTTCTAATTTTTATTCTTCTTCTTTAATTACCCTAACTTCTTTATATTTGTCCCTGTCTTTTATGTATTGGCATTTTATTGATGTTCAATCTTGTACGAAGCGTTCGGGAAGAATTGCACGCGTGAACCGTCGATTCCATTAGTGTTTTTATGCGATTTAAAAGAGATTAGAGATTTTTGATGTTATAACTAAGTAGTAGACGGATTTTTTAAAATGTAATTGATAAAACGACCCGCGAAAATACAGGGTAAATTAAAAAAAAATGTATAAATTTGTAAGCCTAATCTCTTTTAAGGTCGGATGCGTTGTAAGCATCATGGTAAATAAAAAAACAGAAATTAATAATGATATTTGAATTTATTCTAGTCTGTATATTTCGTTGATTTTTTCTTATTAAATAAGATTGCGAAGGAAATTTTATCCGGTCTTAATTTATTGTGCCATATTTCTAATTTCTTATTATAAATGTAATTATGATAGTTAAGGAGAATTTATTTAAATTTGAAAATCTGTACATAACCATTTTTGCTTATAAAAATAATATATTATATTATGTAAGCTGTTAATAATATATCAAACTATAGTCTAAATGAACTTTTCACACTTTAGGTAAGTTTCAGATAATATTAAAGAACAAAACGTTTAGATAGAATAATTTTAATTGCCAAAGATAGTACGAAGAATTTCTCAATAAACAAACGGGAATTTATTTAAAAAATACATTCATAAATCGCCGTCTCTGCATAGTTTATTTAAAAATCGCTTTTTTCCTGAACCTAGCAAAGAAATAGTGAACTATACAATAACCGGCGTATTAATTAATATTCAATCAAATACAAGGGTAATTTGGATTAACTGAAATATTTCCACGTTAAGAATTTACAACTCATTCTTATAGACGATATAGTTTTTTGTATTTAGGTAATATGGGAAAAAGTAAATGTAAACGAATGAAAAAAAAAAATAACAATTTGAATGCTGGGTAAATTAGTATAGTATATTTGTTGTTCGGCATTCAAGGTGTTATTTTACGCAGAAACAGTACAGAGGAATGTCGTTCGAGCTCTCGTAGATTAATTTGATAAAAAAATCCGTACTGAATTTTATGATCAACTTTTAATAGTATTATTTCGAATTGTTTTTATGAAGATAGGTAGCAATTTTAAGACGCTCGATTGTTTTCGCTACAATTTATTCGGCATTTAATTTCATGCGATTGTTTGAATTACAAATATACAAATAGGTTTTTAGCTCTCTCTCATATAAATAAAATTTTCACTGAAGTATTTGTACGTAATTGACTTTTACGTTTTTCATTTGTGATATTTTTTCATAAATTTTATGAACGAATAAGTGAGATAATCAAATGATTTTTATCGTAAGGATACGTGTAGAGAAATTGTATTATTAAAGCGATATAAACGACCTTTACGGTAAAAAATTATGAAATTCCAATTCAACGATTTGCGTCTTTTATGAAAAAATATCTAGAGCTTATTTGCTCTATTTGATGAGTATATTAACAAATTTAAAAATATTCACTCTTTGTCCTAGTATTTAAAATCATCTGTTTTTAGTAGTACTCTTCGCAAACGGGAAGTCCTTGAGGCTTTTTTTGCGTAGAATAATACATACTTGTAGTAGCAATTTTAACGATTATTTAGTCACTTCCATGAATTGACTTATTATTATAATATTTCAGGCCTAACGACTGAAATGTTTGAATTTCTTTTTCAAAAAAAGTACTACACTGTGTAGCATATAGTCAGATTGTTACTGTGAAAAAACTTGTATTGATATATTTTTCTTTCTTATTGACAATTCCTTTGGTCAAATATTCCAGCGATGTAAACGAGTAACGACATGGCTTTAATTATTACACTAACAAGCTATCATTTCTGTAGTTTATTTATAAATGAGGCGGGGTAATAAATCAATCAATTTGCCAAATTTCACCCTATACAGAGGCTATACAGAAGCTATCTGCCCAACACAGAAATTGAAAAAAAAATGTTCATGATAATATTTTATCTAATATTACTTTTGGATGGTTCACCATGTTATTGGTTCTGCAAGAATCAAGACGGCGGATTACTTCGGATCTTTTATGAATAGACTATAGTGTAATAATTAATAATTAATCGTCATCAAATGGTTCGCGGACGTGCTGGTTATTTAATCCGAGTTAGAAGCAAATTTATTTATAAACGAGTACAATTATGTATAAGTAATAATCAAAATACATCTTTGTAATATGTATCACTATTCACAATGAGCCTTGATCGGATTTTTGAAATGTGTCTGTTAAAAAAAACTTAGACTGATTATACAGGGTGTCCAATAACCTTCTGTCTAGGAGAAGTGCAAACTAATGTGACACTTAAAAATAGGAATATCTTAAGAATTGTTAGACTTTGTACTAGGCCAAATGTACCTTTTCTGATAGATCATAGAGTGCTTTGCCAGGCAAAAGGTTTATCCACTAATAACGGGACATCCTGCGTATATTTGTTTCCATGAATATTTCCTAGCGTGTCATCACTTTTGTCCTTTTTACCTACGTGAAAAGCGCATGTCTTGTCTCGGTGACGCATGGGGAAATATTCAACGAAACTCCTTATTTATTCCGAAATTTCCAAGGCTTCAATTGTATCGTGTTTTCAAGTTTACATTGCACACTTCTTGTTCTACCTTGTGCTGTGCAGTACTTATCGTTTCTAAGTTGTTTGCTGGAACGTTAGTTTGTTACTTAAGACTAAATTTGTTCGATTTACAGTCACAATCGACAAATTTAAACATGTACCGATTTTGACAAGCGGCAGCTAGTACAGGCTATTCGTATTTTCTGTCCGTAAAATCGAATGAAGTTCCAAAGTTTCTAGCTTTACAAAAATGTACGAGTATATCAATGATTTTTTTTGTACAGTTAACCTAAATAAACAAATGAGTGTCTACATATGTGATAAATATAAAAGAAGTCATTTATGTAATTCCTTACGAAAGTAGTACTTAACAAGCTCATTTGGAATAGTTTCGGGGTGTAAACAAAATTAATTGAACAAATTTTTGTTCCAATAGAGGTACTGATTTGTACTGAACTATCGTAGTATTGCTTTGCGCAAACGCAGTAAAGTTTAGAAGGGTTCGGTACCTTTATTGTGAATAACCTAGCGTAACAGAAGACAGAATTTGATTCCCAGTGGTTGTTTACTGCTTTAAAGGATTCAAATTGATGTCAACAGTACAAATAATCTTCAAATACCTAGAGAATGCCGTTAGGAAGTACTAGTCTTCATTAGTTGTTCTTGAAGGTACTTGATGATTTTGAACTGTAAAGTATCTTCTACATTATACTCATTTTGCTTTTAAAAATTAATTTATTAGAGCAAATCCACTATCACTATTATATTCATATTTTATCTTTTGATGCAATTTTTATCTTCTATTTTATTAATTTTATCTTGGCCATGAAAATATCGTCTATTTGTACATTCATTTACTCCTTATTTTGTTTCCTTTCTCTCCCATTGATCCTATGACTTTCTACAATAATTTCATTCGATCACAATTAATTTTTGTTTATGCACCGATTATAATACTAAGTTCTTTGGTGCAATTTGTTAATTGCATTATGAATAATTTTCGAATATTTATTTGGAGTTGTTGAATTGTTTTTTATATATTTTTGTTATAGTTTAAAAACGATGTTAAATTGATGTATATAAGGAATTAAGAAATTTTGCTTCTATCAATTTATAATGATGTATAATGTATGTTTTCCCTTAACAATCAAGTGTTAAAGTAAATCACTTTTATGGAAAATTATACTGAAAAAATTTTCACGTTGTTTTTATTACTGGAAGGGAGAGGGGCCCAAGAATTAGAATTTAAAACAGAAAACAAATTTTATTTAAAACAAAATACCTTTAAAAAATTATTTGGTCGTTCGTAAAGCGATCCCTTTTTTAATAAATATATTATTAAAAAAAATTATATAAGGTAACTAATCTATAATATATATAAAATATTAAAAAAATTCGCTAACTAGTCTTTGTCGTTATCGTCTTTATTGCTCTTTCTGCTATGGCAAGATTCCGAATCACAATCTCTAGACGAATAACTGAAAAAAATAAAAATTAGGATGTAATCATACGAATTTAAACAATGTACCTATTTCTTTAAACCGCCAAATTTTATTATACATTTTTTAATAGTGATCATCGTGTGTTCTGTAAAAGAAAAAGAAAAAAGAAAAACAAATTTTGCAAGAATTCGTGCGTGGTTCTCTCCATGTAGGAACTTTTACCGTGAGAAATTAATGAATTTTACTCAAATTTACTTAACCAATTCGTTACCACTATTTTATTCAACTTACATTATTTCTAAACTGGATTCACTGGTTTTCATGCCGTGTTCGGGCTCCGAAGAACCTGATCCGGAACCTAATTCTTCTAATAGATCTTCTTTCCTTTCTTCCGCATCCCCATCTTGCTCATCATTGGATGGAACGCTAGACATTTGCCATGCTGGAATCGATGGTGGGACCACTGGGCTATTTGCGACAGACGGGAATTGTTTCCTAAAAAATTAGATTAAAGTTAGAATAAATTAATTCAATTTTGATAATGTATGTAGATTAATGGGTTCACATGACCCCGATTTTTTACAATCTATCAACGAATTTTTAGTTGTGATTTATAAATACAGTAACTCTTTTAAATTGATAATAGTAGTTGTTTATCTATTTTTTTGGTTCATATACAGGATGTCTTGAATTTTAACAAAATTTCATACGAATATTTGTTTAAGAAGCACATATTTTCTTCATATTTTGCTTATTAATTTTCGTGACATCCTGCACATTTTTTGGGTCAATAAATTTCATTACCTTCCTAAAAGAAGTCCTTTCACGCTGGCAATTTCCGATTTTAATTCTATGAGTTGCCTTGATGTGTGGCTTTCAGACTCGTGAGTTATTCTATCAATTTCGACTTTAACGTTTTGTAGATCTTCTTTCAATTCTCCTACAGAGGATTTGACATTTTTATCTAATTCTTCGATGGTTTCTTTAACTGACTTTTTCTTTTTCCCGAATAAGAATGGAGCAATGTAACGCTGAAACGAATTAAAAAAATCACAATTATGAATAATTAACTATCCTTGAAAACCAGTAATCGCACTGTTTAAATATTTTATAATAAAACTAACCTCGTAAAATTTATTTATAACGTAGGCCACGATACTAAATATTGCGATGTTGTGTAGAATTTCTCGTACTTTATCGAATACACTCAACTGCATTTGATTTTGCGAATGGTATGGAATTAATGTATTACTGGGTAAAGGAGGTGGAAGACGGATCTGTTGCTCGTGATGAGCGTAAGCTCCCGATTTTTCGCATGCCATTTGGATTTCTTGATCTGTTAAACCTTTCCTTTGAAGAAATTTTTGTTTTTGAGCGAGCGGCGTATTCATTACATTAGGATTTTCTAGAAATTTTATGGCCGTTTGAACCTTAAAAAATTAACCGCATTCAATACATTAGAACACTGTATGGTACATTATCGTTATATTTCCAGTTGTCGAATATAAAGTGCTCACCATATCTTCTCTAATAGCCGGAGTCTCAACTGGGACATCTATCGAAGTGGAAGCCATTGTTTTATGTAATGTTATCTAAAGTTTTTTTGAGCAGTTCCACTTTCAAAGTCCAAACTGAACTCGACCACTGATACTAGGTGATAGGAATTAAATTAATATTTATTTCAATTTGATATTTGATGTCGTTTGAAGTTTGACCGAAATGACATGACAGATGACAATAAGGCGCATGTCAGTGTCAAACACTAGTGCCTTTAACAAATTTAATTTGCAGTCACTTAATTTTTTTTAGAACGTATAACAAATACCCCGTTTACATGCAGGATGCAGGCTTGAAGTCGGCTTGAATCCTAGATCGACTCTCTGTAAACACGGTAATATTATTATTGGGTTTTAATTTTTTACAGTAAAAATATTTTATTATATAAAAAGAAGAATATAACTTGCTGCTCATCCGGTGCCGGTGACACAAATGGTGGCGATTTCCGGCCAGCCATTTTGCCAGAATTTTGTCTCGTCGGTCATTTGACGTTTAGAGAAAAATTCTGATAATTGTTAGATTTCAACACTATTATATACACTTAAATGTAAAGTGGATATATAAGTAATCCTAAAAGATGGCTCGTTACAGTCAAAGACCCGAAAACGCTTTAAAGCGTGCCAATGGTAAGTTCGTAGCACTTTGCATATGGACCGAAAAATTCTCACGTTTATTTTATTTATTTTTAGAATTCATTGAAGTCGGAAAGCCGGCTAGAGCTCTTGATACGTTGCAAGAAGTATTCCGGAATAAAAAATGGGCCTACAATTGGTCGGAGTCCATATTAGAACCGATAATGTTCAAATATTTGGACCTCTGCGTGGAACTGAAAAAATCCCACATTGCCAAGGAAGGTCTATTCCAATACAGGAATATGTTTCAAACTGTGAATGTAGGTTCTCTAGAAAACGTTATAAGAGGATATTTACGAATGGCCGAAGAAAAGACTGAAAATGCCAGGGAGCAGTCGGCTCAGGCCGTTATCGATATTGATGATTTAGACAATCTGGCCACTCCTGAAAGTATCTTATTAAGGTAATTCATTGCAATAAATCTACATTTATATACTAACAATATATATTTTAGTGCTGTGTCAGGAGAAGATGCCCAAGATCGTTCCGATCGTACCATATTAACACCATGGGTTAAATTCCTATGGGAATCGTATTGCCAATGTTTGGAACTTCTACGTACCAACGCTCACGTCGAAAACCTTTACCACGACATCGCTAGAATGGCTTTTCAATTCTGTTTAAAATACAATAGAAAAACCGAGTTCAGAAAACTTTGCGATAAACTTAGGAAGCATCTCGAGGATATTTGCAAACTGCCCGCTCAAGTAGCAGCGAACGTTTCAATGTCTAAACCAGAAACCCAGCAACTCAATCTTGAGACGAGACTGCACCAACTCGACTTTGCCATACAAATGGAATTGTGGCAGGTGATATAACTAATGCTTTGATATAATTTTACTTATTTAATTTGTTTTTAATTTACTTCAGGAAGCCTACAAAGCTATTGAGGATATTCACAACTTGATGAACTTGTCGAAAAAAAGTCCTGTGCCCAAAACTATGGCGAATTATTACCAAAAATTGGCCATGGTATTTTGGAAAGCTGGTAATTACCTGTTCCACGCCGCTGCTTTATTCAAGCTCTTCCAGCTGTCTAAAGAAATGAAGAAGAACATCACAACGGAGGAATTGCAGAGAATGGCTTGTAGACTTCTAATTTCCACGCTTGCTATTCCTTTACCTTCAGCTCATCCGGAATTCGATAGATTCATCGAAACGGATAAATCTCCGCTGGAGAAAGCTCAGCGTTTAGCCGTTCTCCTGGGCTTATTCCAACCTCCTACTAGAGCAAGCCTACTCAAAGATCTTGTTCGTATTAACGTCGTTAACTTGGCAAGTCCTCAATTGCAAGAGCTGTACAATTGGCTCGAGGTCGACTTCCACCCTCTTCTCCTTTGCCAACGTGTTCACGAAGTCATCAAATCTCTCGAAGCGGATGACAATTCGATTCTACAACAGTACATACCTGCTTTGCAGGACGTTACGCTGGTCCGTTTGGTTAGACAAATAGCCCAAGTGTACCAGACCATCGAATTCGCGAGATTATTGGAAATCGCCAAATTCACAACGCCGTTTCATTTAGAAAGACTACTCGTCGATTGCGTGAGGCACAATGATATGCAAATAAGAATTGACCACGGGAAAAGTTGCATACATTTCGGTATGGATTTGAGCGAAAGCCAGAGGGAGGACAAGCCGGAAGGGCCAACTTTGCAAGTTATGCCTAGCGAGCAAGTTAGGAATCAACTCGTTAACATGTCTACTGTTCTCAATCAAGCTACCCACATTATTAATCCCAACAAAAAGAAGGTAATAATTTAGATAATTTATGAACGTTATAGTTATAGTTTGTATTTTTCAGTTGGAAAGAGAGAAGCTTCGTATGGCCATGGTTCAAAATTACCACGAAACGAAGGTTCGAGAACACCAAAAGATACTGCAGAGACACAAAATCATCGAGGACAGAAAAGAGTATATCGAAAGATTGAACACCGTCCGCGAGGAAGAGGAACAGAAGAAGTAAGCTAATTCAATTAAACATTGGTTTAGAGTGTAAATATTTTTCATTTCAGGTTGGAAGAGATGCAAAGACAGCACATTATGGCCGAGCAAAAGCGTCTAGAGCAAGAGCGAGAAGAACGCGAAAGAAAGCGGGCCCTAAATGAAATCCAGCAAATCAAAGACAGGCATTTGAAGGAGAAATTGCAGCAAATTAGCCAAACAGGACATGGACAGAAGATTCTTAAGAAACTAGACGAAGATGTACGTATTCTATTTATTCCTCTAGAAAAAATGGTTATTGATTAATTCATTAATTCTTAAGTTACTACTTATAAAGCGACTAATTTTTTGCGTTCTTTAGGATATAAAGAAATTGGATGCAGATCAAATAGCGGCCAAAGAAGCGGAAGAATTGCAAAAGGAGCGCCGAGAACTCCAAGCCAAGTTGAAATCCCAAGAGAAGAAAGTCGATTACTTTGAGCGCGCCAAACGCTTGGAGGAGATCCCGCTGCTCCAAGCCAGCATGAAGGAAAGGCAATTGCAGGATCAAAACTTCTGGGAGCAACAGGAAAAAGAAAGAATCGCCGCGGCTATCGAGGAGCGCAAACTGGCCGTTGCCACTAGAGACAGGCTGTTACGCATGAAGGGCGATAAGGATGAGTTCCTCAACAAATTGAAGAAAGAGAGGAACACTGTGTACGAAGATAAGCTGAAGGAATTCGAAGC
The DNA here is from genome assembly GCA_917563865.1 of Phyllotreta cruciferae. Lineage (NCBI taxonomy): Eukaryota > Metazoa > Arthropoda > Insecta > Coleoptera > Chrysomelidae > Phyllotreta > Phyllotreta cruciferae. Next base: position 6,611,747 of record OU830613.1, read on the forward strand.
CCTGTTGTCCGAGACTAGAGTTAAGAGATTGTACGAAAGGAAGGTTGCTAGGAAGGAGGAGAGGCGCATCAAGTACATCAAAGAAAAGCAGGAGGAAGCGGAAAGGCGCGAAGCCGAGCGGATACTTCGCGAAGAAGAGGAACAACTGAGAAGGGAGGAAGAGGAGCGCAGGGAACGCGAAGAGAGGGAGCGTATGCTGAAGGAGGAACAAGAAAAGGTCGAAAAAGAGAAACAAGAGATGCTGAACAGAACCAGCAAGATACAAAAGGAGAGATTGGAGGAGATCGAACGGAAATTGGCGAAGGAAAAGGAAACGACGTATCCTCCCAAAGAATCTTCCTCGTGGCGAAAGGGCGAAACTAAAGGGCGGGATTCCTCATCGTGGAGGACCGACGAACCTCCCAAAAAAGCGGAGGCTTGGAAACGTAAGTACTTAATAGATAATATTCGCTCATCTATTTGATTTTTAACGACTACGAATTTTTAGCTACACGTTTTCGCGGTAGCGCCAATCCTGCCGATGATGCTGCTTCGAAAGGTGACAGCTGGAGAAACGAGGAGAAAAAAGAAGAGGGAGCCAGGGAGAGGCCCGACGAAAAGAAATTCGAGCGCCGCGACTTCGGCAGGGACAGAGAACCGCGCGAGAGATTCGGCGATAGGGAAAAAGGATTTTCCAGAGATAACAGAGAACGTAGGGACGATAGAGATCGCAGAGACGATAGGGATCGCAGAGATGATAGAGATCGTAGAGACGAAGGGGAACGTAGAGGTGAAAGAGATCGCAAGGACGACAAGAAAGGCGAGGAGAGTTCGTGGCGTAATATGAGATCGGCTCCGAGAAACGATGATGAACGCAGATCGACGCCAGCTAGGGGATCGGATAATGCATGGCGGTCTAGTAAGGACAACGATCGTAGGGAGGATTCGAAAAGGGAAGAAAGGCGTCCTCAAATGACCAGAGAAAAACGTAAGTTTGACGGTTTTTTGGCAGTATCATTAAAATTGTTAACTGATTTTTTTCCTAACAGCTGCTCAGCCTGAAGCTGAAGACGGTTGGTCCCAAGTATCAGGAAAGCGACGTTGAACGCCGAAATGCGTATGTTAAATCAAAAATATAACCATTGCTTTTAATTACAGGTTACAGATTCTGGGAAGAGTTGATTTAATAATAATTATGTTTAAATGCATATAAAGGCGTTTATTTAAGATAACGCTATGTAGTAGATAACATTTTTATTAATAAATTGTCTAGTAAATTGGTGTATTTGAATAATGGAACCCTTTAAGATACTCGGTATGTTGGGTGTTGTAAATTTAATTGGGATGGAAATGCAAAACCGCCTTTCCCAAAAAGGGTAATTTTGATGGTAAAGGCGCATTTAGACGTATCCAGTAGCTGGCGCCAGTATCACTGGACTGCCAATTCTTGGCTGGCAAAGCGCTGGAGCCAGATCGTTTACACGTATCCAGTAGCTGTAGCCAGTCTTACTGGCCAGCCAATTCTTGGCTGGCAAAGCGCTGGAGCCCTGTCGTTTACACGAAACCAGTCAATTCTGAGTTTTCATTGACGTATCATCATAAAAAATGAATTCGAGAAAAATGCGTGTGTTAAAAACGAAAATTGTAAAAAACATGTGTATGTTACTAAAAGAAGAGCTAAGAAACATGTTAGATGAAGAAAATCAAAAGAAGAAGCGACTTTGGGTGAGAAAATGGATCAGTGATAGATCTATAGTAGGAGGGTCGGCTTTGCTGTGAATCAACTTAGAATAGAAGATCCCTCCGAGTACAGGCTGGCGTTACGACAGAAAATTTTGACGAGGTACTTTCCATGATAGAGAGCTCGATTCAGCGTCAAGATACTATAATCAGAAAGGCATTACCAGCAAAAATAAAATTAGAAATAACATTGACCTACTTAGCTACAGGAATGTCTTACCGAAGCTTAAGCCACTTTTATCGTGTTTCCAAACCATCCATATCGCAACTAATACCGGAAGTTTGTCGAGCAATTTATACGGGATTAAAACAATTTATTAAGGTAAAGTATTTATTTCAACCAAGTTTAATTAACCCATATTAGTAAAAGCTCGCGCTATAATATCATTATCACTATTAATGGTTTGTTTGCTTTGGTCGAGATTATGGTATGAAGGTGGCGAAAACTCGCTGTTTTCGTTGAGGTGGAAAGTAGAAGAACTTGTAGTGTTTGATGGACTAATTTCTGGCGGAGAGCAGTACAAAGCTGACTGGTAGTTGTTGTATGACTGTTGCTGAGTCTGAGTTCTAGTTTCTAGTAGAAGTTGTAGGATCTTATTGAGATAACTGCGTATTTGGAAGCTGCAGCTGCATTGATTGGGAAAACCCAGGATTTTGATCAGAAAATGCAGAATTAAATTTTTTGGCTCGTATATCGTCAAGTCTGCATTGAGTTAATATGATCTGTATTTTTTCCTGAGCAATCGTTGCCTGTTCTTCTGACAGCTTTTTCAATTGGGCTGATACTCATTCCAAAAACATCATATTCACTTTCCTCGGCTCCTTTCATATTCTTGTCTATATTTTTCAAATCATTGATCATTGCAGCCATTTGTGATACTTTACTGCGCTTAGATCTTTTTAAGGATGGCTTGTTACCGGAAGATGGAGTTATACTTGGAGATGCAGCATTTTCCCTTAAAACATATCTGATGAAGCCCTATCCAGGAGTAAACCTCAGTGCAGAAGAAAAAATATTTAACTACAGGCTATCGCGTGCCAGACGTATAATCGAAAATGCTTTTGGAATCTTAGTAGATTCCGTATTTTTGAAAAGCCAATACCTACTAGTTTGGATACAGTAGATGCAATCGTTTTTGCAGCTTGTGCACTCCATAATTGGCTGCGAAAAAAATCTAAATCTTACATACCTCCAACATGTATAGATAGGGACGATCAAGATGGAAATGTTATACCTGGAGGTTCCTGGAGAAACATAACTGCCTTACAAAGTATCTCAAATCAAGGAAGTAACCATTCAACAATTTAGTCGCGCACTTTAATAATTTTCATTAATAGATTGATAATGTCAATACAATTCGTCATATTCGAGAATTTTTATATAAAATATTGAATATAAATTTTCTTACCGTAGTTGTTCGTCTTACTGCTACATTCTTGATGAACGAATTTAATTCATCAAACCATTTTACTTTCGGTACATAAACGTCCCCTCCAGCGCCAGATCTGGTCGATTTTTCGATTTTATCGACTTCTAAATAGTATGTACTTCTAATACGTTTATTTTGTTTTTGAATTTCTTGTAGAACCGATGTACGCGTTTCTTTGTTTTTATATGCGCCGCATCGGATATTCCACAAGCATTCCTGTTCTCTGTATAGTTCAACAAGCTTAAACGTTTCTTTTTCTTTGAATTTGCGGGCCATTTTATGAAAAATTTTATCAAAAATTACCAATACTCCAATAAACAAAACGCCAATGTTCAGCTTTCGTAGGTTTTGACAGCGAGACATCCAGAGACAGCGAATGACGCCAACGTGTTCAGACGTTGCCTGCAACACTAGCGCGGGTGTCAAGGGGTAAGGGGTTGGCAGCTATTGGCAAGAAAAATAGTCGCGCTCTCTATTCGCTCCAGCGCTGGCGGCTAGTGCTGGACTGCAACTACTTACAAAAAAGTATTCACACGATGCCAGTAATATGACAGTGAAACTGGCGCCAGCTACTGGATACGTCTAAATGCGTCTTAACTCTTTTAATATTTCAATTAAATCCACGGAGGTTTATTAATATGACACTTTATATCCAATCGAAACTTGCAGATATAAATCATTTTATGCATACATATAAAATAATTGATATAACAAATTTATTATTATTAAAATTAAGATAATTCTTACATAAATAATTTCAGTCGAAACTGTAGACAACTGCAACTACTAATGTTCTAACGTAAAACATAAAAAATGATAATTGGAATGAAATCAGAATCGCCCATATGGCCTTTGTATACGACCTCTCGTCCTTCTAGCCACGGTTCGTCCTTGAGAATTTCCTGGGGATAATCCCCTACCCCTATCTAAAATGAACATGAAAAGTTGCAGATGAGTTTGACAATGTTTTTTATCTCTCATTACCTTGGTTCCTTTGAGATGGTAATCTATCGTCCCAAACTATAGGCGTCGGCGCGCTCCGTTGCAGATGACCTCTAGGCATTGATCTAATTGATCTGCGAGCAGAATTTATACCTCTTACCAATCGTCTTGAATTCGTACTTGGGCTTGCCTCAGCCTCGCGACCTTCTTCTTCCCCTTCTTCGGCTACATGCGCTTTTTCTCCTTCAGAACTCACCTGTAGAAACAAACATTTCAAATATTCCATAGGTTAATCTCCTAAGTATATACTTACGCCATCGTCTCCTTCAAGAATTTCTTCGTTCTGCTCCATTTGTTTGGAACTTTCCGAAGACGTTCCGGCAACACCAGGAGGTCCCATATCACCGGAACTACCTTCTCCGCCCGTTTCATTATCATCCACTTCTCTACTGATCACGATCGAAGGAATTTCCGCTAAGAACACATTACAAACGTTATGAAACTTTTTCGAAAATTAAACGCCAAATACTCACCATCGGACTGTGTCATCTGATTGACGCCTTGGTCCTCGCCTCCGGGAATCCCTTCCTGCGGGGAACTCTGCAACGGCGTCGTCGGCACGCTCCTGCCCGTACCTGCAACAACGAAACGGATTGTATTAAACATTTTCGGATCGGCACGTGGTTTTCCATACTGTTATCATCCGAATGCCCCGGCGGTTCGACGAGCGTCTGCTCCGGAACGTTCTCGATACCGCTCGAACCGGCGACGTTCGAACCCGTCGATGATTCGTTAAAAGTAAATCGGCCACTGGTCGGTACGTGCGGCGAACTCACCTATGAATTGCATTGTACAAATGAGAGACGGCACCGGAATAACCAACGCAAATATGATTTTAATCGCTTACTTTCAATTGAGAAAAATACAGGTAACATACTAGTCGTGTTAATGGATTTAAAGTTCTCTAAATATGTACTACCTAATTAATAATCTCAAGTAAAGTACATACACATGTAAAGAGTGTCCCAATAAAAGCGCTGGAATTAATATTAAAGAAAAACATTTATTTTTTGAATTTAAAGCGTACCTACATTTTTTTTGGGTATAGAACTTTCAATCTAAAAGCAATTCCCAAATCCTGAGAAAACTACTGAATATTTTTCAAAAACTCAAAAACGTTTTTAAAGAATGGGTTTAAAAATAAGCAGGAAAGTATTTGTAAAAAAATGAATATATTCCTAGTATAAAGGGAAGCGACTGAAAATCGTAAATTTGACGACATATTTTAATTCTAAAAAATCGCAACTTAGGGCTTCATCGATCTGAATAACTTTCCTGAAAAAACCGATTTTAAAAATATCAATTGGTTTCGATAAAAAATTGAAAATACAAAAGCGTTATCAGACGGTACGTTGTCTCTCTTGTATACTATACGGAGTGACAAATTTTTCTCGGTACACTCTATAGAAACAAAATATCAATCATAATGTAAGATAGTGAGGAATAGAAAATACTTTCAATACTAACATAAAATGGGCGTGGCGGCTTCAGGGCGTCATAGTATCATATGCTCTCTTTATTCCATACATTGCAAAATAATTAACTGTTTCATCAACTCGATGTACCACGACGACTTGGACACAATCACCCTTATTCAGCACTCATTTTTAAAAGTTAAACATGCGTCTTTAACATGACATTTGTACATTGTTGTTATGGAGTAACTAAGGACATTGTTTACGTTAAAGTCGCTCGCTAAAGCTATGGGGCCGTATTCAGCGCCTTATTTTAAGCTAAACACGTGTTTAGCGAGCATTTTAACGTTACGGATTTTAACGTAACACATGTTTAGCGAACGTAAACAATGCCCCGTATTCAGCGCTCCATTTTAAATTTAAAGTCATGTTTACCGATCGCCTTTAACTTGACAGTTCTACATTGTTGTTATGGAGTAACTAAGGACATTGTTTACGTTAAAGTCGATCGCTTAAAATGGGTTTAACGTTAAAATGGGGCGCTGAATACAGACCATTGTCCTTAATTACTCCATAATAACATGTACAACTGTCATTATGTCAATAGGCCAAGGTATAGGCATTGAGAATAACGTTCTTGTGACAAAAACTGCCGAAATTCGTGAATTCGTCATTATTCCTATAGGTTGCCATAGCAACCTCGGCGACCGGCCAAGAAACCCGGTTTTCGGCCGTTTTTCGCGAACTTCAGTGTTTTTACAGTGCATTCTTCCAGGCCTCTGATAGAAAAACTGAAATATACGTCTTGTAGTGCACGATGTCAACTTTTCAAAACTTTTTTGAAATTTTTACGTTACTTACGGTAACGCATACAGGCTTCTTGGAAAAATGCGCACTGCAAACTTTCAATCGCGATTTCGCGAAAACTAATAATCTGACAGCTCCCACCTTTGCCACATATAAAGAAAACTATAAACCCTACTTTGCCTCAAAATTTTAGTGCTCCAGCTCAAAAAATTACAGAGCTTTGAATTTTCGAAAAAACGCCTAATTTTCCGGTTTTTCATAAATTTTCCAGGATCTAATTATCTGATTGAGACGTTCAGCCTCTCATTCTGTAGATATTTTAATTTTCTACAAATCATTCCATTGAGGCATTCCGATTGCTCCATAAATTTCAAAGTTACAAGCAAAAAAAGAAAAAAAACTCTCAAACAAAATGACCGGAAACTCGAGTGAAAAACACATACCTATTAATCTGCTTATTTTCTTTTATATCATCGCACAATCGGTTTGCTACTACTATTTTTGTCATGCAAAAATGCTGGACACCTTGGTCTAATATTCATTTCCCATTTATTTAATTATACGATGAGTGGAAACGGGACTTGGTCGAGCGAAAACGACGAGGCATTCATTGATTTTATCAAAAATCATGACGCATTGTATAAAGTAAAATCAAAAAACTAAAACCAAAATTTGAAACGCACCCTCAGTATCACGATTTATAAACATCGCACTCTCCTCCCAGCTATTTTTTTCCTCTTCCGATGACTCTTCTTCATCCAAACATACTAATAATGCTATGTCCAAATCGTCCATTTTCCACCAGAGCACAACATACAACTCGAGTGAATACGATTGAATACTGTCGAACCAATTAATTTGAACCATGCCTTGGTCACAGTAAAGACGGCCTTTAGTAACCACCGTCATATGACGGACGCTGGAAAACTCCACCGCTTTTCTAGGAAACCATAGCTTTAACATCTATTTAACGTTAAAATAGGCCGCTGAATACGGGCCAATGTATATTGCATACCAGTCATCCAACATCGAGTCGATGAAACAGTTAATTATTTTGCAATGTATCGAACAAAGAGCGCATATACTGGTCCCGTCAGGTAAACCGACTGGTAAGTCCCGACTGGTAAGTCTGCCCATGGGTGCAAGAAAGACAAATGCCATTGGACATATATAACGGAAAGAGACGAAGAGCCAACTCAGCCGAGCTTCCACTCCGAATTGCACTCACTCGCTCCCGCATTCATACCTAATGTGATTTTATGCTCTTCGTTCCACTCTTAGAAACGTAGGCCTTGCGTTGGAAACTGACGGTATGATACTATGACGCGCTGGATCCACGCCTGCTTTATGTTGTAGTATTGAAAGTGTATTCTATTTCTCACTATCTTACATTTTGATTGAGAGTCTCTTCCGAGAGTGTTCCGACAAAAAATTGCCACTCTGTATACTCTACTTCATATTCGCAGAATTGGAAGTCAACAGTAAAAATTTTGGAGGTATGCTCTTAAGCAAATACTTTTATTTCAACAGAAAGACAAATAGTTCCGATTAAACGGGAAATACGACATCAAGCAAATGGCCACCATGAAAGCTCTGGCACAGGGTTATTCTTTTGTTGAAACTTTGAATAACGTTTTCGCAGTTTTTGTGGCACCAATTGGATGAAATTGATGTGGAGGACATGTTTTTCCAGCAAGACCTGCCACACAGCACGTGAAACAACTGCAAGTTTCCCGGTCGTGCCATTTCTTGATTTGGTGATCAACATTGGCCAGCAAGATCGTACGATCTAACGCCGATTGACTTTTTTCTATGGGGCAATGTGATGGAAAAGGTGTATTGGAATAAGCCTGAAACAGTTGGACATCTTAAAAAGGAAATACGACGCGTTATTGGTGAAATACAGCCAAATTTATGCGAAAACGTTATTCAAAGTTTCAACAAAAGAATAACCCTGTACCAGAGGCTTCATGGTGGCCATTTTCCTGATGTCGTATTTCACGATCCATTTTAAAGCCCCATTTTTAAGTTAAATACTTGTTTAGCAAGCGCCTTGAACTTGACAGTTGTACATTGTTGTCATGGAGTGACTAAGGACATTGTTTACGTTAAAGTTGCTCGCTAAACATGCGTCGTTAACGTTAAAATGGGGCGCTGATTACGGGCCAATGTGTTTTTCTTTAAAATTATATCCGACGCTCTCGTTGTGACACCCTTTACATGTATTAATAAAAATCTAAGCGATTAAAATCAGTTATTTGATCAAATTCCCTTCTATATGCATTCCAACTCACCGCCTCACCGAAACCATCGGATCTCCGTGGGACGTAAAGCGTCGGCGTCGATGGAACGATACCATCATCTCCAATTTCCTCGAGACCGTGACCGTACGATATTAGATGAGACTGTTGTCTAGACGGTAAAGGTGCGACGGATCTCGAACGAGAAAACGACGCTACAGTCATCGAAACGGAAGTCGACACTTGCGATATCGCTACACCGCTACTAATACTCGTTCCTGATATTCAATAAACAATACGTAAACTAAACTATAAACTGGATTTTCTTAAGGAAAACAAAATTGCAAACGTACAATATTCTATTACGTGTACGGTTGTGTGTCTATGTTGTAAGAATACAATGTTTAAATGCCATTCTCAAATACCATTTTTACATGAAGGGTTGAAAGATTGAGTTGAGTTTTTTGACTCGTGTTTTTATGACACAGGATTGAGTTGAGCTCGAGTTCAAGTATATACCATGTTTACATGCAGGGTTGTAAGATTGAGTTGAGATCGAGTTCAAGCTTACATAGTTGAAGAGCTAGCTAATCATAACCTTATATTATGTGGTGTTATCGGATAGTTATTTTTAATTAAATTTCGTGTGGAAAATGACTATACTCCGGTCCCGAATTAACTGGCAGTGACTCATTTTTCAAATTCTGACGGCTCAAGATGTGGATTCTGTCGAAAACCAGCGGCGTGAAATAAAAATAAAAAATAATTCATAAATAGTATTTAATTCAAACAAAATGCATTTATTTCTATTTTTTAGTGTTAATATTGAATACTTTTATAGGATTTTTGTTGTTAGTTAAATATTAATAACATAACTAATTAATTATTACAATATAAAACCAATTCATCGAAACGCCTCTGTTTAAGCGAAAATCGGAGTTGACAGACGAACAGCTGATCGAAGGTTGTCATCTTGGTGTTAAAGAAACTGTTCATTTTTTAACGAGGCGGCACAATACCCGAAATTTTCAGCGGAGAGCGAATTTTCAATGTTATTCCCACTATTAACATGTCGTGCCTCATATTTTTATTTGTTTTCGAAGTATACTATAAGTCACTGCTAGTTATTTTCCATACCAGAGTATAGTGCTAAAGAAAATCTTATTTTTGCAGCTTGTGCTAGTTACGTTAATGATTAATGTGATATAGAAACTTTTAATATCCCAGATGAAGTTGCAAATCTCAGCTATCAGTTGCCAGTTGTCAACTCAACTACTCAACTTGCGTTTAAATCGCGTTTAAATGCGACTTTAAAGACATCATTTCGACTCGGCCCAGCCAGCAAGACACAGTCGAATCGAGGCAACCCACTTTCATCTCGATCCGTGTCTACATGAACGTGAACTCGGGTTGAACTCCGCATGTAAACATGGTAAAATTGATAAGAAAATAAAATTGAGTAAACAGCTAAGTTTGATTTTATTAATATACATATACGGTGCTATAGAAATAATTGTAGACGTGAATGTATACATTCGAAATTTGCAGGTCGCGAAGGTTACGTCTACAGTTATTCCTGCTGCACTGTATTACAAGAACATTATGATTTGTCAAGTTTCAAATGAACTTACCGTCTGTGCCACTACTTATTGCCTCGGACTGGGCCTGTTCGGAATTCTCTTCCTCAACATTGTCGCGTACTGATCTTTCGCTCTGATTTGGCACCTCACTCGAATCCTCGTTTATCTCCACTTCGTTTTCTATATCCGGACAATCAGCATCTTCATAATTGTCTTGCTCCTACAAAAGAAAATAACGTTATCAGGCTAACAGTTTCTACATTCTACATCGCCCTGGGTGTCAAAAATTAAAATAAATAATGAAAGTACAACGACGAGTTAACTCGTCACCGGTCAACAAAGTGTTAAATTGAAACTGGCGAAAGTAGGTGTCAATTAGAATAAAAAAATTACCATGCCCTCCATGTCATAGCCTTCGGTATCATCGGGATCGTCTTGATCATCATCGGCGCCTTCACCTTCATCAGCGCCGCCTTCCTCGTCACTTTCAACTACAATAACGTTGTCATCATCATGATCCCTTTGACTGCTGGTAGGTACTTGGTATTCAACATCTAAACC